>JASDQU010735783.1:188832-257691 GCA_032191745.1 Picea mariana | reverse complement strand
AACTCCCTTTAGTTAACTAATTAATTTCCTCTTTTCAAATTTACAACCCCCTAATTGAATTAATTTATTAAATCTCTTTATTTTACCCTACACCCTTTATGAAGACTCACATTAGCTTAAGTGGGTTTTTTTTGTTCAATTTTATTATTAGCACTTGTATTGTTAATGCTTAGCTTGTAGGAAATGAAATTCTAATGTTATTTGAATTGCAGAGCTGTTGTGAGCTAGAATATAATGGCGTTGTTATTAGCAGATGGTTAAGTTTTGATTATTATGTTAGGGTGAAGTAGTAGTACCTTCCTAAAAAGACAAATTATCAAGCTTATTACCGGGAATGAGGAAAGGCCTTATGTACGCAATTAAGTAAGGAAATACTTTATGAATTCAATTAATGGAGGAATTGTTTTGTGTATTTAATTAAGGAAGGAAACTCCTCAGATTAGGTTAGGGTTGCAAATCATCATAGGGGTAATTAATATTTAATGTATACTCTTGAATTATTATTTTTTTTTGACATAGGGCTCAAATTCTAAACTGGCGACGCAAGGTTAGGGGAATTGTTTTAAGGATTTATTCAGGTGTTGAGGTCTTAGGGATATTTAGGCTAACTCCTTTCTCCACATTATTGCGACGCGCCCTTCAGGACGCACCACGTTCTCCAAGGGTGCCACTCGCCTCTTGAATTTCTTTTGTGCGACGTGCCCTTCAGGATGCACCACGTGCTCCAAGGGTGCCACTCGCCAACTGAGTTTCTTTTGTGCGACGTGCCCTTCAGGATGCACCATGTTCTCCAAGGGTGCCACTCACCAACTGGACTGATTGGTAGACATCTATAACCCCTGGAGTCAACACTCCGCCATGTGAACTTGTAGGAGACTAAGGGTTCTAAGGAATAAGGCCCCCCACCTCATTGCGTGCCCTTTAGAAACATCGTGAGCGATTGTCGTAGTCTACCATCATGGAATCGTGGATCCTCTAGAACTAGGTAATCGTTAACCTACAATTCGAGCCACGGAGGGAGTGCTAGTAGGAGGTGGCGGGGCTTCTTTCCACCCCTCTCCCTCAACCTCTCTGCAAATCGTGTGTGGCCCCTTTACTCCATATGTGAGTCTGGTCGGCAAGTTATCATCATCCTGCATCATCAACAATCATGTCAGAAATGTTAACATCAAATCATCAAATCAATGAAACGTCACTTTAAATATATCAACCCAAAAGAACACTCCCTGACTCAGTCCGGAGTCCAAGGGGGTTCTACCGATGCCTCTGCATCCTCAAGNTCAACAATCATGTCAGAAATGTTAACATCAAATCATCAAATCAATGAAATGTCACTTTAAATATATCAACCCAAAAGAACACTCCCTGACTCAGTCCGGAGTCCAAGGGGGTTCTACCGATGCCTCTGCATCCTCAAGGTCAAAAACCCTGCACACTCAATAAAATAGAGTCAATAGCATCCGTCTACATCAAATAGTAACACATCATGTTATCTGTCAATCGCATCATAATCAAATATAAATTGTCTAACATCATAAAAGTCCAGCTCACTTGCGAGAAAGTGTCCTCAAATAATAAGATTTCTCAGTGCGCCAGAGCAGGAAGTTTCTCAGTATAAATGCAGAAATAAAGTATCACAGTATTATAAGTCTATCTATCAAACAAAAATGGAAACTACTGACGCATATCATATGCGTTCTCCTAGGTTGCCGAGTGCGGACTATAACTGTCCCACTGGACCTTGACCTGATCTACCGTTTGACGTTGTAACTATCAAACGTGATGATATAAGATGCAGACTGGCTCAGCCATGAGCGCTCCCTCATACGATACCTGCAAGGAACTCAGGTCAATCACATGCGTAGGATCACTAATATAATGTCTCAAAATAGATACATGAAAAATATCATGCATACGCCTCAAAGAATCAGGCAAGGCTAGTCGATAGGCCATGGGCCCCTTTCTCTCCACAATATCGAAAGGTCCCATGAACCTAGGAGAGAGTTTACCTCCCTTTCCAAACTTTATCGAACTCTTATGCGGTTTAACCCGCAAGAAGACTTGATCGCCGACCTCGTAACTACGGTCAACTCGGTGCACATCGGCATAACTCTTCTATCGATCCTGCACTTCTTTAATCCTTTGTCTTATGGTTTACATCTGCTCTTCCATTTCTTGGATCGCTTCTGGTCCCACTAGGACCCTATCCTCTAGCCGATCCCAACTCAAGGGCGTCTGACACGGTCGCCCATAAAGAAACTCGAAAGGCACCATCTTAATGGTGCTCTGGTAACTGTTGTTGTAAGAGAACTCTACTAGAGGAAAGAATTCCAACCAAATCTTTTGTTGGTCCATCACATACATGCGCAAAAGGTCTTCCAAGGTTTGGTTCATCCGTTCTGTCTGTCCGTCCATCTCTGGGTGATAAGAAGTACTAAGTTAAGTTGGGCTCCCAAGGCCTCTTGGAAAATCGTCCAAAATCGTCCATTAAACACCGATCCTCGATCGGATATGATCCTTTTAGGCACGCCATGTAGCCTCACAATATCTCTGATGAAAAATCTCACCATGTCAGGTGCCTGATACATCGTACGCACAGGAATTAAGTGAGCACTCTTCGTCAGAGTGTCTACTACCACAAAATCCGAGTCGTGTCTCCTTGCCGTCAGTGGCAATCCAATAATAAAATCCATCGAAATAACTTCCCATTTTGATTTTGGAATGGCATGTGGTTGAAGTAATCCTTCCGGGTGTCTATGTTTGGCCTTTACCTACTGGCACTCTAGATATCTAGCCACAAAGTTGACTATGTCGAACTTCATTCCCTTCCAGAATAATAAGGGTTTAAGGTCTTCCCTCATCTTCGTGACTCCTGGTGATCCATATAGACTGCTCTAAGAGCCTCGCTCAGGATCAACCTCCTCAACTTGTCGTTGGGTGCTACGTAAATCCGACCTCTAAACCTCATTAACCCATCGCTATCAAAGAAAATCCCTCATATCGGGGTACCATCATTGTGTTGTGTCCGATAAAATCTTCGACTTCCTTGTACCATCATCGTCACGCTGTAAAGTGAGAATCTTCTCACGTAGATTCGTCTGAAGAGGCGACACCAAAAAGATGCATGGCCTCTGACTCAAAGCGTCAACCACTCGGTTCACTATTCCCTTTATGTAAGAAATCTCGAAGTCATACTTGCTAAGCAATTCCGACCAACGTCGTTGTCATGCGTTCAGGTCGCTTTGCGTGAAAATGTGTTGCAGCCCCCAATGATCAGTGTTTTAATTCAAATTTTCGTCCAACAAGGTAGGGTCTCCCAACCATCAAGGCATATATGATGGCTAAAATTCCAAATCGTGCGTCGCATACTTCTCCTCATGCCTTCTTAGCTTCCTCGAAAAGTAAGCAATCACTCATCCATCTTGCATAAGGATTCCTCCTAAACCTTCCTTGGATGCGTCAGTGCATACCAAGGAGTCCGCGTCCATGTCCGGGACCCTTAGTTTCGGCGTGATTGTCAACAACTCTTTAAGCCTCCGAAATGCCTCCACGCATTTCTCTGTCCAATCAAACTTCTTGTTTTTATTTTGCAATTCCGTGATCGGATTTGATATCTTTGAAAATCCCTCGACAAACCGTCGATAGTATCATGTTAAACCCATAAAACTACGCACTTCTGTGACATTCGTCGACGCAGGCCATTCCATAATAGCCTCAACCTTGGCTGGATCCACGGCGATACCTTCGCCGCAGATGACATGCCCTAAGTAGTGAATCCTCGATTGATAAAAAGAGAATTTGGACAACTTCCCATACAATTTGTGTTCTTGTAAACATTGGCGCAAGTGCTTGTCATGCTCCTCCGTTGTCCGAGAGTAGATCAAATATCGTCAATGAATACTTGGACGAACTTGTCCAAGTACTCGTGGAACACCCCGTTCATCAAACTCATGAATACCCCTGGGGCGTTAGTCAGCCCAAACGACAAAATAGTAAACTCGTAATGTCCGAATCTCGTCTTAAAGGCGGTCTTAGGGATGTCATCCTCCTTGATCCGTAACTGGTGATACCCTGATCACAAATCGATCTTGGAGAATACCATCGCACCCTTCATTTGATCGAACAGATCATCAATTCTTGGTAAGGGATACTGATTCTTGATCGTAGCCTTGTTCAGTTGACGATAGTCAATGCAAAGCCTCCATGATCCATCCTTCTTTCGTATGAAGATAACTGGTGCACCCACGGTGACACACTAGGACGTATCAGTCCCAGGTCCAACAACTCCTTCAGTTTCATTTTCAACTCTTGCAACTCCGGGGTCGACATCCGATAAGGCTTTCTTGCTATCGGTTCAGTTCCCGGTTTCAGGTCTATGGTAAACTCCAGTTCCCTTTCAGGTGGCATCCCAGGCAACTCCTCTGGAAATATGTCCGCAACTCTTTCACCACCGGAAGGTGTTCTAGACCTTTCGTTACGCCCCTCTTGTTTAGCACGAGGATCGCATAAAGTTTGCACCCCTTGCGCATACTCTTCCTTAACTATAAGGAAGAGACGAACTGTAGGGAAACTCCCTGGTTCTGTCCTACAATCACACGTCTTTGTCCTTCATCATCAACCAAGCTCAACCGTTTCATCTTACAGTTGAGTATCGCCTCCTGCGATTCCAACCACTCCATACCAATAACGATGTCATAAGGTCCTAATATCATGACGTACAATTTGACCCTCGTGACAAACTCTCCCAGGTTAAGGGCACAACCCGTACCCTTTTCTCCAACCTTCTGATTGGCTTCTGAATCCCTCTCTATGAAGCTAGACTCGTCCTGAATGACTGCCTTCGGGACGACATCGTGCAAGGTTTGAGGCATAAAAACGTTTAAACCTTGCACGCAGGCTGCCGTTAAGGCCCAACACGAACCTGATGACCTTAATCTTCTCAAAGTTAAGGTGCGGAGCTTACCAGAGCAGCGCCATAAAACGTGCCTCGTACTCGAGCACCATACGACCTCCCTGTCGTAAAGCGTTGAACTCATTGAGCTGACGCTCAATGAATTCCTCTGAAAGATACCTCTCTCGGAACCGTTCCTCAAACAGTTCCCATGACATGTCTCCAATGGCCATGTTCAGCTGTGGCAGGAGCATCTTCCACCATAGAAGAGCGCTCCTCTTCAGTTGAAGGACCGCCATGTGGACCTTCATGTTGGAGGTATAATCGCGAAGTGCGAAGCACATCGCCATATTCTCCAACCATGCCCCAGTGGCTGCGTAGTCCGGGGCACCAAGAACTCGAGAAATTTTTCCTTCTCGAGTTCAAGGTGAATGCTACCAATAACGGTCGGTACGCGCGGCGGAACCTCAGCGGGTGCTGGTGCCCTGGCCTCGTCTCTGTCCAATCAGCTGATCAGCGCCTCGGACATGCGCTAAAAAGATCTCATCATCCCCATGACATCGCCAACTACGATCTGCCCCTGTTCGAGAACCTGCTTGCCTCCCTGGGGGTTAGACCCCTCAGGCATGGGTGCTACTGGAAGCGTCGCGCCTCCTCCCCTAGTACCCCATCGTCTACCTCCGCGGAATCCTCAACCAGGATTACCTTCACGCACACAACAAATTGATCAAAAACAGTATAATCAATCTAATCATGCCAATGAAAGCCATAGAGAATCCCAACTCGCGGGTCAAACCGACTTTGATACCATATGTAACGACCTCCTCATTACGACAACCACTCTGATAACAAGTGCAATTTTTTTTGTGTGTTTAAGGTGTGTGCGTGCGTGTAGAAGTAAAAAACACTCTAGACTCTACGTCGTCACTCGACGAACAACAAGATGCAACCACGATGAACATAAAAAGACAACAATGATGCATGACAGTAACTGCATGCATAACGACGATCACACGACAATAAGTAGAACTGACGACCCACCGTCCTACCCTACAATGGTTAGGACCTCCAAGACACATAAGCAACACTCAAGCCCAGGTTCCTATCGATTTTAACCATTTAAGGTCTCAAGGCTGGTGATTGTTCTGAGGAACATGGAGGTGTCTACCTCTCGTCTGACACAAGTAGACCAAGTACACGAAAATTTTACCAACCCAGTACCACATTAAATTTAAGAACAACACCCTTCCTTTACTAAATCATAATAATTCTATTGTGCTTAATTCAATAACGTTTCAACATATAAGTTCATCCTTAACAATAAACATTACAATTCCGTTATCATGAACTAATAAACGCATTAAATTATATAGCCTTGACTTTGCGCAATAACATGCACCTTCATCCATCGGTGACTTCCATAAAAAACAACTACATTAAATTTTTCATAATGACAACACCTTGGTATATCTTAAATCAACTAACCTAACAATAATCCATCACATTAAATCTACCATATCTTGACCACAATTGCCATAACTTGAATGCTAGCTTTAACATGAGCATATGGTAAATTTATTTAATAGCCATCCTAATTTAATGCCATCCATTACCAAGCAACTTTGATTGATAGTGCATTCCCATTTACTGAACCCCAATAAGTTATGGTACTTAGTTCCAGGGGCCTTACATTTATGTCATTAGTAACCATAAATTTCCATAGCATATGATGAAAGCTAAGTCATTACCCTTTTAATACCATAGTTGCAATTAAATAAAAACATAGTCACCCTATTCAATAGGTTATCCAACTCTAACCTTACATTTTCCTATATGTTCCAATGACCGTACCCTTACCCAATCCAATTCTAATATTATATTGACACCACCTAACATTCAATAAATTTGCAATTAGAATAACAATGACATCGCCATCAAGGCTAGCATTATTGTATCGTACTATAAGGATTTGCAACTATGCTAACTAATTTCATAATAAAATTACAATGACAACACCATAGCGCTAGCATCATTATATTTACAATATAGAGATCTTGCAAATTCACTAACAAATTCCAAATAGAATTGTATTCACATCACCATAGCGCTAGCATTTATTACGCTATAATATAGGGACTTTGTAGTTTAACTAACTATTTCCAAATGAAACTACAGTATCTCTTCCATAAATGTCAAGACCATTGTAATGACCCTAACTATACAAATCAGCTTAATAGTTCCATTTCCATTTAACGATATCTAATTAAAAATTCCAAGATAGAAAATATATTACCCACAGTTTCGTTACTGATATTAATCATTCATATAAGGAGATAAAATAATCGCAAGGATGGACTAAATAAGAGACTAAAGAGAAATTGTAATTTAAAAACATTCAAGTAAAATAAAGGAAATTAAAGGATGAGCTAAATTCTTATTGGGCTTTAACGACCTTGACAGTAGAAGAATATTAACCCATAGAATAGGGAAAATATTACTAAGAGAATGAGAACCCCAATGCAATGAAGGAGGGCCCACAATAACAAAATTTATTTTATTTTATTTATTTTCTTCCTTTTTATTAAAGGAAAATATTTAATTAGTCTAGAGATTGTAATCCGTTAGAAAAGAGATTTAGTAAAATCCCTCCCTAGCGTTGTCTGACAGTATCCAACACTGACGATGGGAATTGATTGTTTGGGAACAGTGTAAAAAGGGATAGCGGGAAATCTTGAATATCACTGGATTAATTAATCAGCTACCAATCACATGGAAGGGCGTAGGGCAGGTGGTTGAGATCCAGTTGTTGGGTAAAAGGTAAGGCGTTTTAAAAAAACATGAGGAGTTAAGGCAACAAGGGAATTAAGGACACTCGTTGCCTGGTGAAAGAAGATAGGTAAGGGCTCAGGCATGAGAAAAACGAGGCTAGGAACGCACAGAAGGCGGTTCAGTTACGCTGCACGTTGCTGGCAAAAATAAGTGAGGCAGGTGACAGACTGTCTCGAAAGGGTTTTGAAGAATTCAACTATAGCACCCAAGGTTTTAGGCATAAAACTAAATTCATTGTGAAGGGTTTTTATAGTAACAAAACGCAATAATCGCCACATGTCAGAAGGAGTAAGAAACTCATTTAAAAATGACAAAGCTTCAACCCTAACCGCACCTTAACGCAGGCCAGTGCACCAAAAAAACGCAGACAACACTGGAACGCAGTCAACTCATGCTGACGGAAATCCCCCTTTCCACCCCACGTGCTTTTACTGGCCAGACTCTAAAGGGTGGTATCGACAGTGGAAATCGCTACATTAAATCGAATGTATAAATGTCCTGATTTTTTTTGAAAGGAGCAGATCTAATCTAATAACAATAGTATAACGCAAGACAGCTGTAAATCACCCATGTCTGTTGTAGATTTAATCATAGATTTAATGAAAGACAATTTCAACAAGATGCAAAAATTGAAGGGCTCTCGTGCGGTAAGAGACAACGGAGAAATTACTCATCTTGCACGTTTAAACTAGGATAAGTTTGTGGTTCTGTTAAGTCCATTTGACCTAGGTTCTTATTTACATCGAAGGCAGGAGTCCTCCTGTAAAAAGGAATTTAACCAACTCGCCTTATCAGTAACCTAAGCATGGGCCCTTCCGAGGATTTTCGCAAACCCGTGCTAAATATTTGTGAGTTCCAGCCTGAAATTAAGCTAACGCAATCCAAGCTATAGATTTCTAATAGTTACAACTGTAAAATCTTCATGAATGGTAAAAGTGTAACTCACAATCTAAACTCCATTTCAATTACTCAGATTTAAAACCAAACTGCAATGGTGGACCAAGCTCAGACCGAACCATTTCTGTTACTACTGCCATGGAATTCGTACAGGTGAAGGAAGAAAATATTTTTGGTTAAAGGTGGTTACAATCAGGTAAAATGCAATGCCAGCAACCTTCATTCGAAGGGCCAGGATGAATTCACATAAGCAACAACTGTAAATTCTAGAAATGTTCAAGTCCAAGAGTGATATGACGAAGGGTTAAGAAGCAAGAATGAGCCAAAACACGGGTAAAAACTATGGCAGACTGTGTTAGAGTTAACAGTGAGCATTGCATCGAATATCACCACTTCAACATACCATTCCATGAGAACCAATAAGAATCACTCGCCCTCAATAAAATCGACCCTAGGATAACAGTCGTCAGGTATCAACAAAAGTAAAAAGAGAGGAAAGCGTTGATTACAAAAGTTTTTAAAATAACAGACAGTAATTTAATAAAAATGAAATGCCCACAGTATGTAATAATATGCCCACAGCCAAGAATTCACCCACAGCAATATATAAAAACTCCACTGGGCAATATGATACAGCCTCAGAAATATGGAACGACCCCATTCATATAAAGAAAACGCCCATACCAAATACAGTAGCCATACACCCAACCAAATTTTCCAGAAACCATAACTGAGCCATATAAAACAGAAAGCGAAATAACCTTAAGCCCCATACAAATTTACCCAACCCTGAAACTGTACCAGTATATATAAAAAAATGAAATAACCATAACCCGAACAATTTACCAGGAACCCTAAACTGAAAAAAAAAAAAAACTAGAATCTTCAGAGTTTAAAGGACGAGGAAAAGACATTTTACATCCATACAATCATAATCTCAACAGTGAATAACTAATCACACTACGCTACTAAGTACATGAGCATATCGTTGCCTTGTTGCTTGCCGCAATGAACTCCTGTGCTCCTCGCTGCTTCGTTGCCTTGTTGCTTGCCGACCTTAGAGACTGCACCGGTACCTCCCAGCCAAACACTAGGGGTACTCTACTTCCCCCTCAGCCCCTCGAGCCGTAAAGGGGCCACACACAATCCAGACAGTAGCCTAGCTTCCCATATCGCCTCCAAGGCTGAGCTACCACTCAAGTCAGCTGAGGAAATCCCCAACTCCTACAAGCAATGAGTCTCATTTGCCATTTTGGCAGCATAACCATACTCCATAGCATCCCCCTTCTTTTCCCCCCATCTTCTTTCTTTTATCCTCTTTTTTTGACCTAATCCCATTAGGTTTTTCCCCAAAAACCCTAAATCCCCTTTCTTTTAAGCTTTTCCCCCCTTTTATTTATTTATTTATTTCTTTTTATTTCTTTTTTTGAAAACTCAAAAGGTAAATGCGCCTAAGCATCTTTTCATATTATTATTATTATTAATTTTTTTTTTTAATTCATAATATATATATATATATTTTCTTTTAAACTCCCTTTAGTTAACTAATTAATTTCGTCTTTTCAAATTTACAACCCCCTAATTGAATTAATTTATTAAATCTCTTTATTTTACCCTACACCCTTTATGAAGACTCACATTAGCTTAAGTGGGTTTTTTTTGTTCAATTTTATTATTAGCACTTGTATTGTTAATGCTTAGCTAGTAGGAAATGAAATTCTAATGTTATTTTAATTGCAGAGCTGTTGTGAGCTAGAATATAATGGCATTGTTATTAGGAGATGGTTAAGTTTTGATTATTATGTTAGGGTGAAGTAGTAGTACCTTCCTAAAAAGACAAATTATCAAGCTTATTACCGGGAATGAGGAAAGGCCTCATGTACACAATTAAGTAAGGAAATACTTTATGAATTCAATTAACGGAGGAATTGTTTTGTGTATTTAATTAAGGAAGGAAACTCCTCGGATTAGGTGGAGGTTGAAAATCATCATAGGGGTAATGAATATTTAATGTATACTCTTGAATTATGTTTTTTTTTTTACATAGGGCTCAAATTCTGAACTGGCGACGCCAGGTTAGGGGAATTGTTTTAAGGATTTATTCAGGTGTTGAGGTCTTAGGGATATTTAGGCTGACTCCTTTCTCCACATTACTGCGACATTCCCTTCGGGATGTACCATGTGCTCCAAGGGTGCCACTCACCTCTTGAATTTCTTTTGTGCGACGTGCCCTTCAGGATGCACCACGTGCTCCAAGGGTGCCACTCGCCAACTGAGTTTCTTTTGTGCGACGTGCCCTTCAGGATGCACCACGTGCTCCAAGGGTTCCACTCGCCAACTGGACTAATTGGTAGACATCTATAACCCCTGGAGTCAACACTCGTCCAGGTGAAATTGTAGGAGACTAAGGGTTCTAAGGAATAAGGCCCCCCGCCTTATTGCACGCCCCTTAGAAACATCGTGAGCGACTGTCGCAGTCTTCCCTCACGACATCGTGGATCCTCTCGAACTAGGTAATCATTAACCTACAGTTCGAGCCACGACGGGAGTGCTAGTAGGCGGTGGCAGGGCTGTTGTCCACCCCTCTCCCACAACCTCTCTGCATATCATGTGTGGCCCCTTTACTCCATACGTGAGTCTGGTCGGAAATCTATCGTCAGCCTGCATCATCAACAATCATGTCAGAAATGTTAACATCAAATCATCAAATCAATGAAACATCACTTTAAATATATCAACCCAAAAGCACACTCCCTGACTCAGTCCGGAGTCCAAGGGGGTTTTACCGATACCTCTGCATCCTCAAGGTCAAAAACCCTGCACACTCAATAAAACAGAGTCAATAGCACCCATCTACATCAAATAGTAACACATCATGTTATCTGTCAATCGCATCATAATCAAATATAAATGGCCTAACATCATAAAAGTCCAGCTCACTTGCGAGCAAGTGTCCTCAAATAATAAGTTTTCTCAGTGTGCCAGAGAGGGATGTTAGATACTGATTCACCCCCTTTGTCTTGGTATAAGTGTTTCCTCAACATCGATGACTCCAATCGAACGATGGTGTGGAAGGAATCCCTCACTTGGTCATCTCCGTGTATTTGGAAGTGTTTCCTAGGCTCATATTTTAAATGATTGTAGAAATAAATTGGATGCAAATATTCATGCTTTCATTGTGATGGGTTACTCTAAAGATTCTAAATCCTATCGATTGTTTGACCCTATCAAATGACAAATCATTATCAGAATGAATGTATGGTTCGATGAGAATTATGCTGGAAAAGAGTTGTTGAATGCCTCATCTGGATTTTTATAGTATGATCACTTTGATTTTGTTTCTGACTCTTGTTCTCCTATTCTATTTTTTATTCCTTCAACTATATAGTCAAACTTTGTTCTTGTTTCAAATGAACCTTCAACCTCTGAGTCGACTGGTCAGTCGATTTTTGTTTTGACTGGTCGGCCTTCTCCTTTGAGTGAAATTACTCTGACTTTTGATCGACCCTCTACAGTGCATACTAGGTCACCTATTTCTTGCCTACTCATATGGGCTACCAATACCATTGAAGTTACTGGTACCGATGTCAGTGATATTTCTTAAGGCCAATAAACTCACAGTCAGAAGCAACATGTTAGTGTTTCTTTAATGACTCGTATGCTTGAAACCTATGATCTTATTACCTAATCAGATACACAAGGACATCCTGAATGGAAGCAGACTATGCAAAAAGAAATGGATTCTTTGTTGAAGAATCACACTTGGGATTTAGTTCCCTAACCTCAAGGGAAGAACATTTTGAAGTGTCAATGGGTCTACTTGACCAATTTTACCTTTGAAGGTGTTTTTGAGAGTCACAAAGATCACTTGGTTGTGAAGGGATTTTCTCAACAAGAAGGCATCAACTACAGTAATACATTTTCCCCTATAATGAAGATGAACTATGTTCGACTAATTCTTTCTCTTTATACTCGATTTGGATGGAAAATCCATTAGATAGATGTGAAGAGTGATTTTCTTCATAGCGATCTATCTAAAGAAATTTTCATGGAACAAACTCCTGGCTTTGTGATAGATTTTAACTTGGTTTTTTGATTGCATAAGTCTCATTATGGTTTGAAGCAAGCTCCCTGAGCTTGGTATGCTAAGATTGGCATTTTCTTTCTTTGAATTGGTTTCAAACATTGTGAATTTGATCACAACTTATATGTACTCCATACTCATGGAAACACTTTGATTAATGTTTTATATGTTGATGACCTTGCCATAACTGGAAATAACATTGATCTTATTATTATATTGAAGAAACAACTTGTTTACTCCTTTGACATGATATATCTTGGTATTCTGCATTATTTTTTGGGTCTTCAAGTATCACTATTATCTTATGGTCTTTTCATTTCTCAATCTAAATATGTAATGGATATTTTGACATGTTTTAAAATGGAAAATTATAAGCCTTGTGTTACTCCCTTTCAATTTGGAGTTAAGCTAAGAAAAACTTGTCAAACTTCCAAAGTCAATGCTACCCTCTATCAATAATTGATCGGTAATCTCATTTATCTTACTCATTGTTGACCTGAAATTTCCTTTGTTGTTAGTGTGGTTTATCATTTTATGCAAGATCCTAGAGAAAGCCACTAGAAAGTTATCACAAGGAATTTTCTATATCTCAAGGGTATCACTCATTTTGGTATCAATTATTGTTGAATTTTAGATTCATTGGTTGACTTCACCAACTTCGACTAGGCAAGTGACAATGTTGATCGAAAGTCCACTTTTGGATATGTGTTTCACTTCAGCACTGGATCGTTGGTTTGGTCATGCAAGAAATAAAGGTAAAATATGTTGTGTATCATTTGAATCAATTCTTTTGGTAACTTGAGATGACATGAAGTAACATCCTAAAGCTTACTAAGAAAACGAGTTATTGAAATTAACTTGTTGAAAATTACTAAGACAACTAAGAGGGGGGGGGGGTGAATCATTTGTTACTATGCTTAAACAATTTATGACTTATTCAAACAATTTTTAATCTCTTCCAAGTGACCATAAATATTATACAATATATGAACATCATAAATAATGAACATCAGTCACACATAAGATATACACAGAGACAGATTTTCATGAGGAAAACCATAAAGAGAGAAAACCTCTTCTTCTTAGAGTGATAGGTATTCTTCTAAGTTATGTACATCATCTATATTTGATCACCAACTCAATGTGGGGCTACTACCTCTGTTTTAGAAGCTCCAACTTGTTGAGAGCACCAACTCTCTTATTTCTCTAGCACCCAATAGAAGGAAGCATCCACTCCCCGAGTGTTCCAGCACCAACTGGNTTCTAAGTTATGTACATCATCTATATTTGATCACCAACTCAATGTGGGGCTACTACCTCTGTTTTAGAAGCTCCAACTTGTTGAGAGCACCAACTCTCTTATTTCTCTAGCACCCAATAGAAGGAAGCATCAACTCCCCGAGTGTTCCAGCACCAACTGGACTTATACAAGCACCAACTTGCATACAAAAAACTTCGTGTTTTCCCTAGCACCACCCTTCCACCCTATTTTCTAGCCACAACTATATGGAAGGTACAACTTCCAATATTCAAGCACCAACTTGAATATAATGAGGACCATAGTCCTCCCTAGCACCACCCTACCTCCCTGAATGTAAATAAATTATTGAATAACCAACAATACAGGTATATCGATTCTTACCACTTCTTTTTTGTTTTACAATTCTTCTCTGCTTCACTTTTCTTTTGCTCTGCTCATACTTGGTTTGACTTGCTTCTGTCCGTTTTGCAATTCTTCTCTTCTTTTTTCTATTCTACAAATCTACTCTGCTTCTGTCTGTTCAGCTTCTGTTTTTCATGTTTGAGTTTCATCTCACACTGCGCATACTATAATTTTTCCTTTCTTACAGTTCAACTCATTTTTCAATTAGAACAACCAACCTCACACAATCACGACATTTCTCTTTTATTCTCTCCACCAATTTAGTTACACCTCGACTCTCCAAAGAAACACATCAGGGCATGAATAACCAAACATCCAAGAACTATGATTTAGTTCTGCTAATTGAATCATAACTGAACAATTAACCGCGAAGTGAAACAATATCCCTTTGATCAAACTTCTGATTAATCAACACCATTGGATTACACCCGTAGGGACTCATGTTTATCCTATATGCCCACTAGCTATGACCACGATCCTAATCAAAAGGCACTTTGCAGTTTCACGTTTCATGAATTTTGTTGTGAGTCACTCTGACTCTTCCAAATCCCTATCACGAAATGGAGCCTTGCAACTTGGAAGCTCCTTCCTTCACGTGCCCACCAACAATGACCACCGTCTACACCAACAGGCGCTTTTCAATTTCGTGTATCGGAAATCTTATGATGAGACTTCTCGATTCTCCCATGTTACGATCTCTGAAATGGAGCTTATCTGGGATATCTCCTTCATCCAGCCTTCGACAATGTGACCTTGGCTATGACCATGGGCAAAACATTCAAGCACTTCTCTTTCCAAATCAATGGTCCAGAACTTTGGTGATTCGACGGTCTAGATCATTTCATGACTTCGCATATCACGACTTCCTGTATCATATCCCTTTGACTCCTCCAATGTGCAGGTCAAAAAAATTCCAATCGCTCGCCACGTGTCCTCTGACTCCAAAGGCCAGGATTGTTTCACGATTTCACGTTTTGGGGAGTTGGAGGTTAGCTTACCTCTACTCTCCCGATTCATGAATTTTTGAAACTCATCATTTGCTACCACGTGTCCTTTGGATTGAACAATCCCCCTGCTTTCAGGATTTTGTAAGCCCGCTTCACCTTGCACTTAAATATCGTGCTCATTCTTCTGGATCCAACTATGGTCGGTCCTCGTGCTCAGATATGATTCCTGAGATATTTTCTCCTCTTTTGTATGCTCCTCCTGTCTAAATTCATATCCGACGGCCATCAGGAATTCAGGATGGGTGATCCAACGATCACCGTTGCTCTTCAATGAGATTACACTTTTGTTCTTTCCATGCCATTATTGTTTCCATGTTGATCTTGATATCATTGGAAAACAAGTATACTCTCGTCATGTTGATCTTGGCATCAATGAAAAATAAATACTCTGCCTTCTGTCTGTAAACATGCCAAAAATATCCCCCTTTGGCATTGATGGCAACCTTGAATAGCCTGAAGAACTGCACTACACCTGAAGAAACTTCACTATTCTTCTTGGACATCTAATCAAATCATTGGAAAATAAATATACTCTCGTCGTTCTGATCTTGCCATAAATGACAAACAAATACTCTACCTTCTATCTGTAAACATGCCAACAAAACTTACCCCTAAAAGTCCCATCTTCTTCAACATTGATTTCTTTGTAAAAAAAATGCATCCATCTTAACTAGATAGGTGAAAGAATTTGACCTTCTTTGTAAAACAAATACATCCATCTTAACTAGATAGGTGAAAGAATTTGACCATGTAAATAGAATTTGAGAAGAAAATCAAAAAATTCGAATGAAATTATCAACCCCGTGAGACAATAATTCCATAACCACCATGAAAAAGTCACCAGATAGTAAGATATTTTCAACCACACACCTAAATATGATTACAAACTAATTTTAAAATGATGGGAACCAATCTATAGGTTGTCCATAGAACTCTACACAACTAGCACACCACGGTAAACCAAAACATAGTGTCTACACAAATCTACTCATAGCTTATCTTCAAAACAAAAACCTCCAACCTAATGAAATTCTCCATATCCCAAGCTGGAGAGGAGACAAAGCATGAAACCCCCACTACAGTGAATTGAACCTATAACATAGTAACTCCATAGTGTGTCCAACTTAAGAATATCTCATAAAATATCGAAAAGCGATAGAGCATGAAACCTTCAAAGCCCCAAAATAAAACACCTTTGAAAGATGAAGGAACAACATAGAATTATGAGAAGAGAAGGCCAAAATAATAATTCAAGATTGAAAACCTAGAGATTGATAAACGGTGATGGGAACATGTTGGATTTTTTTAAAGAAACATGCCAACCTAAAATTATTCAAAGTTGGGTAGTGGAATTTTCCATCCACTAAATATGTTCTTAGTGAGTAAAATCATTGTGATCACCGAGAATATTAGAGAAAGAGAAAGAATGTAAGGTTGTCACCCTGAAAATAATAATGTTTCTAGACTCACTGAAATTGGGGAAAATAACTAATAAACTAAAAAAAAAATAGGAAAGGAATGATTAATAGATTGAGCAAAACATAATAGAAAGAATCCTAAAATTACATGCATACCATCTGAACGAAACAAAATAATTTGATTACATACAACATTTTCATGTTAAATATTGAATTAATTCCATTCAACTTAGTAGTTGGAATGGATTCCAAGGATTTGGGACATGATAGATAAGTAATAGAATGCCACCAAGCATAATACCACCAACATTTCCCCCATAACAACAATATTAAAGTCCCCTACCATTCTTTTACACACCTTTATTAGAAATTGTTGGTGGGGTGGTATATATAGGTGGATACTTGGTGATTGAAGCCCATAAGATCAATCAAACCAAGCATTTACCAACCAAAAATATGCCCAAAATATACCCTGATGAAAAACAAAATCCTTTGTATAATTGAGCTAATAACACAGAGTGGAAACTATATGTCCCATAGGAATAAAAATGTTGTCTTCGTTGTTTCTTGATGTGATCAATGGGTTGTTTTACCTATGCAAGAGAATCATTCATCCTTAAATAAATGTTTGCAATATCCCTATGTTATTTCTATGGTTCCCCTATTCTATCGTTTATATTGTCCAAGATGAGAAATCACAGAGAGATAAGAGTGTTACCAAAAATCGACATATAACACAACATTTACACCTACTATCAGCTATTCTAGGTGTGATGAAAACAATAGGTGAACATGCAACAAATGAAACCCCTAAGATCAATCACATAATCATTTTTTTAGCTAAAACTAGAATAACTTTAGGGATAGCAAAATAATTGAGTGGTACGAGCAAGAATAATAGCCCCTTACAAAAATTATGTGTCTTGCATGGATATAAAAATAATCTTACATAGTATGATTGAAGAGTTTGATAAACCTATGCAATAAAATCAATACTAACAAAATTTAAAACATAAAAATAAAAATGGCACATTTGCACAATATACACATTACCATTTCCATACCAATTTCAAACATGTTACTTTTTTCTCCTTATTTCCCTTGGAAAAACATATTACTCGAAGACTATCTTATCTAGGTGTTAAAAGCTTCCATTATTATTCCCAAAACCTAGGAACTTTAGAACTAGCAAGTAAAGTTTTAGTAAGACACCATTCCAAAAGTTACTAGATTCTCTCTCATCCTAGTATATCGAGGATTTGGAATGGAGTAGGGGTTTTGTACCATGTGATATAAGGTCAAAATATTTATCCCATTGGAATGGGGTCCTCCTATATACAAATACATAATTAAATTTGGTCCCACCATTACATCACTTGATATACAACATCACATTCTCTTTGAACCATAGTTTGATAGTAGCCTTATATATGTGATAGACATCATCATTCTAAATGGGTGTTGGATCAATTTCATTTTATTTTATATATTGGCTATTTATTTGTGTTGGCCTCTATAGACATTGAACTCTTATGTGTCAAGATGTACCCTAGAAAATCTTAACCAAAAAACTAGCCTAACTAAGAGAGCCTACACCTCTCTCTATCTAATTATATTAACTTCACCATTCACAACACGTTATTTATGTATTTTGAAACATCCAAAACCCTAATACGCTAACCTGAATTAGAATTGTATAACCCTAATTCCTTATCAAAAATTAGTTTACAATGGGTCAAAAATCCATTAATCAAAAAAGAAGAAAATGAACCAAAAACAGACCCCCCATACCCCCTTTTCATCAGGACGGGACTAAGTCTACTTGTAAAGAGTACAACACGTGTCCAACAATAAGTTTTATCGATAACATACTCAATATTTTTCACGCAAAAGAAACAACCTTCCAAGTAAATTATTGTGTATGTCTGCACCTTTTCATAAATTTAGGAAATAAAAAAGAAACACTTCTAATGTTTCCCTATGGATATTTTTCTATAAGAATGGATATTGACTGCTACATAAATTGAAAAGTACCTAGTATGTAGAATCTTATTTATAGGTTCTTCTATATGTGTGTGTGTGTGTTTGGGTGTGTGTGTGTAGTCACCATCGCCTTATCTACATTTTTTTGTAATGTTAGTTGAGTTTAGGACCATTGCAATTACAATTGTGCCTTTGGAAATTGAGCAAAACGATGAGGAAAAATATAGATATTATCAAAGGAAACCTTTGATTCAAAAAATATGTGAAAGTTTGAGGCATGATTTCTTCTCTCGAATGATTGAATCTCTCTAGCAAAGTTGGGTTGCATTTGAGGATTCTTACACAATGGATTTTTTCTCTTGATACTACATGAAAATTTATAATTGGGTTGGTAAACTATGTTTACAATTTTCTTTGTGTGCTACCTCAACACGCTCTTTGCATTAGTTGACAAACTCTTCAACATTAGGTTTTCACAAGCTTCAGGTATGGTCAGTTTGTGGCTTCAATTCATTTGATTGCATGATATATTATTTTTTTCTCTAAAAACTTTCTTTGGCCTAACCCATGTAATGTTCAAAATAGATTATGAAATTGGGCAGGAATGAATCAAAAGAGGAGTCACTCTCCTCCCCTCCCATTAGGTGTTTATTCAAAACTGAAATTTCTCATTTGCCACAAATAGTTCCAATATACAGTTTGACAAAATAGAAACAAGTATCTTAAGGTTGCACTATCTACAAATTCCAAATGGAAGCCAGTGCCTGGTACCTCCATTGGTTCGTTTGGGTAGGGAGGGCTTGTCTAAGGGCTTGGATAAATTCTCTCCATCATAAGGAACCCTATGAAGTTGGGAAATTGAATGACCAAATCCAAGAGAGAAACATATGATTGCTCCAATTCCATTTTTTTTATCAATGAGAGGTGAAAGGGTAGCTTCATTGTCCTTCCTCCATCACCCATATTTTCCCCTTTTCATGTAGTTTTTAAGTGTCCTTCTTCTCCTCCATCAAAACTAGGCAATTCTCCAATTGATTTTTCCAACATGTAGAGTATAGAGTGGAGTATTGGACATCACAATGGGTGTTGTTGAGATCCCAATTGGAGCTATTCAGATATCACTTGTGGGTGTGGACTTCTCTAGAGGGCACACAATAACAATAGAGGAAACCACCTCCTTCCATGGTGAAAAATGGTAGAGGACCAAACATTTGGAGAATGGAGTGAGAAGAGGTGGAAGGGGGGGTGGAATAAGGCATATGATAAAGGGAGAAGAGGACAATAGAGAATATGGGGAGAAGGGGGGAAGGTCATGCAAGATAGGAGGGGAAACATGAGGGAGAAAATATAGTTGTGTCCTTCAATGGTGAGGAGGAGGGAGGGGTGACATGGAGTGGGGGGGATGAAGGATCCCCTACTTTCTCTTGAACTTCTTAACTTCACATTTTTTATCACCCTTGATGACTTGGGCATGTAATATGGCTGGGTCATGGGATGTGGAATGTGGGAAATCTATACCCCTCTGCTTGTTTGTTAATGATCATGTCTGCTCCTAGGAGGACGATTGAGTTCTATTTTGGAGTGCATAGAGGATGATGTGGGAGTCACTCGAGATGAGGGATAAATGAGTGGTTAAGATTCTAAAAGGATTTATTCTTTGGAATGTTGCAAGGGATTTTGCTTCATTATTTTTTTTCTCATATTCCCCATGTGAAAGATAGAATTTGTTCCATCGAAACCATAATTGTATCTAAAAAAGTGAAGTGAATTTTACATAAGTACCATCCATACTTGCAAATAAAAATGAAAAAACAATTAAAATTTGTAATATGAAGACAAAATTACACACACACACACACACACACACATATATTAAATGAATGTTTCCCTAGATTTATGGATGTAATTTTTGTTGATACTGAGAGGGGCGTGAATCAATATCAAGTACTTTTTAACACTTGTCACAACTTTTACTTCAACTAGATTATATATTAAATATATATTCAATGAACAATAAAGAGTAGTAGAAGAGATACACCATGCACAATAAATATATGTGAAGTAATCATAATTTATATCCAAAGGAAGTAATGACTTCCAAGTTTTTCAAGGGAAGATACAACTTCCAAGTTCCAAAGAGTATCAAACCTCTTTCAAAGGAAGCTACAACTTCCAAGTTCCAGGCAGGGTCAAACCTCCAATCCTTGCCCCATCCTTCCACCCAAGAACATATAAGAGATAATGAACCTATCACTGTCACTATTACCAATACATCATCATCATCAAACTAGGCCACTTAGAAATTGGGTCCACATGAATCCACATATAAACCGAAACAACCACATAGAATCTTGTGCAAAGAATAAACCTTCCATACTATAGTGAACCCATAGTAATGATCAAAACATCATCATAAGACTAGAAACTATCCTTCATAAGAGATCCTTATCCTCCCAGTTGCGTCACTGCAAACTTGTTCTAAGAGATCACTAGCTTGGTTTCTCTAAAAATGTAAAAATCCATCCTATATTTATAGTAGTCATGTCCCTATTTTTAGTTTCTAGGCCGACCTAGCTAAATTGTCGTTAATTTTATGGTTGGGTTGTTGGATGGAAAAATTCATATCTTCTCATTCCTTGGGATTTAGAGGGACTGACATATACCATTGGAAAGGTATCAGAATAATATTTCCAACCATGTAACTTGTGATTCCATTTTAGTTATTTATTTGTGGTAAAAAAATCTCGCAAATATAGGGTATCTGAATTGACCACAAATAATGCTTTCAACAATCTCCATCTTGCAATCTTGATCTTGGACATCTATAGGCTTATTCACTTGACTGTAGGGGATTCTTGACCACACCTTTATGGATTCTTGTGGGATTATTCAAAGCATATTTTTTACTCTTCTTCTTCAAGAAACTGTGGGCTTATTAACTTCTTCTAGGGTTGACATCAATGACAACCAATTTTCCAACAATTCTTACTAAACCTATTGGGGTAAACTATTGCAAGGGGGATTAGAAATGGGTCTAGCAAACCCTTGAGTTCTAGCACTATTAAAGACATAGAGAGATTTAAAAAAAAATTGAGATATGAACCTATTGATTCTTAAAAGATACCCATTTAAGATGATTCTACACTTGTGTATGTCACATATATGTGTGTATTTTCCAAGAAAAAAATAAGAACCATTATTGAAGGAATGAAAGGAAACTACATTTATCATGTGCTATCACTTTATTGGAACAAAAATCAAGAAAATTAGATTTCTTAAAAAATATGAAACACACACACACACACACACACACACAGATATATATATATATATATATATATATATATATATATATATATATATATATGCCACTTGTCACCTCAAGTTAGGTATGGACATTATACATCGCCATCATATCCATCTATCGAATGCACATTGCATAAGCACAAGTTTAAAATCAAAACTATCTTCCTATTATTGCTAGCATAAGAAAGAAAATAAATATTTCAAAGGAAAAGGAAGATCTAATTATTAGTCGGTGCAACTACGTACAAAGTCACATCAATAACTAACATAAAAGTTAAAGTTTCTTTGAAATGGGTTCTAATCATAGTCTAATAATGGCTTACACATAAAAATTAAAGTTTATATGAAATGAGTTCTAATCATAGTCTAAGGTAAAATATGTCGTGTATCCTTTGAATTAAGATTTTTGGTAGAAGTTTATCTTAAATGAGTTCTAATCATAGTCTAAGGTAAAATATGTTAAGTATATCTTTGAATTAATCTTTTTGGTTACATGCAGTAACATCTCCAAGTTTACTAAGGAAATGCCCATATAATTTTAGGGATATGAAAAAATGGTTTCTAGTTTTAAGTAGATAGTTTACCTCTAAAAGTGTCATCTTTTTAAATAGTGATTGTTTTTGTATACAAACACATGCATATTAATTAGATAGGTGAAATAATTTGATCATGTAAATAGAATTTGAGGAAACTGAAATAAATTCAAATCAAATTATCAACCCTATGGGACAATAATTCCATATCCCCATGCACAAGTCACTAAATAGTAGGAGACTTTCAACCACACACCTAAATATGATCAAAAATTAAGTTTTAAATGATTGGAACCAACTTGCAAGTTGTCCAAGGTAGTCTATAAAACTAGAACACCATGGTAAATCAAAGCATAGGATATGCACAACCCTTTGCATAGTTTATATTCAAAAAAACAAAACCTACATCCTAATGGAATTGTCCATAGCCTAAGATCGAAAAGAGACAGAACATGAAACCTCCAATACAATGAATTTAACATACAATACAGTAAGCCCACCTTGTGGCCAGTTGAAGGATATATCATAGAATCTTGAGAAGAGACATAGCATGAAACCCTCAAAGCCCCAAAAGAAAACATTTTCATGAGATGAAGGTGTTAGTGTCCTATAATGATAGGAGATCTGATGATTCAGATGTGATTGGTGAGTCTCATGATGGAGTTCCTGGCTTGTTGGTCTTGTTGTCTCTTGAAATAAATTTTCCTAAGTTATGGTCATTAGGTGATAGGATGGATCATTAATTGAAATTTTTTGTTATTATTGAGTTAAATGTCTTTAAGATGGGTTTTAGATTTATCTTTTCAAAAAGTGATGAGTCTGTACTTTTATTTAGAAAAAACTCTAAAATTTCACTTTCGGCGGCTAAAGGCTATTTTTCAAATTATTCTAAGTTATCGAAAGTGGTCACTTTTGGTAGCTAAAACGGAATGTGCAAGGCACTCTAAACTGTCGAAAGCACAGAGTCAGATAATGGTCAGATTGTCCCATCGAACTCTCAAACCTCCATCAGTACACAACATCATTATCTCAAGTGCTGCCGAAATTAACTGGAATTGGATCATGATACGATCTAGGAAAGTGATTGTTTGTCTGATATGATTATTTAGTGAGATCTATTTAACCCTAATATAGTAGATCTGATCACCACAAGACCACATCATTCGTATTTACCTGATCTATCACGTGGTTTTCCATCCTAGTCGAATGACACAATCATCACTGTGATTTGAGTTTAATTCTTTATCAAGGGTTTTCGTTCAAATCTTTTCCCCCATATCACACATTTTCCTCTGCCCGAACTTCAATTTGTCCCCTATCAGTGCCATTGTGTCTCCCCAAGCCCGATTTTATTGTATTGTAGGTATTGACAACTGGTTTTGTGGATGAAGAAGGGAGGAGCTCTGCTCAGGAAGGAGCTCAATGACATAACATATCTAGAATCTCACCCTGATATTTGCCAGATGTTCAGAGATGTTGGTTGCTATAGGTTTTGTGAAAAACTCCAAGGATTTCATCAAGGTGTGGTTGAGGCATTTGCATTGACCTTTGATGGAGCCAAGGCCAGAGTTGGAACAATTGAGATACATGTTAATGAAGTCATTGTTGCAGAAACAACATAGATGCCTAGGAATGGTGAAAGATGGTTCAAATCAGCCACTACTAAAGACATTGCATTCAGGTCTTATCTCAAGCCTAAACACAAATGTATCATGTGGAAGAAAGATATCCCTAGATTCTTCTTGGAAGAAAAGTGGAAACATTTTCTTAAAGCAATTCAGGTATACATCACATGTGAAGGAAGATATGGTAGAGTAATGTTCTAACATTTCAATCTTTTGAACCATTTTACAGGTAGATGCCCTTTGAATCTTCCCTGCTACCTTCAGAGAATCTTGACAAAAATTACACACCAGGTCCAGGCCAAACCTAGCAAGGTGCAGGGTAGGATCTCCCATCATAGCCTCATCAAGATTATAGTGTTGAAGAATTGCATATGAGTAATAAGACTTGGGAGCATCTTTTTTTCTGGGGAGAATTTGAACCAGAACCCTAGCCCAAGGACAAGAAGAAGATATCATCCAAGAAATCTTCTATGCCCATGAGTAGTAAAAGGAAAAGAAGAGATATCTCCCCAGTACAAATACAGGAGCTAGTTTCTTCTTCTAAGTCTAAGAGAGCTAAAAAGAAGCTTTATTTCAGTCAAGCTACAAAAGGGAAAGCTAGTGCCCCTGACAAAAATCTCATGAATCTTCCTTATACAGATTCAGAGGAGGATTTAGAGTCAATAGAAGGAGAGGTTTCTGAGCAAGCTACTTTTGAAGAAGCACATTTTTCACCTGAGGTTCCAGACCTGGAGATTCCTGAAGCATCAACAAGCAAAGAAAAGAAGTTGGCATCAAAGATTGAAAATCTTAAAGAAGAAATATCAGAGATTAAGTTGCTTGAGAGGTTCATTAAATCCCAAAACCAAACTATAAGCAACACATCAGATGAGGTAAGAGATTTTTTTGAAAGGTTAGCTAAAATGCATGTAAAGGAATAGAAGAGGAATAAGAAATTGCTCAAGGACAATCGTAATTTGCTTAAAATGGTTAGAGGTTTAAGGATCAAACTGAGGCTTAAAAATCCCAAGCCAAGAGCACATCCAGATTTAAAAGCTCTAGCAGAAATTGTTGAAAACCTAAATAAGGATCCTAAAGAGTAGGTAGATCAAAGAAAATCCATTTTTGCAGTTTTGAAAGGTTTTGGAAAAATAAGGATTTTCGACAGCTTATTCATTTTCCTCAAAGCGTTGTTAGCTGCCAAAAGCTCTGCTTTCGACAGCTAATCCTACTATGTTTTATACCTGTAAGCCACTGAAAATGAAAAAACTGGCAGAATGCTCATTTTTTTTCTCAAATCGAAGATTTTTGTTTCCAGATCGTCTGGAATGAGTTCCAAATGAAAGATAAATATTAAAAGGATACATATCATCATCCATTTCTAGTTTTTGAGGCAGATGCTAAGACAATAATGTTAAGTGGCTTTTCAATTTTGGGTTAAAAAACTGCTTATTTTTCAAAACAGGATTTTGAAATGCCTTGTCATCACTTGGAAAGTTATTGAAGATATTAGATAGTGATGAATGCTGTCGAATATTGTTGAAGATCTAGTTGATAAGGGTTGACCCTTAAATCAGGACTAGATTTGATATATCATACTAGTTTTTTTATTCTATTTTAAGATCCATTTTTATAGGATCTTGAACTGTTATGTAAAGGCTATAAAAACTATAACTTTTATGAAAGAAGGGGTTGGAATTGGGATGACTAAAAAAATGTAAAAATGCTCACAAGCTTTAATTGACTGTAATGAATGAATACAAAGACTTTATTTTCTAGATTCTTGTGTCATTTTCTATGGTGAAGTTTTCTCTGATGTAAATTGTTATTCCTTTGTTTTTTATATTGTTTTTTTGTTATCATTGCTTATAAGGAGAGTATGCTCAATATTTTTCATGAACACCTTGATCTGGATTAAAGACAATTTTTATATTTTATTCTGAAGATTGAATGCAGAATTCAGATAAACTCTGCTCTGCATTTGAAACAACCCCTGATCTTTTCCTCTCTCCGCTTCACAAATTATAAGAATCCACTGATATGTTTGTCTTGCCTAGTTATATATGTCTCTATTATTTATTCATTCAATCATATTTTATCTTTGACTCCATTTTTCCCAATGGTCCTTTTTATGTCTCAACCAAAACAATTCAAAATCCATAAACAAAATCATGTTCTGCATAACTAGGCTAATATCTTATTTCCAACAAAGTTATATCAGACAGAGAGATCCCTCTCTGAGTCTTGGAGGGATAGATCCAAGACTCGAAGTGGTTTTGATGTTGCCTCTGTCATTGCCTTCACAGCCTTAGGGAGAATTACAGAGTGATAATAGAATGGAAACCATATTGGGGAACTTTCCCCAGTAGTACACTTCAAAGTTCCAGATCTGATCATTGATGGTGGACAGTGACCAGACACAAGATGGCTAAGATCATTCACCTGGCGACTCCAATCTCCAGATCAGTTCCAATTCGAAGACTACACTAGAGGAAGGATCTAAAACATGGAAAGACAATCTGGAAAGATTAGGTATTCAAACTCAAATTATATCCAAGATATCGTTGGCTTTATCTGTAATTGTATTCTCTCCTATTATAATCCTGGTCAAGAATTAATCGTTGATTCTCATAATGATCATGATCAAGCTGAAGAACCTCAAAAGATTCAGCCTTTACCTATAGCTTTGGTATACACTCCCATATCTGTAGATAGTCCAGTAAGACACAAATCACATGCTTCATCTCCTACCATTGCTGAAATTCCAATTAACCATAAGCCCCTTTCTTTACCTCCTATATCTACAAAGATCCTAGATAGATACAAGCCCCTAGAATTACCTCCTATTCTCCATGACTTCCCTACAAATTATAACAATAATCTTCCTATGTTTGATGGAGAGAATGCCAATATCACTTCTTAAAAACACATCCATAGGTTCAAAGATTTCCTTGACCTTTATGAGGTTGAAAATGACGATGTCTATATCAGGATGTTTGCCATGTCATTGTAAGGTAAAGTTAAAAATTGGTTTAAAACCCTTCCGGCTACAAGCATTAGAAATTTTCATCAGTTTGTAAATATTTTCTTAGATAGGTGGGTGATCATGGGAAATGTTTTCCTCATCCTAGTAGAGTATGACCACTTGAAAAGAAAGCCAGGAGAGATGATACTCAACCAGGTTCAATAAGGTGTATCATTCAATACCTATGGATGTAAGGCCACCTCCTGGTTTATCTCAAATGCATTACCCATATGCCTTTGATCCAGAAATGACACTCGAGTTGAGAGAAAGAGACATTGAAACCCTTGAGGAAATGAAAAACATTGCAGTTGACATAGAAGCTAATCTGCTAAAAAAAAGGTCCAAGCTAAGAGCAGAGGAAAATGCCATAACAGAAAAGAAATGGATGACATTTTTAGAAGTGAAGTTAGATTTCTTGGCCAACACTGTAAAAGAGATGATGCAGGAAATTAGCAGGAAAAAGGAACTTGTTGTTCAAAGACCTCATATCCCACTAGTTCCAGAAACAACAAATGTCAATATTCCCAAAAGGTTTTCAACTCAACCATGGTATCAGGGACTGAAAAATGATAGTTTCATGTACTCAATTCATGATGCAATCGAAGATGAAGTTCAAAATCAGAAGATGGAGGAAGATTCTCCTGATATGATATGCACGTTCAATGGAATTTCATCCATGGATGATTCACCCAAGATTGATTGGTACGATGACAATAGTGATCACAATGCAGAAAGTCTTGGGGTAAATGGACATAATTTACCCTTATGCTTCTCTTCTTTTAAATTTTTGAAGGAAATTTCTGAACAAGTGGTAAATACCAAAGAAGGTAAATCTTTTGAAGAGATAGTGAAGGATGTTAGTGTGGGTAAAAAGGACATTTTAGATCCAAGATTACAATCTCCAAGTTTATCCGATCTTCAAAGTTCAGGGAAAAATCCAGAGCTTGAAACAAAATTTGAAACTCTGGAATGTAATTATGTACCATTAGAGGTTAATTCACTTCAAATTTTGAAGGGGGAAGGCACAAAAGATTTTCAAGAAAATGCAAACTGCCTGCCCCTATGTTTTGCCTCACTCCTGAAAAAACATTGCCAGCAGATTGTAAACAACAAGAAAGAGGAACGTTCTAATGCTTCAGTTGAGGAGAACAAGGATGCTACTGAAGTTGATCCAGAGGTACAACCACTAAATCTTTTTGAAGGCCAAATATCCGATGAAATCCTGAAGCCGAAACAGGTGATGAGCTGATCCATTTTGATTCACTACCTCTGTGCTTTAATTAATTTCAAATTTTGAGAGGAAATCCTAGTCAGATTCTAGTTGAAAGTCATAGTGTGAGCCATGAAGTACCAGTAGATACAATGCCACCATTATCTAAAGAATTTTATGACCTGATAGATGATATTCTGGATAATGTGTGTTTTCAAAGTTTGGTTTCATTTACTCCTAATGAATTAAAAAATTGTTATGATATGGATATGATCAGACAGTCTTCCCCATTGTCTGGTTCAACAGAAATATCACTGCAAAACCTATCAGATGAATTACAAACACATATTGAAATGTTTGAAGACTGGAAGACCTCACTAGCAACACAAGGTCGGGAGATGGAATGGACTGATTGCAAATGCCAAGAAACAACTCAGGTCTATTTGGACCCTATAGATATCTATATGCAGAAATTTTTCATGGAAGGGCCACAATACACTTGCAACAATTTAATGGTTCTTCAGATTGATCAATTTCCAAGTAAGGGAGATCGAGATAGGAATTTATATCACACATCATTACCAGATCTACATCTGAGTTTGGGGAAAATAGTAAAACATCCCAGGTTTCAGATCCAATTTTGGACTGGTTATACTGGATGTCTCATATTGATTAGGATCAAGCATTCTCGGGATTAGAATAGGGTGTATGTTTATAAATAAGATCATAATATCAACGTTTTATAAGATTTACCATATGCAAATAAGCTTGTTGGGAAAGTATGTGGTTTATTTTGTTTTTTGTTTTACATCAAAGACTCAGTCAAGGTCAGAATGGATAATCAGCTAATTTCCAGTCATCAAGGTGCAGGACAGATCAAGATACAGGTTGTGGGATCAACCCAATGGATAAGGTACTGATTTACGAATCTGGAGAGTAGGGATTCTTGAAACCTCCTCAGGAGATGCCATCCCCAATTGGAGACTATGTTAGTGTCCTATAATGATAGGATACCTTATGAATCAGATGTGATTGGTGGGTCTCATGATGGATTTCCTAGCTTGATGGTCTTGTTGTCTCTTGAAATAATTTTTCCCAAGTTATGGTCATTAGGTGATAGGATGGATCATTAGTTGAAAGATTTTTGTTATTCTTGAGTTAAATGTCTTTAAGATGATTTTTAGATTTATCTTTTCAAAAAGTGATGAGTCTATACTTTTATTTAGAAAAAACTCTAAACTTTCACTTTCGACAGCTAAAGGCTATTTTTCAAATTATTCTAAGCTGCTGAAAGTTGTCACTTTCGGTAGCTAAAACAGCATGTGCGAGGTGCTCTAAGCTGCCAAAAGAATAGATTCTACTAACGATCAGACTGTCCTATCAGACTCTCAAACCTCCATTAGTATAAAGCATCATCATCTTAAGTGTTGTCGAAATTAACTGGAATTGGATCATGATACGATCTAGGCAGGTGATTATTTGTCTGATATGATTATTTAGTGAGATCTATTTAACCCTAATCTAGTAGATCCAATCAACACGAGCCCACATAATTCATCTTTACCTGATCTATCATGTGGTTTTATGTCCTGGTCGAATGATACAATCATCACTGTGATTTGAGTTTCATTCTTTATCAAGGGTTTTCGTTCAAATATTTTCCCCCATATCGTGCATTTTCCTCTGCCTGAACTTCAATTCGTCCCCTATTAGTGCAATTGTGTCTCCCCAAGCTCAATTTTATTGTATTGAAGGTATTGACAACTGGTTTTTTGGATGAAGAAGGGAGGATATTTGCTCAGGAAGGATCTCAATGACATAACATATCTGAAATCTCACTCTGAGATTTCCCAGATGTTCAGAGATGCTGGTTGCTACAGGTTTTGTGAAAAACTCTAAGGATTTCATCAAGGTGTGGCTGAGGAATTTGCATTGACTTTTGATGGAGCCAAGGCCAGATTTAGAACAATTGAGGCACAGGTTAATGAATCCATTGTTGCAGTAGCAACAAAGATTCCTAGGATTGGTGAAAGATAGTTCAAATCAACCACTACTAAAGACATTGAATTCAGGTCTTATCTCAAGCTTGAACACAAATGTATCACGTGGAAGAAAAATATCCCTAGATCCTTCTTGGAAGAAAAGTGTCAACATTTGCTTAAATCAATTCAAGTATACATCACATGTGAAGGAAGATATGGTAGAGTAATGTTCTACCATTTCAAGCTTCTGAACCATTTTACAGGTAGATTCCCTTTGAATCTACCCTTCTACCTTTAGAGAAGCTTGACAAAAATGACACACCAGGTCCAAGCCAAACCTAGCAAGGTGCAAGGTAGGCTCTCCCATCATAGCCTCATTAAGCTTATAGTGCTTGAAGAATTGCAGAGGAGTAATAAGACTTGGGAGCATCTTCTTTTCTGGGGAGAATTTGAACCAGAACCCCAACCCAAGGACAAGAAGAAGATCTCATCTAAGAAATCTTCTACGCCCATGAGAAGTAAAAGGAAAAGAAGAGCTATATCCCCAGTACAAATAGAGGAGCTAGTTTCTTATTCTAAGTCTAAGAGAGATAAAAAGAAGCTTGATTTCATTCAAGCTACAGAAGGGCAAGCTAGTGCCACTGAAAAAATGTCCTGAATATTCCTTATATAGATTCAGAGGAGGATTTAGAGTCAGTAGAAGGAGAGGTTCTTGAGCAAGCTTCTTTTGAAGAAGCACCTTTTTCACCAAAGGTTCCAAACTTGGAGATTCCTGAAGCATCAACAAGCAAAGCAAAGAAGTCGACATCAAAGATTGAAAATCTTAAAGAAGAAATATCAGAGTTGAAGTTGCTTGAGAGGTTCATTAAATCCCAAAACCAGACTATAAGAAACACATCAGATGAGGTAAGAGATTGTTTTGAAAGGTTAGCTAAAATGCATGTAAAGGAACAAAAGTGGAATAAGAAATTTCTCAAGGAGAATCGTAAGTTGCTTAAAATGGTTAGAGGTTTAAGGATCAAACTAAGGCTTAAAAATCCTAAGCCAAGAGCACATCCTGATTTAAAATCTCTAGTAGAAGTTTCCGAACACCTAAATAAGGATCCTAAAGAGTAGGTAGATCGAAGAAAATCCATTTTTGCAATTTTGAAAGGTTGTGGAAAACTCAGGATTTTCGGCAGCTTATTCATTTTCCTCAAAGCGTTGTTGACTACTGAAAGCTCTGCTTTCGGCAGCTAATCCTACTATGTTTTATACCTGTAAGCCACCAAAAACGTAGAAACTGGCAGAATGTTCATTTGTTTGCTCAGATCAAAGATTTTTGTTTCCGGATCATCTAGAAGGGGTTCCAAGTGAAAGATAAATATTAAAAGGATACAGATCATCATCCATTTCTAGTTTTTGAGGCAGACGCTAAGGCAAGAAGATTAAGTGGCTTTTCAATTTTTGATTTAAAAGCTACTTATTTGTCAAAACAGGATTTCAAAATGCCTTGTCATCACTTGGAAAGTTATTAAATATATCATATAGTGTTGAATGTTGTCGAATATTGCTGAAGATCTAGTTGATAAGGGTTGACCCTTAAATCAGGACAAGATTTGATATATCATACTAGTTTTGATTTTATTCTATTTTAAGATCCATTTTTATAGGATCTTGAACTGTTATGTAAAGGCTATAAAGCCTATAAATTTTATGAAAGAAGGGGTTGGACTTGGGATGACCGAAAAATGTAAAAATGATCACATGCTTTAATTGACTGTAATGAATGAATACAAAGACTTTATTTTCCAGATTCTTGTGTCATTTTCTGTGGTGATGTTCTCTCTTATGTAAACTGTTATTCCTTTGTTTTTCATGTTGTTTTTCTGTTCTTATTGCTTATAAGAAGAGTATGCTTAGGATTTTTCATGAACACCCTGATCTGGATTAAAGACAATGTTTATGTTTTCTTCTGAAGATTGAATGCATAATTCAGATAAACTTTGCTCGTTATTTGAAACAACCCCTGATCTTTTCCTCTCTCCACCGCACAAATTATAAGAATCCACATATATTGCTCTCTTTCCTGGTTATATATGTATCTGTTATTTATTCATTCAACCGTCTTTTATCTTTGACTCCATTTTTCCCAATGGTCCTTTTTATGTCTCAACCAAAACAATTCAAAATCCATAAACAAACTCATGTTGTTCATATCTTATTTCCAACAAAGTTATATCAGACAGAGAGATCCCTCTCTAAGTCTTGGAGGGCTAGATCTAAGAGTCAAAATGGTTTTGATGTTGCCTCTATGACTGCCTTCACAACCTTAGGGTGAATTACAGAGTGATAACAAAAGGAACAACATAAAATCCTAAGAAGTGAAGATCAAAACAAGAAATCACAAGTGTAAACCTAGAGATTGATAAATTGTTATGTAAACATGTTTTTTAAAGAAACATTCCAATCTAAAATTCTCCATGGTGGTGGAATTTTCGATCCACTAAATATGTTCTTTGTTAGTAAAATCATTGTGCTCACCAAGAATATTAAAGAAAGAGAAACAATGTGAGGTTGGTACCTTTGGAATAGTAATGTTTCTAGACTCACTAAGATTGCAAGGAAAATAACTAATAGACTAAACAAAATGCAACAGGAAAGTAATGATTGATAGACTAAACAAAACAAAATAGGAAGAACTCTAAAATGACTTGCATACCATCTCATCCATTTGAAGAAATATATTTATTTGATTACATGCAATATTTTCACCTTAAATCTTGAATTAATTCCATTCAATTTAGTAGTTGTCATGGATTCCAAGGCTTTGGGAGATGATAGATAAGTAATAGAAGGTCATCAAGCATAAGACCACCAATAATTCCCACATGCCAACAATATTAAATTCCCCTTCCATCCATTTATACACCTCTATATGTTGTGGGTGGGATGACATATCCAAGAGGATACTTGGTGATTGAAAACCATAAGCTCAATCAAATCAAGAATATATGATCAGGACTAATAGAATGGAGTGAAAACTATATGTCCCACGGGAATCAAAATGCTACCTTCACTATTTATTGACATGATCAATGGATTGTTTGAGCTATGCAAGAGAATCATTCATCCTTCTCAAACAAATTTCTACAATATCCCTACATTGTTTCTATGATGCCCCTCTACTATCATTTAGAGTGGCCAAGTTGACTAAACATAGAGAGATAGAAGTTGGCAAATTGAATGACCATGTCTCAAAAAGCAACATATGATTGTTCCAATCCCATGTTTTTATCAATGAGAGGTGATGTAGTAGCTTCATTATCCTTCCTCCATTTCCCATAGTTGTCCCTTTTCATGCATTTTTTAAGCATCCCTCTTCTCCTCCATCAACCCCAAACAATTCTCCAATTGAATTTTCCAAAATGTAGATTATAGAGTGGAGTATTGAACATCACACTAGGTGTTCCTAAGTTATAAATTGGAGTTATTTAGAGATTGATTGAGGGTATAAAATTCTCTAGAAATAACACAACAACAACAGAGGCGATAGCCTCCATCCATGGTGGTAGAGGGTGGAGGGCCAAATATTTGGAGAATGGAGTGAGCAGAGGTGGAATGGGGGGCAAGAGAAGGCACGAGATAAAAGGAAAAGAGGACAATAGAGAATATGGGGAGAAGGTGATGCAAGATATGAGGGGAAACATGATGTATACAACAAAGTGTTATCCTTCAGTGGTGACGAAGAGGGAGGGGAGACATGGAGTGGGAGGGGGGTGAAGGATCTGCCACTTTCTCTTGAACTTCTTAGCTTCACCTTTGATCATCCGTGATGAATTGGGCATGTAATCTGGCTTGGTCATGGGATGTGGATTGTAGGAAATATAGACCCCTCTATTTGTTTGTGAATGATCATGTTCATTCCTAGGAGGAAAATTAAGTCCTATTTTGGAGTGCATAGAGGGTGATGTGGGATTTTCCCAATATGAGGGATAATATAGTGGTTAAGGTTCTAAAATTATTTATGCCTTGGAAGGTTACAAGGGATTTCACTTCATTATTTATTTCTTATCATATTCCCCAAGTGAAAGATAAAGTTGGTTCCATTGAAACCATAATTGTATCTAGAAAAGTGAAGTGCATTTTACATAAATACCATCCATACTTGTAAATAAAAATGGAAAAACAATTGAAATTTGGAATATGAAAAGAAAATTGTAATATTTGTATCAAAGGAATGATTCCCTACTAATTTAGAATGGATCAATATATAATTGTTCATCTATCTTAGTATTTTCTGGATGGAAAATTGGAGGAATTGGCTTGCAAGGCCCATTTTAGTGGTAGGTTCTAGTTTTGATATTTGGGGTCTGAAATCTTCCAGAGCCATTTTGAGGCATCAAATGAAATTTATACACATTGAGACCTTTACAATGGTGCTAAAATCACCTCAATAAAATCTTGAATCGAGAATTTATGTCTCCCACAAGTTGACCTACCTTGTTGACCACCATGGTACAAATGGATGTCATGGTAGGCCCCATTAATCACATATGTAGGGATAGCCATGTGTTTAATTTCAAGAAGATTCTAGAAGTTCCAAAAATTTATCATTAATTGAGTGTTGACGATGCAAAAACCCCAGTTACCCTAGATGGCTATCGAGCTATGTTAAATATTGGGCTGCTAGGAAGAGAATGGGTTCCATTCTTTTGTATTGTACTTGTTCCATAGTTGAGTAAAGAATCCAAGGAGTGGGATTTAAGAGAATAACAAAGGTAGGAAGAAGAGTTTGTAGTAGCCATTTATACCACATAGTAGTAGGAAACTCCATAGTGAGTGCCCCTTTCTTTGTGTTTAGATTTTCATGATAGAAGAAAAGAGAGAAGAGCATAGGCCTCACATTCTAGTTGGGTTTTCTCCCATATTGAGTTTCCCAAGATACATCTTGTGTTCAATTGTGTGTATGGTGTGTATATTCTCATGTTCTTTCATTTTTGTATTCAATGATTTTCATGAATCTAAGCAATAAGCTGGTAATAATTAATCTGGGGTCTAACGAAATAAATTGAATAATCTAAGATTTCAAAATATTATAAGATCTATTGTGATGAACTATTCTAGTGGAATATCCATGGTAGTTTACAGATCACCTACATTTATGGATGCAATTTCTAGTAAACCCATAGGGGTGAACATTATACATCTTCATCACATTCATATGCAGAATGTACATTAAGTTGTAGAATGCACATTGCATAACCACAAGCTGAAAATCAAAACTAGATCTTCCTATTGTTTCTAGTATCAAGAAAGAAAATAAATATTTCAAAGAAAGAAACAAATTTAGATGAACTTCATAGTGAAACATGGCCTTAGAAAAGATCTAAAGTACCTTGGTATAAAAATTTGTACAATCTATCAAACATTAGAGGATGAAAAATACTTTCTCTTGGAATGCCACTCTACAAATACAATAACAAAAAAAATTCAAAAATTATGTAAATTTATGTAGTTTAACAAATGGTTAAAATCATGAAGGTCGGTTACACTTTTGTGAGAAACAAGTCTTCAAAAGTCCTAGCAGAATTTGTTCAATCGAACTCTTTGTTCTTTCGGCCGAAAGACAAATGTTTTTCGGCCAAACCTTTTGACGCCAAATTGAACGGTACCATGACAGTTCCCTCGATTGTCATGTACCAGATTAGCCGGACGGATTTTTTCATCCAATAACATCTTTTTGGTCGAAATATTTTTTCGATCGAATTATTTTTTCAGTCGAAAGATTCTTTCGACCGACAATTCTTTTGGCCGAAACCCTTTTTCTATATCACCCGCTCATCAGTCATATGACATTTTTTCGAACTGGTGATTATGTTGAACATTCGTTGGTGGTGGTGGACGTTGGAATTCATCATTGGTGGACATTGGCGTTCATTGGTGGCATTGTTTTTTCAAGTATGTTTTAAATTGTTTTGTAGGTAGGTTTAAATTGTTTAGTAGGCAATTTTAAACTATTTTGTAGGTAGTTTTAAAAATCATCGAGTTCAGCATATCCATGCAGATGCACATGGATGAATCTGTGCCTATCCATGCGCATGGACAAGCCCAAATTCAGGCCTTTCCATGCGCATGGATAGGGCCGATTTAGAGAAAACCAAATCATACCTTTAGCTAATATCAATAAACTTCTATCTTCTAAATATATAGGTGACAATAATTACATTCCCATCGGCCATATGGCAGGTTTCTAAACTAGTGAGTCTATTGAACGTTCATTGGTGGTGGTGGACGTTGGCGTTCATCGGTGGTGGACGTTGTCGTTCGTTGGTGGCATTGTTTCTTCAAGTATGTTTTAAATTGTTTTGTAGGTAGTTTTAAATTGTTTAGTAGGTAGTTTTAAATTGTTTTGCAAGCAGTTTTGTAGGTAGTTTTAAAAAACGTCAAATCCATCCAGGGGACGATTTAGAGAAAACCAAATCATCCCTTTAGCTAATATCAATAAACTTCTATCTTCTAAAAATATAGGTGACAATAATTACATTCCTATCAACAAGGTGGGTAAGACTTATCCATATTCATACGATTATCTCGATACCCAATTTAAGCTTCTTAAAGGGGACCTACTAGCACCTTACAAAGACTATTAATTACAATATTAAGTATTTTTTGTTTGTAATAATATTTTAATTTGAATAATAAATATAGATTGATTATGAAACTTGTTAATGTTGATTTTTCTTTATAAACTTACAAAGTTTCTTGATAATTTTAATGATCTTTCATGTATTACAAAAAATTGCATATACATATTCAAGAATGCTTTAGTTTAACGTATAAAAAATGGACAAAAAATGTGAATGAGAAACCAACCGTAGACACACTACCCTCACCGGTTTCTTCATTCATTTATGAGGAAAATAACCAGGAACAAATATTGTTTATTATCCCACTATTAACCTCCTTTATTCACCAACAAACATTCTTGTTACAACAATAGCAGATCAAGGGAGAGATAGAAAGATAGCATTAGGGGAAAACACAAACCAAGTTGAATCTGATGAGTCAAAAATACTAGTTTACCCAAACCAAGGATACCTATAAGCAACGGTAGATTAACCAGTAACTTGATACAAATACATACCCACAAACAAGGAAAAAAAGACCATCTAAACTCCTTTATTGAAAAGGAACTAATGCAATCTTTGACCTATAAAACCTTTAGGAATTAAATCTTGGTAGTCAACATACTTATTAGAGACCAAAGCCCAACCTTTATAGCAGAGGGATAAAAATGAGAGCGGATATTTGACCCTATCCATGTGCAAGGACATGCCTGAATCTGGGCATGTCCATGCACATGAACATGGTCGAATTCGCCAAATAACACTATAACCCTCATCAATTCCCTGGATTGTGAAGACTACACCAACTTAAATTATTTCCAAACAATGAGGATACGATTGCAGCCATATGCTTATATTTATGATCATTAACCAGCTTCAATAGGTTCCTTGGAGAAACCAATTTATGTTACACTAGATGAAAGTAAGAAAGGAGCATACCTTAGGCACAAGTACAACCATGGCAGAAACAGTTTTTCCATCATCATTGAACTGCATATAAAATGCCTTAATATATTTTGGATAATTGTACAGACTTACTAGGTTTTTAAATATCTCATTTGTTAGATATCTGCATCAATTTAGACAATAAAAGATTAAAACAACTTCCCATATTTTCACCTTCGCAATTACCCAGATGCAACAACTTAAAAAATTTAAATGGTATATAAGAAAAAAAATATTTGGCATTTTGATTTTTAACATAATATCCAGGTGGTGATTTTGTCTTATGCACCTCTCATGATCTGATGCTAAATCAATGCCCCACTCCACCTTGTTATCAAACTTCTTATCTGTAACATGTTTGTTTCAACCACATGCCACAATTCTCAAGCCTTCCGTGTGTCTGGAAACTTAGAAATGGCAAAAACTCAAAACTATAAGTATCTATGCATACAACCAACCCACAAAAAATTCATAACCTTTACTAGAAGTTAAACTACCTCTGTGTAGGTGATACATGAAAATGAGGTATTTTCCATCGAACGAAGTCTATCTATAGTATTATTATCAATCAATTTTGACATGAATTCCATATAAACAAAGAAATTTTCAAGCAACCATTGTCGGGCATGTCCATGTACATGTACAGGTTTTGATTTCAAAGAATAAAGTGGATAGGCAAGAGCAAGTAGTAGAAATGTTTTGGTTTAAACTATCGCAAATTGTAAATTATGCGAGCATTTACTTTTCATATAAAAAAATTTACTTGCATTTTTTATTGTCTTTATATCTCATCCTTTTTTTTTTAAATGTGAAAGAAAATTTTGGGTATTGTTAATGTTATATTTCTCAAGAGTAAGTTGTTTACATTGTGTTCAAACTTCTTAATTTTTTATTTCCCCTTTATATGTATTTCTTTGTAAAGTAAATATGTAAATTAGTTGCATTATATCCCTAAATTAATGTATATAGTTAGAAAAAGATCCATTAGATAGTAACTTGATTTGGATTTTTGATAGATCTATCCCTTTTCCAATTCCATTTAAAACCCTAATATTGTAAACACAATAAATGAATTTTGTTAACAATTCATATTCTTTGAAATCATGAATAAGTTACATACTATAATCATACCTCATGTCCTTATTGAAAACAAAATTTATATATATAAATATGCATCATGTATCAATCAAATCTAGCAAACCAATATTGATAAGTTAATAAGCATCAACATCAAAAGAATTTGAATACAAGTATGAATTCAATAGTTCTTGCAAACAATATTTAGTTATAGTGTTTAGGCTGGCAACCATAGATAGTTTCGTGGGAATAAAAAATGTTCATCCCATCAATATAAATACCCAAAACTCGTAAAATATCATCAAGTTGAGAGCCAAGATCATGCAAATGCAAGACAAATCATTTAGAGCTTCATCCTCACTAGACATATAAGAAGACTAAGGGTTAACCCTAGACATGATAATGGAAAATCAATTGAATTACCCAATCTGTAGCAAGATTCACATGTTTAATTTATTCCAAGGAGGAGCATAAGCATGTAAATTCAAGCCCAAGTAGCTTAAGAAGAAGCCAAATTCACATGAGGCAATGGGTGAAATTCCATAATTGAAAAACCTTGGACACATCCACTAATCATCATAGCTTGGCCATGGATTAAAAAAAAAACCTTAGACTAGTAGTGGAATGGGAATTAGGGTGTGTTCCCATTGAACCTAGGTCAAAAAGTAGTATGAAATTAGCTTTGTTAGGAGAGGAACTACAAGTGAAACTGTAGGTCATTTTCTTGTCATGAATTGTTGGGAAGTAACAAATCAAGAAAACAACTTAAATTAGTGGAGGAAAATGAAAAATTAACCAATCTCTTCATGGTTATACATACTTGGTAGAGAAACCTAACAATGGTGCATGTCACCTCCCTTTCACTAAACCTTCTTTTGAATTGGGAAAATAGATTTTTATTGGGAAAATATACTATGATTCAGATGAGTATTGTTGGTGGGTTTTGTCACAAGGATGTGCCAAAAAACCCTACTTCGAGTGTTTTATTCTTAAAGGTATATGAATTCAAAATAGAGATTAAATAAGGATTCATGCATGCAACATCATAACTCTTATGAAAACAAAAGAAGCAAGTAAGATATTTTGAATTCAGCACTAGCAGATATAATATTTAGATCATGATAAATAATATCATATTTAGATCTAATATTTAGATCATATTTTGAATTGACACTTCCATGGCTTGAAAAACCGTTGCCTATGTTGCTTGAAGTAGGGTTGATCATCCCTTCCTTATTCTCTCCCTCGAAAAGAAATTGTATGTTATTTTTCCTTGTTTCAATTTTATTAGATGCATTTATTAAAGTTCTTTTAGTAATTTTCAGGTTCATATATCCTATATCCTAATATTCTATAAGGTACTAGTTAAATTAGCTTTCCTTCATATTGCATCACCATCTAGGTTTAGAACCTTGGCTTAGAACCATATGTTTAGGAGTTTCATGGTGGTGGCAACAATTGTGCCTTAGAGGTGTGTGGCCCTTTGTTCTGAAGGGTTTATCTCCCCCTCTTATCTTGAAATATTGGGTTCAGGTAAAAGTATTCAAGTTCCCTAACTCATTTTCCCTACAAAAAATATTTCATTTCATTTATGAAAGCTTCATCTAGATATTTCTTAGTCACATAAGCTTTGGATCTAGTCCTCAACCTTTTTTGTAGTTTCTTAAAATATATTGAGAATGAAAACATAGTAAGAGTGGAAATTGGTTGACTCAAACCAAATTGCATTGGACCTGTAACCAAAGGTGTAGCCATGTTGCAATTGAAATGGATTGCACCTATGAATCTAAGTAATTGAGGACGACTCTCCAAGAGGGAAATCCGCTATCAATTTTGAAACAGGGAAAAAGACCTTAATAAAACCCTAAATAAAGACTTTGTACCATGATTTCACCAAACGTTGTACTATGGTTTCACTACCTCCACACCTCCAAATTGTCATATGTCCATTTCATTGAATCTATCATTGTCTTGTGACTATTTCTTTATCTCCCATTCACTCTCTCCATCATTAAGAATAAAAGGGTGACAAAAAAATAGTGATGATCGAGTGAATGAAAGGGACACATGACCTTTTGGAGGTGTGGATGTAGTGAAATCACAGTAAAAAGTTTGGGAGGGTAGGAAATATGTTTCCCATTTTTCATTGGACTATCTAGTGATCTCAATTATTGAAGACACATGTATCACTTATATGAGGATGGGGGGAGATATTGAGTAAAATATACCCTCTTATGTTTTACTCATTATTCCTCCTACCCCCACCCCCACTCTCACCTTCATACCCTCATATATGAGGATGCAGGTGAGGGATAATGAGTACAAAACATATTAGTTTTACTCATTATTTCCCTCCATCCCTAGCCTCATATTATATTTTATTGGTTATTTTTTAAGAGTGAGACACAAGCATTGTCCTATGGTTTGGTACACCAAGGATGAGTCTCCTTATCCAAGATATACCACAACAAGTTCACTTTGGTAGGAATCCTAAATAATTTAAATAACTCTTTAATATGAAAAATGCATTAATTTAAATGTTAAGGTTCTCAATTGTCAAATGTGTACATTTCACATCATTGGATTTGATAACTTTTTTTCAATTTAAAAAAAAAAAAACATAAACATTATACAAAAATTTACACATAGATATAGATTATCTTCTACATGTTACATTTTTTTTATATTTAAATATTTTCATGTTCATTATATATAGCACCATAGTCACGAATATAGTTGTTAGTTTTTTCAATATATGTCTTTGATGCTTTGAAGTTGTTATAAATGTTTAAATGCCTTCAAGTTGTTTTATAAATTATATTTCCATATTATGTTTCTATAACTTATGAACTTTCACAATCATGGATTTTCAAAGGATATCTATCGAGGCGAGATGTCGATAAAAGAGTCTCCAAATATGTCTTGCAAACGCTCTAGTCTATCCAATGAAAGAGGAAGACAAACCCCTTGTAACGCCCTCCACGTTACGACAACGAACCTCTTATAACAAGTAAATTTTTTTATTTTTATTTTTTAAGTGTGTGTGTGTGTGTGTACAAGAGTAATGAACACATTCGACTCTGCATCGCCATCTGACGACGAACAAGACACACACACCGATGAACACAACATGACGACCTAAGATGCACATCAAGTATCTGCATGCAATGAACGACAATCAATCGACTAATAAATAAGACTGACTACCCATCTGTCCTACCCTGCAATGGTTAGGACCTCCAAGACACATAACCAATGCTCAAGCCCAAGTTCCCATCGATTTTAACCATTTAAGGTCTCAGGGTTGGCGATTGTTCTGAGGAACATGGAGGTGTCAACGTCCTGCCCGACACAAGCAGACCAAGCACACAAAAGTTTACGACCCAGTACAACATTAATTAAACAAGGACTACAATCCACATTAGTATTAAGGCCATTTCATCGCGCAACTTTAGATCATAATTTGTCATAAAGGTACCCTCTAAATTAACATTCAAGGACCTTATTGTGCAAGTCTGAACTTCGACTAGTTTCACATTTAACAAAATAATAAATCATTAAATTTAATCAAAATAATGAATAGTTATAAATTATAATTTAAAGCAAAATTAACATTTAATCTATAATTATAATAATTAACGCAATCTTCTAAAATCATTTAACTCATTCTTTAATTATAATCAAAATAATGAATAGATCTAAATTATCATTTAAAGAAAAAATTAACATTAATCTATAATTATAATTCAATAATTAATGCCATCTTCTAAAATCATTTAACTCGTTCATTAATTATAATCAAAATAATGAATAGATGTAAATTATCATTTAAAGCCAAAAATTAACATTAATCTATAATTATAATTCAATAATTAACACCATCTTCTAAAATTATTTAACTCATTCATTAATTATAATCAAAATAATGAATAGATGTAAATTATCATTTAAAGTAAAAATTAACATTAATCTATAATTATAATTCAATAATTAACGCAACCTTCTAAAATCATTTAACTCATTCATTGTAAAATTCACATTAACCTTCACTCAAAGATCTAATTTATAATTCGATATACCTTAATTATGAACCAATAATTGACTCAACAATGCATTGATCATAATCCATAATTGACGCAAAATTCAAAATTAACATTAACATTGATGCCATAAATGGAGCCCGTCGGAATAAATTAAAAGCAATGAATAATTAAAATTAGTGCAGCATTAGAAACCTGCCACCCCGTAGTCAGAAGAACTAAGAACTAAATCATTGTTGTCCACCTGATAGTCTTAGCACTGTCCAAGGGCTGGGAAAAGGCGATGGCTCACAGCCAAAGGCAAATCGCTAGAAAAAATTTAGGTGAGGTTTTAACTCTGTCAGAAGACGTCGGCTTTCTCTATTTTAGAGGTAGTTGTGTCATCCTTGGTATTAAGGACTCAAAATCTATAACCCTGTGCGTTCAACTATATCAAGGTTACAATTATGAGTTTCTCTTAATTTCAGTGAAGTTAGGAGTGTGTTACAGTCAAAAAATAAAAATCTCTAAACACCGAGAAGTTGAAATTATGCTGACAGTTGGCTAGGTTTTAATCCATGATTGTCGATGGCTCGGGCGATTAGTTTATTATTTAATTACTATTCCAAAAGAAAAGGAAATTAACTTATCCAGAATCAGACTTAATCATTTGAGGGTGAAATTAGTCATGGCTGGAAATAATAACAACAATTCACTGCGTTTGCCATAGGATTTGTCAAATTTAACACCTCCAGTGCCTTATCGCATCCAGAGATCATAAGGCAAGGATAGTTCATCAAGGATACACCACCGTTGCTGCTAAAACGTGGCATGCTATCGCTAACATCACTGTAAATCGACTGCTACCAAACAACTACAATTTCATTGAGTTTTAAGGGACCAACGTTGTCTAGTTTACAGAAAAAGCAATTTAAACAATGATTGTTTTAGTTTACAAAAGGAAAACGGTCATGTAGAGTCACTGTCCATCTGCGATTCACTAAGGGTTAATGAAAAAAGGGAAAACAATTAGCACTGAGAACAGTTTATCAACGATTTGGTAAAGTTTGATTGCCAAGAGAGAAAACTATTGTTGCTAAATCATAGTCCATCAACGATTCGCTAAGGTGTTGCTAGAAATGAAGGTGATTATCACAAAAAAAAACTGATAAATTTTGATAAAAGAAAGGTTTTGGATTATAACCAAAAAATCGTAACAACAAGGGGGGAAAGCCACAGTCAAGGAATCCTACTCGGTCTGAGAGATAAGTAACCCAAGGTAAATATCCCGGTACATTAGCCAGCGAAAATCAAAAAGTTTGCAGAGTACGGGAAGGGCATGGCATCCACCATTTCGTGATTCAACGCACAAGAGTTTCGCCTATAAAATATTACAGATTTGAAGAATGAGATTCGTAGAGGTTTAGGTGCTAAACACTAGCTAGATGTATAAAAAAAAAAACAAGGGGCAGCGTTAAAAATTGGGGAGGGAGACAAAATGATAAATACAAGGCTAGAGTTTACTTAAAATTTACACATTAAATTTTTTTACAGCAATGATAAATACACAAGATTTCTCCGTAGTAAGTAAATAACGAAAAACTATTCAATCCAATGAGATCCAACACCGATTGAAGTTAAATGATATTCCATCCAGATTACCAAATGCACATGCAGATCTAAATCATAAATCCTAATACATTCTACTCTAAAAATCAAAGAGCGTACCGTTTCCTAATCACCTGCTTTGAATGACGTCTGCGCGCTCCATGCGGCTCTCGCTCACCGACTGCCGAGACCTCACTAGTACCTCCCAGCCAATGCTAGGGGTAGTCTGCTTTCCCCCTAGCCCCCCGAGCTTCAAAGGGGCCACACACTATCCAGATGGTACGTCTAGCTCCCAGCTCGCCTCGCAAGGCTGAGCTACCACTCCCCTCCGAGCTAGGAAATCCCAACTCCCACAAGTAATCAGTCAAGTCACTAATCTGGCAACGTAACGTTACGCTGATAGACGATCCCTTTCTTCCTTCTCCTCCCTCTCTTTTATAGAGGTTTAGAACTTCCATTCTCTCCCTAAATTTCATTTAATTTAAGTTTTAAAAAATCTTCTAAAAATTCTCCTTCGTACAAGTGTCATCCATCCCCCACTTTCCTCCAATAAGTATTTTCTTTAATTTATTAATTGTCTCATTTCCCTCACCCACCTAGAGTTACTTCTAAATTTACTCCTAGGTGTCCCTAGATTCCCTTGCAGGTTTTAAAGGCTTTCCCTATTAAGAAGTTGCCAATTTAGTTCAATTTAGAAGGTTCTTTAATGCAGATTCTTCACTAAGTTGACCTCTCGCTTTTTACCTTAAGTTCCCCATCTTTCCCTTTTTATGTTACCTCCTTTCCCTAGTTTCCTAAATTTTATAATTTCCTCTTTCCCCTTTTTTTCTTTTTACCTTAAGTTCCCCATCTTTCCCTTTTTATGTTACCTCCTTTCCCTAGTTTCCTAAATTTTATAATTTCCTCTTTCCCCTTTTTTTAAAAACAACAGTTGTGCAATTTAACCTCTTTTCCCTTTTATTATTATAATTTAGTATCTTTTTAAACTATCAAAAGTTAAAATAATTAATTTCTTCTTTACTTTTTATATCCACCGATTTAATTTAATTTATTACTCTCTTCCTTTTACCCAAAAAATTATGAAGACCAAAATTATTACGCAAGTGGTTTTTATTTTAACTTTTTAATATTTTATTTTTATAAAGATATTTTCTTAAGGGTAGACAAAATTTTACCCCTAGCGAAGTGTTAGACTAAGACTTAGATTCTGAACTAGGAGACATTTAATTAGGGAAGTTGTTTAAAAATTTCTTAATGTGTTAATTGTCTTAGGTCCATCTAGGATCATACCTCCATCATCATCAACGCGACGTGCCCTTCAGGATGCACTAGGTGCTCCAAGGGTGCCACTCGCCTTATCTGTTCCTTTTGCAGGACGTTCCCTTTAGGATGAACCACGTGCTCCAAGGGTGCCACCAACCACATATGTTCCTTTTGCGCGATGTGCCCTTCAGGATGCAACTTGTGCTCCAAGGGTGCCACTCACCTCTTGAATGATTGGTAGACATCAATAACCCCTGGAGTCAACACTCTGCCAGGTGAACTTATGGGAGACTAAGGGCTTCTAAGGAATAAGGACCCCTCCTTATTGTGTGCCCCTTAGAATCATCGTGAGCGACTGTTGTAGTCTGCCCTCACGGCATCATGGGTCCTCTCGAACTAGGTAATCGCTAACCTACAGTTCGAGCCATGGTGGGAGTGCTAGTAGGATGTGGCAGGGTTGTTGTCCACAACATCCCAGGTAACTCCTCTGGAAACACGCCCGCAAACTCTCTCACCACCGGAAGGTGTTCAAGACCTTCTGATACTCGCTTCTCATTTAACGCAAGGATCGCATAAAGCTTGCACCCCTTGCGCATGCTCTTTCGAAGTTGTAAGGAAGAGACGAACCTCAGGGAAACTCCCTGGTTCCATCCTACAATCACATGTCTCTGACCCTCATCATCAACCAAGCTCAATCATTTTGTCTTACAGTTGAGTATCACCTCATGTGATTCCAACCAATCCATACCAATCACGACATCATAAGATCCTAGAATCGTGACATACAGGTTGGCCCTTGTGACAAAATCTCCCAGGTTAAGGATACATTCCGCAACCTTTCCTCCAACCTTCTGTTTGGCTCCCGAAGCCATCTCCACAAAGCTAAACTCGTCCTATTCGACTTCCTTTACCTTAATCCTTTTTAGCGCTGCACCAGAAATGAAACTCTCGATAGCACCTGGATCTATCAAAATACTAAGGGTCTTGTCAGCGACAATAAATGTAGTCTAGAGCACATTCGATTGATGCTCTTCCTGGCAGTTATTCACCGCTACATGAATCCGATGGGCCTTGCCCATATCTACCATGGTAGTGGGTCCAGCTGATCCAGACGCTCTGGTCCTCTCCACAGGGAAATCGTGCTGGTAGTGTGGCTCCCCACACGTCCAACACCCCTTCTTCGGCCCAGTAGTCCTGGTACCCAAAGTAGAAGATGATGGCCCACCGACCTGGAATCCCAGTCTATTCTGCTGAACAGGCCTAAACTGTTGTTGCTGCAGGTGACGTTGTTGTTGATGCTGTGGTCCCCGATAAGGTTTCCACTGCTGAGGCGTCGGTCGTTGGGGTGTAGTGAAAGTGGATCCCCTTTGGAAGCCATGATATCCCAGCGTATGTCTCACTGGTGTCTGGTGCTGCTATGTTCCAGATGGAACCTTCCCTGCTGGTCTCGCTGGAGTCTTGGTATGACCCCCACTAATAAGCTCCTCCTCTGCTATGAGGGCCTTCTGGATGGCATAATGCAAGGTTTAGGGCATCAAAATCCTAACCTTTGCACGTAGGCTTTCGTTAAGGCTGAACACAAACCTGTTGACCTTAAGTTTCTCCATGTTAAGATGCAGAGCATACTAGAGAAGCTCCATAAAAATGGCCTCATACTCGGGCACCGTATGACCTCCCTGTTGTAAGGCATTGAACTCATTAAGCTGACGCTTAATGAATTCCTCTGAAAGGTACCTCTCTCGGAACCGTTCCTTGAATAGTTCCCATGACACATCTTCGAAGGCCATGTTCACCCGCGGTAGGAGCGTCTTCCACCATAGAAGAGCGCTCCCCTTCAGTTGAAAGACCGCCATGCGGACCTTCATGTAGGAGGTATAATCGCGAAGTGCGAAGCACTTCACCATGTTCTCCAACCATGCCTCGGTGGCTGCATTGTTCGGGGCACCAAAGAAATCAGGAAATTTGACCTTCTCGAGTTCACGGTGTATGCTACCAGTAACATCCGGTGCGCGCGACGAAACCTCAGCGGGTGTCGGTGCTCCGGCCTCATCTCTGTCCAAACGGCTGATCAATGCCTCAGACATGCACTGAAAAGATCTCATCATTCCAACTACATCGCCAGCTACTATCTTCTCCTGTACGAGAACCTACTCATCTCCCTGGGGGTTAGATCCCTCAGGCGTGGATGCTACTGGAGGTGTCACACCTCCTCCCCTAGCACCTCGTCTTCTGCCTCTGCGACATCCTCTAACCATGATTACCTACATGCAAACAATCAACTCAATTAGCAACAGTATAATTAAATCATGTCAATGAAATCCGTAGCGATCCCAAGTCACGGGTTGAACCCACTCTAATACCATATGTAACGGCCTCCACGTTACGACGACGAACCTCTTATAACAAGTAATTTTTTTTTATTTTTTATTTTTAGTGTGTGCGCATGTGTACAAGGGTAATGAACACATTCGACTCTGCGTCGCCGCTTGATGATGAACAAGACGCATACATCGACGAACACAACATGACGACCTAATATGCACATCAAGTATCTGCATGCAATGAATGAAAATCAATCGACTAATAAATAAGACTGACTACCCATCCATCCTACCCTGCAATGGTTAGGACCTCTAAGACACATAAGCAATGCTCAAGCCCAAGTTGCCATCGATTTTAACCAATTAAGGTCTCAGGGCTGGCGACTGTTCTGAGGAACAAGGAGGTGTCTACATCTCGCCCGACACAAGCAAACCAAGCACACAAAAGTTTACGACCCAGTACAACATTAATTAAACAAGGACTTAAATCCACATTAGTCTTAAGGCCATTTCATCGCGCAACTTTAGATCATAATTTTTCATCAAGGTACCCTCTAAATTAACATTCAAGGACCTTATTGTGCAAGTCTGAACTTCAACTGGTTTAACATTTAACAAAATAATTAAACATTAAATTTAATCAAAATAATGAATAGTTATAAATTATCATTTAAAGAAAAATTAACATTTAATCTATAATTATAATAATTAACGCAATCTTCTAAAATCATTTAACTCATTCATTAATTATAATCAAAATAATGAATAGATGTAAATTATTATTTAAAGAAAAAATTAACATTAATCTTTAATTATAATTCAATAATTAACGCCATCTTCTAAAATCATTTAACTCATTCATTAATTATAATCAAAATAATGAATAGATGTAAATTATCATTTAAAGCCAAAAATTAATATTAATCTATAATTATAATTCAATAATTAATGCCTTCTTCTAAAATTATTTAACTCATTCATTAATTATAATCAAAATAATGAATAGATGTAAATTATCATTTAAAGCAAAAATTAACATTAATCTATAATTATAATTCAATAATTAACGAAACCTTCTAAAATCATTTAACTCATTCATTGTAAAATACACATTAACCTTCACTCAAAGATCTAATTTATAATACGATATACCTTAATTATGAACCAATAATTGACTCAACAATGCATTGATCATAATCCACAATTGATGCAAAATTCAAAATTAAGATTAACATTGATGCCATAAATGGAGCCCGTCGGAATAAATTAAAAGCAATGAATAATTAAAATTAGTGCGGCATTAGAAACCTATCACCCTGCAGTCAGAAGCATGAAGAACTAAATCATTGTTGTCCACTTGATAGGCTCAGCATTGTCCAAGGGCTGGGAAAAGGTGATGGCTCGCAACCAAAGGCAAATCAATGGAAAAAATTTAGGTGAGCTTTTAACTCTGTCAGAAGACGCCACCTCTCTCTATTTTAGAGGTAGCTATGTCATCCTTGGTATTAAGGACTCAAAATCCATAACCCTATGCATTCAACCATATCAAGGTTACAATTATGAGCTTCTCTTAATTTCAGTGAAGTTAGGAGTGCGTTACAATCAAAAAATAAAAATCTCTAAACGCCGAGAAGTTGAAATTATGTTGACAGTTGGCTAGGTTTTAATCCATTGTTGTCAATGGCTTAGGAGATTAATTTATTATTTAATGACTATTCCAAAAGAAAAGGAAATTAACTTATCTAGAATCAGAGTTAATCATTTGAGGGTGAGATTAGTCATGGCTGGAAATAATAACAACAATTCACTGCGTTTGTCACAAGATTTGTCGACTTTAACACCTCCAGTGCCTTATCGCATCCAAAGATCATAAGGCAAGGATAGTTCATCAAGGATACACCACTGTTGCCACTAAAATGCGGCATGCTATCGCTAACATCACTGTAAATCGACTACTACCAAACATCTACAAATTCGTTGAGTTTTAAGGGACCAACATTGTCTAGTTTACAGAAAAAGAAATTTAAACAATGATTGTTTTAGTTTACAAAAGGAAAATGGTCATGTAGAGTCACTCTCCATCCACGATTCGCTAAGGGTTAATGAAAAAAGGGAAAACCATTAGCACTGAGAACAGTTTATCAACGATTTGGTAAAGTTTGATTGCCAAGAGAGAAAACGATTGTTGCTAAATCACAGTCCATCAACGATTCGCTAAGGTGTTGCTAGAAATGAAGGCGATTATCACAAAAAAAAACCGATAAATTTTGATAAAAGAAAGGTTCTGGATTATAACCAGAAAATCGTAACAACAAGGGGGGAAATCCACAGTCAAGGAATTCTACTCGATCTGAGAGTGAAGTAACCCAAGGTAACTCACCTGGTACATTAGCCAGCGAAAATCAAAAAGGTTGCAGAGTACGGGAAGGGCATGGCATCCACCATTTTGAGATTCAACGCACAGGAGTTTCGCCTAAAAAATATTACAAATTTGAAGAATGAGATTCGCAGAGGTTTAGGTGCTAAACACAAGCTAGATTTCTAAAAAAAAAAAAGGGGGCAGCGTTAAAAATTGGGGAGGGAGACGAAATGATAAATACAAGGCTAGAGGTTACTCAAAATTTACACAGTAAAATTTTTTACAGCAATGATAAATACACAAGATATCGTCGTAGTAGGTAAATAAATAAAAACCATTCAATCCAACGAGATCCAACACCGATTGAAGTTAAATGATCTTCCATCCATATTACCCAATGCACATGCAGATCTAAATCATAAATCTTAATGCATTCTACTCTAAAAATCAAAGAGTGTATCGTTGCCTCATCACCCACTTCGAATGATGTCCGCGCGCTCCGTGTCGCTCCCACTCGCCGACCATGGAGACCTCACTGGTACCTCCCAACCAATGCTAGGGGTACTCTGCTTCCCCCTTATCCCCCCGAGCCGCAAAGGGGCCACACACTATCCAGATGGTACGTCTAGCTCCCAGCTCGCCTCACAAGGCCGAGCTACCACTCCCCTCCGAGCTGGGAAATCCCAATTCCCACAAGTAATCAATCAAGTCACTAATCCGGCAGTGTAATGTTATGCTAACAGCCGATCCCTTTCTTCCTTCTCCTCCCTCTCTTTTATAGATGTTTAGAACTTCCATTCTCTCCCTAAATTTCATTTAATTTAAGTTTTAAAAAATCTTCTAAAAATTCTCCTTCGTACAAGTGTCATCCATCCCCCACTTTCCTCCAATAAATATTTTATTTAATTTATTGATTGTCTCATTTCCCTCACCCACCTAGAGTTACTCCTAAATTTACTCCTAGGTGTCCCTAGATTCCCTTACAGGTTTTAAAGGATTTTCCTATTAAGAAGTTGCCAATTTAGTTCAATTTAGAAGGTTCTTTAATGCAGATTCTTCACTAAGTTGACATCCCGCTTTTTACCTTAAGTTCCCCATCTTTCCCTTTTTATGTTACCTCCTTTCCCTAGTTTCCTAAAATTTATAATTTCCTCTTTCCCCTTTTTTTAAAAACGACAGTTGTGCAATTTAACCTCTTTTCCCTTTTATTATTATAATTTTAGTATCTTTTTAAACTATCAAAAGTTAAAATAATTAATTTCTTCTTTACTTTTTATATCCACCGATTTTATTTAATTTATTACTCTCTTCCTTTTACCCAAAAATTTATGAATACCAAAACTATTACTCAAGTGGTTTTTATTTTAACTTTTTAATATTTTATTTTTATAAAGATATTTTCTTAAGGGTAGACAAAATTTTACCCCTAGCGAAATGTTAGAGTAGGACTTATATTATGAACTGGGCAACATTTAATTAGAGAAGTTGTTTAAAAAATTCTTAACATGTTAATTGTCTTAAGTCCATCTAGGATCATACCTCCATCATCATCAACGTGGCGTGCCCTTAAGGTTGCACTAGGTGCTCCAAGGGTGCCACTCGCCGCATCTGTTCCTTTTGCGCGGCGTGCCCTTCAGAATGCACCACGTGCTCCAAGGGTGTCACTCGCCTCATCTTTTCCTTTTGTTCGACGTGCCCTTCAGGATGCACCACATGCTCCAAGGGTGCCACTCGCCTCTTGACTGATTGGTAGATATCAATAACCCATGGAGTCAACATTCCTCCAGGTGAACTTGTGTGAGACTAAGGGCTTCTAAGGAATAAGGCCCCCGCTTTATTGCACGCCCCTTAGAATCATCGTGAGCGACTGTCGCAGTCTGCCCTCATGGCATCATTGGTCCTCTTGAACTAGGTAATCGTTAACCTACAGTTCGAGCCACATCAGGAGTGCTAGTAGGTTGTGGCAGGGCTGCTATCCACACCTCCCCCTCAACCTCTCTGGTAGTCGTGTGTGACCCCTTTACTCCATATGTGAGTCTGGTCGACAAGCTATCGTCAGCCTGCATCATCAACAAATCATGTCAAAGCATGTCCACATCACAACATCAAATCAAAATATATTAATATCACAGTAAATCGATCAAACCCCAGTAGCACACTCCCTGAATCGATACGGAGTCCAAGAGGTTCCATCAATGCCTCTACATCCTCAAGGTCCAAAAACCTGCACACTTAGTAAAACCAAATAAATAGCACCTATCTATGTCATTGCAGTAAAACATCATGTCATCTACCATAACTCATCATAATCAAAGTCAAATTTTTTAATATCATAATAATATCAATATAATAAGTGTCCTTAAAGAATACGTTCGCTTAGTGCACCGGAGAGGGATGTTACATACACCCCCTCTTGGTCTAAACTTTGTCCCAAAGTTTCTCAGTATAAATGCTAAAATAAGTGTATCCAGTGTCATATGTCTATCTATCAAACAAAAACGGAAATTGTTGGCGCATATCATATGCGTCCTCCCAGGTCGCCGAGTGCGGACTATAATGGTCCCACTGGAACTTGACCTGATCTACCATTCGACGTTGTAACTGTCGAACGCGATGATATAAGATGTCAACCGACTCAGCTGTGAGTGATCCCTCGTCTGATAACTGCAAGGAACTCATGTCAATAACATGTGTAGGATCACTAATATAATGTCTCAAAACAGATACATGAAAAACATCATGCATACGCCTCAAGGAATCAGGCAAGGCTAGTCGATAGGCCACGGGCCCCTTTCTCTCCACAATATCGAAGGGTCCCATGAACCTCGGAGAGAGTTTATCTCCCTTCCCAAACTTAATCGAACTCTTATGCGGTTTAACCCGCAAGAAGACTCAATCGTCGACCTCGTNGCTGTGAGTGATCCCTCGTCTGATAACTGCAAGGAACTCATGTCAATAACATGTGTAGGATCACTAATATAATGTCTCAAAACAGATACATGAAAAACATCATGCATACGCCTCAAGGAATCAGGCAAGGCTAGTCGATAGGCCACGGGCCCCTTTCTCTCCACAATCTCGAAGGGTCCCATGAACCTCGGAGAGAGTTTATCTCCCTTCCCAAACTTAATCGAACTCTTATGCGGTTTAACCCGCAAGAAGACTCAATCGTCGACCTCGTAACTACGGTCGACTCAGTGCACATCGACATAACTCTTCTATCGATCCTGCGCTTCTTTAATCCTTTGTCTTATTGTTTGCATTTTATCTTCCATTTCTTGGATCACTTCTGGTCCCACCAGGACCCTATCCTCAATTCGATACCAACTCAAAGGTGTCCGACACGGTCGCCCGTAAAGAAACTCAAAAGGAACCATCTTAATGGTGCTCTGGTAACTGTTGTTGTAAGAAAACTCTACTAGAGGCAATAATTCTTCCCAACGCTTTTGTTGGTCCATCACATACATGCGCAACATGTCCTCCAAGGTTTGGTTCATTCGTTCAGTCTGCCCGTCAGTTTCTGGGTGATACGCAGTACTAAATTTAAGTTGGGTTCCCAATGCCTCTTGGAAACTCATCCAGAATTGTCCAGTAAACATCGATCCTCGATTGAATATAATCCTCTTAGGCATTCCATGCAGCCTCACAATCTCACTGATGAAAATTCTAGCTATGTCAGGTGCCTGATACGTCATACACATAGGAATAAAGTGAGCACTCTTCATCAGAGTGTCTACTACTACAAAAATTGAGTCATGTCTCCTTTCCATCAGTGGCAATCCAACAATAAAATCCATCAAAATAACCTCCCATTTTGATTCCGAAATAGCATGTGGTTGTAGTAGTCCTGCTGGGTGTCCATGTTCATCCTTTACCTGCTGACTTTCTAGACACCTGGCCACATAGTTGACTCTGTCGACCTTAATTCCCCTCCAAAAAAATAAGGGTTTAAGGTCTTCCCTCATCTTCGTGACTCCCATGTGAGCCATGTAAACTTCTCTATGAGCCTCGCTCAGGATCAACATCCTCAACTCGTCGTTTGGTGGTACGTAAATACGACTTTTAAACCTCAATAAAACATCGCTATCAAAAGAGAATCCCTCAAATCATGGTACCATCCTTGTGTTTTGTCCAATAAAACCCTTGACCTCTTTGTACCAGTCATCGTCATGCTGTAAAGTTAGGATCTTTTCACGTAGATTTGTTTGAAGAGGCAACACCGAAAAGATGCATGGTCTCTTATTCAATGCATCTACCACTCTGTTCATTGTTCCTTTTATGTAAGTAATCTCAAATTCATACTCGCTAAGAAATTCCAACCAACGTCGTTGTCCCACGTTCAAGTCGCTTTGCGTAAAAATGTGTTGTAGTCCACAATGATCAGTCCTTAGTTCAAAATTTCATCCAAAAAGATAGTGTATTTATGTTTATGTTATATATGTGTGTGTGTGTGTGTGTGTGTGCATGTATTCTTTGTTAAATGGTTCAATTAGTTTCAAATGTGTCTTTGTGTGGAGGATGAGTTTAATGCAAGAGAAGATAATGAAAGAGAGAGTGGTTATCCTGAAGATTCCAATGTTGGTGAAGAGGGTGAAGGTGGATTCAGGGGGCATTATCAAGAAACAAAATATTACATGCCTGTGTCCAAATATCCCTTAGATGTTGATGATGATATTCCTTGGGAAGGGTATACTAAAACAATGACCCTTGAACGATGCTCGGGTGTTAAAAGCAGACTGAAATTTTTTTTGAGGTCCTTGGTTCTCCTCAGAGAGAGTATGCAAATCTTGGATATTGTTTTGCATTCATTGTAGAACTTTATGGATGTATATCAAAAGATGGGACCACCGACTGATAGCTTTATCGATTTGATGAGGAGATGAAAGTCATAGGTTATGGGACCTGATAAATGGAAAGTAGTAAAAAGTAGAGTTTCAAAAGAAGATGCAATTTTTATGTTCAATTTCAAAGAGGGGCCAATTAAGCCAAAGTTGTTGAAGGTACAATATTTCAATCACCCCAACATAGTAGGACATATTTATAATAGATTTTTAGCAGCATATGGGAAGTTGTCGTGGAATGATGAGGTTCCACATTAATTTGCTAGACTCTTTTATACAGAGTTTTTCATGGGCATGCACCATGATTATACCAGCCTACCGTCCATTTATTATGGGGCTAGTAAAGGACAAACATATTATCGGAAATGGACATATCGAAATGCAGCATTGCAGAGGCCTCCACAACCTTTGGTATCTCGTCCAACAAGGGCATTTGCCTCACATTCAGATATGTGATCTACATCGGATGTTGGCAAGGAGGCCATGAATGCAATAGAAGAAAATTTAGGATCAATTTTTTATGGTGTTGATGTTGGTTTGAACTGTCAAAGAGTTGAAGCCAATTCTTGGGACATTTTTGTTTACAAAACAGATGAGGAGATAGATTCCATGTCCATAGAATATATACGGGAGTATGCAAAAACAATTATGTAATGGTTGGAAAGATTTAATTAAAAATGATGAACCAAACATCAGATTGTTATGCGTTATAGTTAGTAAATTTTTCATGCATTTGAGGATAGTTTTCTTGTAATTCTATATCTAAATACATATCATTGTATCTTTAGAAATAATTGAGTTGTTATCATCATTAATTGTAGTTTGGTCATATGTTAAATGAATCTCCAGTAAATAGGGGACTTGATTCATCGAGTTTAAATTTGGATGGGTTGAATCAGGTATGTGCTTAAAAATATCCACATATAAGTACTTTAGTTGTCCAATATTTACAACTTGTTGAATAATCAACATACATGAAATTTATGTTTTTGTATTAATGTGAACACATTGAACTCTAAAAATTTTAGTTGCGTTGTTCCCAGATTTCTATTATGTCTCCCACTACTTGGGCAGGCTTGTCCCAATTCTCATTCGGAGAGTTTGGAGATGGTGGGAGTTCACAAGTATCATTTCATGTTGAAAAAAAAATTAATTATATATGAAAATTGCAATGTCATTTAAATTATTAATTTAAAAGAAAAATGTCTTAAACAATATATATTTTATTGAATCTTAGGGTATGGTGGGTAAGACCGTGACTCAACCGACCATGGGAATGCCATCCTCTTGTGTCATTGATGATTCAGGTTGGTACATCAAAGGTATTACATATTTCAAAATTTAAAACTACAATTTAATGTGTTAAAATAATTTAATTTAATTTTCAAATGTACAAATTTGAAATGTGTTATAGGGCAATATGGAGAAGAGAGTGCCTAAGACTGTGCTTGAAGAGAATGTGGAGAAGAGAATGTGGGAGATTTGGATTGAGGAGGAGGCATCCATACCTGAGAAGGATGAGTCTATTCATGATGATGCTTAAATATATCTACATTTCACATTAGTGAATTTTAGTTTGTTTTTATGTTGGGCTTTTTATATATAAGTGTTCAAGCTTATATGTGTTCAATATGATTTTTTTTTTTAACTTTTTTCAAATTTTTGTTTGATCAACTTTTTAATTAAGCCTTTTCTATTCATAGAAGGGTTACTCAAATAGTGTCTATATAACTTTTCAGCGCTTCGATCAATCATTTTGAAATATATAGAACTCCTATATAAGTTTATCATCGTTTAAAATGGTACATTCAATCTTATTTATGTTTAGATCATGATGCATACCTAATTTTGAAATATAGCATTTGATTATATGATAACATAATATAGATCCCACATCATAAAGAGGGAAGATTCTAAATTCACTTGGATTTAACAAAATGCTAGATACCAATCTTATTTAATATTAGATCATGAGCGTGAACTAGAACTATTCTAGATTTAAAAATATGATTACATGATTTTATTCATGATCTTATTTATGTTTAAACATTAGATCATGATGCAGGCAATTTTGAACTTGAGCATTTGATTATTTGAGAAAAAACTCTATTCCACATCAAAAAAGGGGAATATTCTAATTTTTTTTCGATTGCATTCCTTGTCTTCTTGTCCAAGAATGGCATAATATGGAAATTTGTGTTTTCTACATACAACAAAGTGAATTCCTTCTTTGGGGTATTGTAAAATTCTTAACTAATTGCTTACTAACCACAAACCAACATTTGTAGATTTACAAATAAGTTATGTACGTGCATGATCTCACTTATGTTTAGATCACGATGAAGGAATATTTCAAAGAGCATTTGATTATATGTAATATGAATACATCCCATGTAAAAAGATGAAAGATTTATGGTTTTTGAAGAATGACTTAATTTATGTGTAGATTTTTGTTTTCTACGTGTACATGAAAGATTATATGAGAACATTTATTCCATCGCAAAAACATGAGATAGTATTTTCTTGGAAGAATGGTTTTTAATATGGAGATTTGTGAACTTTCATAGATATAAGTATTATCTTGGAATAATGGTTTAATATGGAAATTTGTGAGTCCTTTAATTTGAAAGGGAATTTGATTATATGAGAACATCTATTCCACCGCGAAAGAGGAAATAAGTATTTTCCTAGAAGAATGGCTTAATATGGAGATTTGTGAACTTTCTGCATACACAAGTGAATTCATTTTTAGGGTATTATCTAACTATGAACACTAAAATATGCTAGATATGATATTACTTTGTTTAGATCATGTAGGAAATTTTGAAAGAGCATTTGGTTATAAAAGAAAATTAAATATTTATGCAAAGAATGGATTCATATGAAGAGTAACTATTTTGAAAGTTTGGGAACTTTGTGATGTAAGTTTGGTTTAAAATAATGTCAAAAATGTATAATAAAAAGAGAGAAATAATCTTAGATATTTAGAAGTATGGTTGGGTATGTTATTATTACTCACATGGTTATGTTAATATTGATGATCTGCTTGGGTATATTATTCTTTCTCATTGTTTATTTAATAAATTTAAATATATTTAAAATATTTGCTAATAAAATATATGCTAATATGTGTTATTGGTTTTTCTTTTTATTGTTATAGTGATGTTTACAGTCTTGGTGGAAAAAGAGCATGGATGTTTGAATATGAAACTTCAACACTTTTGGTATGTCAATTTTGTTTTAATCACAATTTGTTTTATTTATCTAAAATGGTATGTCTACATTTTATTTGAAATTTGTAGATATATTTTATTTAAAATGTTTAAATTTTAAATTTGAGAGAAAAAAAAAATCCAGGTATGAAGAGATCTATCTCAGCGATGGCTTAGAGTGAAATTTTGGAGTTAAATGTTAATTGCATTTTAGTTTTTGTTATTAGCCTAAAATGTCTTTGGAACCTATGTATTTGGTTGTGTAACAACTACAACTATGTGAACTTTCAGTATATATATATATATATATATATATATATATATATATATATAGAGAGAGAGAGAGAGAGAGAGAGAGAGAGAGAGAGAGAGATTTGGAACTCAAAATATCAATTTATTGTTTGATCTTTGATTTCCCTTATATTATTTATGATGGTGAAACCTAGCAATTATGTTCTATGATAAAAGGTTTATATTGTTTATGATGGTGAAAGGATAGTTTATGTTCTATGATAGTGTGCTGAAATTAAAAATAATTTATTTCAATATAAATTAAAGAGTTTAAAAAGGAAATATTATATAATTTTAAAATATATGAAATATAAAGGGTCAAGATTAATTTTGAAATATCATATATCATGTGAAACTATTTTGAACCCATTTTACAAACATGTTTTAAGGGTGCCATGACCATGACGATTTGTCTATACTTCAGTAATCAATGTACCTTACCAACTACCTTTTGTGGCTTGCATTGAGACAACTTTCAATTTTCAGTATAAAAGTACTTCTAATTTTGTAGAAAAAATGGAAAAGAATGTTTGTAGAAAATAAACTAGCTACAGAGACAACAACACTATGAAAATAGTGGTCTTTCAAGACAAATGTTTATATATATTCAACAACTTCCATAATTAACTATAATGAAATACATTGTGTCAAACTTTGGTTAAGCTATGTGTCATGTTTCATATGTTTTGTTTTTAATTAAATCGACATATATTAAATGAAGTTATTAATAATACTATATCACCCAATTTAGTGACATATCCAAACATAAATATTTTGGTAATGTTGGTTTAAGATAATATTCTATCAACATATTCAAATAAGCCTTAGAAGTCTATTTGAATGGACTCTCCTAGGGTGCATGTTTTTGAACCAATGGATATATAGATCATAGTTCATAGAAACCCTTTATATGAAACTATATAAACCCTTTAAACAAAGACATAAATTATAATTGAGATCTGGTTATATGTGTGAAATTGTGTTTTTAAATAAAGAAGTACATGACAAACATTTCATTAAAACTAACCTTACTCAAATGAACATGGTATTAAAAACCAAACAAGATCAAATTTGGGGCATGAATAGAAAATCCATAGCATGTTATCTCATCCCTTAAGTGGTCTAGAGGACATATGGAGACTCAAATATTTAATAATTTTGAATTGACCAATTTAGATCTAGTTTTGTGAACAAAATTGTAAATAAGGCTCGGTAAACTTTATAATTCATTAAAAATATAGTTCCTTATTTGAATGGACCAGGAAAGTGAACTAAACCAAATGATTGCAGAATCCTAGATATTCATAAATATGTGTACTTTCAATGCAAAATAAAAAAATTATGGAATGTATGTCCCTTGTTTAAAGAAATCGTAATGGTATGTCATCTTCAATTATTCGTTCATGATCATCTTTTGACATTTTCCATTTTCTAACTTTTGTTTTCTTTTCTTGATTGAAACTCTATTAACTTTATGTGCATTGCACATACCAAATGACTATATTGACAACTTATGACATCCGACTGATAGTCTTGAAAGTGAACATGACTATCGGTTTCATTGGTTTCTTGAAAAAAATAGTCTTTCAATACGATTGATCCTCTTTCATATATAAAATTGTTATCATTAAAATCTCCTAATAACCTCATGTTTTATTCTATGCATCGTATCAAATAATATTTCATTTTTTCAGTGTTGTCTACAGATGCAACCAAGGCAAATACATCTCCTACAAATAATTCGATATGTTCCAACAAGCAATTCGCATTATATTAGCACACATGCACGTGCCATTAAATTCATCTACTATATAAAAATTTTATATACCCAAGTTACAAGTACATCTACAAGTTGATTAAATATTTTTAACAAATATATTTTCAAACAATTGAAACATAAAAATTACATTCTCTAACAAGATAAGAAACTCTATCGCCATCAACTGACACTATAGTTTCCTTTGATTCCATCTCCTCTGAATTTTCAACTTGCATTTTCCCTTTTATATTAAGTTTGGTATCTCTCCAAGATTTAACATATTCCACATTTTCGTTTTCACAAATCTCTATTGATTTTGTGTCCTCTATGCAAATTGAACAAAAACAAGATCCATTTCTTATATCAAATGCAAACACATTTTGATAGTGTTTTGTTTTCACTGAATGCACTTTTAGTGTCTTGTGTATTGTACCGGCCTCATATGGGATTGATCTATTTACATCTTGGTTTCCAACATACCAAAAAAGACTGCACGAGATAAGAACTTGTTAACTTGAAATCTATCAAGAACATGATTGAAGATCATATAAATTTGAACACGTGAAAAAAAATATCATGTGTACATGTGTAACATGTATATATACACACACATGTGTGCATCCCTTAACGGATTATTTTCATGGATTAGCACCAATTTTCACCATTCAACAACTTGATCAGTGGATTCAAATTGATTGGCATGAGGGTTCATCTGATACCTTCGAAGTGCTCATTTTACACATGCCCCTGCATCATCGTGCTCTCCTTTTCCATGACCAGTCTTAAAGAAATTCCAACAATGTGTAATGTTTGATTTCTTATGAAGACGACACAGCCAGTAGAATGATTGTGAATATTTGAACTAACTTGCACATCCATATGACCATATCTAATTGTAACATCTTGCTCTTACACACACCGAGCGGACTTATTCTTTGAGGACACTTGCGTGCAAGTGATCTAAGTCATTATACTATTGGTTGTTTTGATTATGATTATGAGATATTGTGGATTTGATGATATGTTATGTTTGTTGTATTTACATCGATGTGTGTTATTGACTGGGTTCTTCTGAGTGTGCAGGACTCTAGACGTTAGAGGATGTCGAGTCATCGATAAAACTCCTTGGACTCTGGATCAAGTCAGAGAGTGGATTGTTAGGGTTTGAATGTTGTTGGTGTGACATATGTACATATGATTAGATATTATGATGTTGATTGTTATCGTTGACATGTTTCATTGATGGATGCAGGCTTACGACAGTTTGTCAACCAGACTCACATTTGGAGTAAAGGGGTCGCGCATGACAACCAGAGACATTGAGGGAGAGGTGTGGCACCAGCCCTGCCATAGCCTACTAGCACTCCCGTCATGGCTTGAACTCTAGGTTAATGATTACCTACTTCGAGAATACCCACGATGTCATGAGGGAAGACTGTGACAATCGCTCATGATGATTCTAAAGGGTGCACAATAACGCAGGGTCCTTATTCCTTAGAGGCCCTTAGTCTCCCACAAGATCACCTGACAGAGTATTGACTCCAGGGGTTTAACGTCTACCAAATTCAGTCAAGAGGTGAGTGGCACCCTTGGAGCACGTAGTGCGTCTTGAAGGGCACGTCACGCAAATAAAAATGGAAAGAGGCGAGTGGCAACCTTGGAGCACATAGTGTGTCCTAAAGGGCATGTTGCGATTTTAACCATGGTAAGTTAATAAACCTAGTACCTAGAAAATTATGCCTCCTTAGGACCTGGTCGACCTTAAAATGAATGATGTGATGAGTAAAGTTTAATAACATTTTTTTCCCTTAAGAACTATCACCAAGCCTAGTGAATTTAAAACCTAGGTCTGAGTAGAGCCTTTGAACAAAAAACAAAACTAATTAGACATGTAACAAGAATATGGTAAAGAAAATTCAAGCATTAATAATTAAAGTAGAAATTTTAATAAAGGTTTAATTAATAAACTTGAAAAGGGGAAACTTGAAAAATGGAAACTTAAAAAGGGGAAACTTGAAAAAGGGAAACTTAAAGAAAAAGGGGAATGTCTAACTTAGTAAGGAATCTAGCCTTTGGAATTTTATATTTATGAACTCAACTAGGATTTAAGTAGGGCATAAGTCATTTAAGAATTGTAAAGGAATAATGGGACACTGAGGAGTGCTTTTAGGAATGCTTTTAGGTGGGTGAGGGAAATAGGCAAATTTAATTAATCAATAAATTGATTTTCTGGTGTAACTAGGGGATCAGGCGACATGTGTACGGGGGAGGTTTTTCCTAATTAAATAAATGAAAAAGGAATCTAGTGAGGTTTTGGGAAACTAATCACTTGAAAAATCTATAAAAAGGATGGCAGAAGAGGAGTATGGATCACATCTGGTTTGCGTAAGGTTACACTGCCAGAATTTTATCTTAACTGAACTTGTCGTGTGGGAGTTGGGATACCCAGCCCTGTAACGAGTGGTAGATCAACCTTGCGAGGCGAGTTGGGAGCTAGCATTCTATGGTATTGTGTGTGTGGCCCCTTTGTGGCTTGGGGGGCTCAGGGGTAAGAAGAGTACCCCTAGCATTGGCCGGGAGGTACCGGTGAGGTCTCAGCGGTTGGCAAGTGAGATTTGGACAGACTGTAGGCACGAGACAATGACTATGGATTCTTCACCTTCAGATTCAGTACGCACGTGCAAATTTGCATTGTATGTTTGTCAATTTTTTGTATATGAATATTATTAATGATGAATTCCATATTATGGTTTAAGGGAAACAAAGATCTTTGTGGTAATGAAATTGGTTATTTCCTTATGAAAAGTGAAGCATATTGTCTTATTGTGAACACATGAATAACTTAGATTCTCTTTTGTGTGTATGTAGTCTGAGTATTATCCTATTGTTGATTTGAATATGACCTGTATCTTTTAAGTTAGGCAATTTTATAAACATTTGAATTGTCTTCCTTCATATATATGTATATGTATATGTATATGTATACACACACACACACACACACACACACACACACACACACACACACACACACACATATATATATATATATAGTAGTTGTGCACAATTTGCAATACGTCCACTACTAAGTTACTTGCCCCATTGTTCTAGTTTCCCCAGAACTGCAGGTTAGACTAATAGGATCCTTGATACATGCAAAATACCCTGCCTATGTGTTTTCTTCATTGATGTCTAATCTTGATAGCCAATAGTAGGTGGTGGTGTCTTGCGCTTTTGGGATTATGGTATGACTCAAACATTATCGCACCAGCTTTACAAATAAAGTTTTATTTTATATTTTTGGGTTGATATCACTCATTGACACGTTTCAATGCTTTGATTACCATATAGATTGAGAGTCCTTGTATCTATAAATTCCTTGTTGATCATTATTGTTAGATACGTTGAAAATTTTTCATTGATAGATGTTTCTTAAAATCGTTGAGCATAAAAGAATTTGAATACATACGTGGAGATATGTGCTAGGGCTTTTCGTCATCTCCTTGAGATGTTAAATATGATTAATTGCATGGTTGAACATGTTGTGTCACTTACTATCAGGCTGAGGAGGTTTTACACCCTTTTGTTTTTGTTGTCATAATGCACTCGTTACCCAACCTGCAGGGTAGTCAGACTAATGATCTATTGGTACTAGCATGCACACACATGGTGTTATTTTCCTCGAGTTCTCTTTGGAAACTAATAGTTATGAAGTTTCTTGTAGCCTTATGGATATGCCTTAGCAGGTTGCAAGGAACAGTGGTTCAAATGTTCATAGCTCCATTTATCAAGGCCAATTGATTGTGTTTTTTATTGTATTAGAGCTTATCTACGATAGAGCTCTAGTCTTACATCTGTCATTTGTGATTTATCATTATTTCATTTGAATTATGTTGTCTCATGGGTCTCAATTTTGGAATCATGTCATGTTAAGAGCATTAAACCATATCCTAGACTACAGTCCTGCATCATAACTGCCTTTGGCAAAGCCTAATGGCCATTGGAAACTCTAGAGTGTGATCTTTGAATCATGTCCTCTTCCAATTGCCTTGATAGTTTTCTAAATGGATTTGTACAGGCTTATTTGAACTTGTTTATAGTTTTAAAAGTGAATTGTTCTTTGAACTATGTGAAAGAAGTGTCATACGTAAACACCTAGTACCGAGAAAATGCATGTTCTTTTCTCTGATGCCTGCCACTTGAAGCATCCTTAGTTTTTTTGTCTTGTACCACATTTTTTCCCCATCGTGTAGCATAATCAAATTTTAGTATATGGTGTTGATTGATATGCATTACAGCGATACTCTATCTTCATTGATTTCTAATCATTGACAACTATAATAAGCGAAGGTGTATTGTGCCTTGAGGAAAGATGGTTTTCTCTGAAGATGCCCCATCAACATTACAAAAGAAAGGGTGCATAAAGTTTGTATCTTAATTATAAAAGGTTATTCAAGTATGTGGCATATTCTACTGAAGTGAACTATGGTTTAGATATTGGTTAGTTGATTTACAAGATAGGGTTGTTAATTAGATAAGAGTGGATATTGGGGCTCTATATTATGCGATGTCAAAAATCTATTGGGTTCTTACATCAGATCATTTCGATGAGTAAATTACTACCAACCTAGTCATCATGTTGGAGCTTAGGGTTGTGTTATATGGTTTGGTTTTATCTGTTATTATCATACTTGAAACATATTCAGGACTTCAAAAGTTTATTTGGTAGGTGGTTCTCTTGGAAAATTGTTCTTGTGCGTTAAATGTCTGTCCAATTCTTGAAATTCCCTTCTTGGAATCTTGTTTTTTTGTATTGTTTTCCTGTTTCTAAGAGATCATTCTCAAAACAAATCAAATCATATTTTAGGAAGAATGGGGAAATATTTTGTTTTATGTTAGTTAATGGTGTATGATGAAATTTGTTTTATTGGAGAATAAACTCAATGATTACAAAAGTTAGAAGGATGTATTACAAGTTCTAGTTTTATTAGTCATTTCTTTATTAAATTGCCTAGATGAATAATCAAAATTATTGGTTACATTGACATGATGTATGCATGACTACCTAAAAGACCCGGGAAGATATATCACTTCTTACGACTCAGATTTTTTTTCTCATAAAACAAGCAAAATAGACACTCATCTTCATAATTTTATATAAAAATGAGATTTCTAATAAAATCTACCTATAAATGAGAGCTCATTTATAGTATGCATAGTGGTAATGATGGAAATATCCCTCTTGTGTGTCCTAGCTAAGATTGTGTTGAATTAGTCATAATCAACTTGTAGTAGGAGAAAAGGAATATGTGGAAAGTGTCATTGTTGAAGGAAAATGGAGAAATGCATTCAATTTGTTTTTTCCATTTTTTAGTTTTTATTACATAGAGGAACATGCTTTTGTTTTTAATTCTTGTGACCTTTAGAAATAAAGGTAACTCCATCACTTATTTACCCATAAAAATCTAAAATCTTATTTCCAATTTATTTGATTATAAAAAATGTAATTAAATTAATGTTATATAAGTTGAAATAACATAAATTATTTGAGTAAATGACCAACACACACACACACACACACACACACACACACATATATATATATGATGATGATGATGATGATGATTAATGTCCACTAAGACTGAATTGGTCTATCGGACCTTAAGAGGTTAAGTGATTACTTGTGATTATTTAGAATTTTGTTTCTGTGCTCGAAAAGCATTAAGAGAAGCTTTCCAAGATCACCATACTTTTGTTGAGTTAAGAGGTTAGGAAGGTTGGTAGTGTGATAAATATTTTGAAAATGAGATCTAATATGGGTATAGGCTAGACAATATAAGAGAAAGTGTTTTTGATCTTCAACATTCTTAGTGTCACAAAGGTGATACACTCTTTCATCCCATGGCATTTTAGGAATTGACCAACGCCCAGTTTCACTATGGAGCTCGTGATAATTTGTTCTTATCTTAGCAATGCTTATTTTTTTCTTTACACTTGGAAAAACAGGGAGATAATTTTGATCTTCTAGATTAGGGTTGATTACATCCTTATAATACCTTAATTTTATTTTTTCCTCTAACTCTTTATAACACCACATTTTCTCCTTAAATTTTGATTTGACATTTTTGTTAATAGTATCTTTATTCTGCAAAAGGTTTTTTTCCATGATTCCCTAATAGTTTAGCCAAGACCGAGCATCTTTATGTCATCCTTTCTTGAGTCAATGGTGGTTATGACTTGATTTTGAAGCAATTTTAGCTAGCCTCTTGTTGATGCAGGAGCATCGCCCACGTCAAGCGAGCTAGCACAGAAACAGAGGATAGCTGGACAAGCCAACATATTTTCTTTTTTTGAATTTCACCTTGAAGTTGTTGCGCAAGTCTTTAATGAAGACATTTATGAAGGCGCACTTGTATATTGTAACGGACCTTGAGCGGATAGCTCACGTCCTTAGGTAGATAGTCGGCATTTAATATAGTTAATGTTGTTAGATAGGAATTTAATTCTAGATTTGATAGATTTAGAGTCCTAGAGGGAAAACGGATATAGACACCCTCATTGTACATTGTAAAATTATGAAGCAACATTGTTGAGAAGAGCATGCAGAGAACTGTATGAAGAACACCCATGTACATACATTGAATTAATAGAAGAAAGCTTCGATTCAAATTCATGGTTTGTGTTATTCTCTGTGTATTTATGATGTTATGCTCATGAATGGTTGCTTCCTGTCATACATTTTCTTTTATATGTTGTGTATGTGATTTTATGGTTAAACTAAAATATGAGAGGGTGAGAGAATGAGTTTCAATTGTTTCTCCGTCTGAACCAGAGACTTCCTGCAAGGAGTGCAGTTGAAGTGTCCGCAAGGAGTGCGTTGACAGAAGGGTTCAACTAGAGTTAGATTTTGTTCTCATTCGTCCTCAGAAGTGCAGATTTGGCACCGGAGCTGTGCAAGGCGTGTGCAGGCTAGACGAAGTCTCAGAGTTGTGATTCTGAGCAAAGGAAATTAAGATTGTTGCTGCAAGAGTGCGTAGAGTCAAAGCTTCAACACTTAGATGTTGTTGAAGATTTGTCGCAAGGAGTGCGTGCAAAAGTTTCCTGAATGGATTCAAAAGTCGTGAGAAAAGCTCAGGAAGGATAGGCCTTCGAGTTCGTCGAGGGACAGTATAAACAAAGTCATTCTAGAAAGGCTTACAAGAAGCATCGCAGGTTTGTGCGCAGGGTGACGACTTTTGCGGAAGAGCGTCTCGTCATTTCGTAGATTTCATTTCGAAGGGACAGGGGTCGACTTTATCCAAGGAGAGTTCGTGAATATCCGTGGGTCGTTGGATCTCTCAGAGTTACAGGAAGGTTACAGTGCAAGCGCGAAGAAGGTTCAAGCTCGGGATAGATAGAGCGTTGATCCAAGCCAGCTAGGGTCGTTGGATCTATCGCGAGATCGTGTATCAGGGTTTCGCGAGAAAGGAGCGGCAGATTTGGCCACGGGAATCGTGATATTGCGAGACACGATATCCCGAGCGTTACGTAAATAGTGTGGGCCACAGGAGTGGTGACGTGGCAGGTGACGCATATTATCGGGGTTTCGCAGCGAAATTTTCGAGCATTGGATATCCGGATTCGCGATCCCACGAAGTCCAAAGTCCCGATATCGGCCTTTCGGCATCTCGAGCATCGGGAGTCGACGTGGAAGTTATTCGACCTCGCGAGTAGCAAAATTGCGAGGGAGCGAGATCGCGAGTTTCGGCATTTCGACGTCTCGTGTATCGAGGTTTGGAAAAATGAGTGCTTGGCGTTGTGAGTTGTGAAGATGTGATAGAGCCGAAGTTTCGATAGCGGAGGGAGAAAGTCAGCGATTGACTGGCCATCAGGTCTCGGGGATTCGAGAACCAAGGGATCGACAGTGAATTTGCGAAGTCGCGAGTTTCGATCCTCTGACAACTAAAGAAAGGGGGATTGCGCCGAAGAGAATATGTGGGTAAGAAAGATTCCTGATAAGGAATCAGAAGAACCTTTGACGTTCTTCGGGCCGAGAGGAAAGAAGGTCCTGTAGAAGCGAACGTGCTCTGAGGAGTGTGGTTGTGTCACTTGTCTTCCATGTCGTTTAACTTGTTCTTATACATT
>JASDQU010735783.1:178518-188734 GCA_032191745.1 Picea mariana | reverse complement strand
AAATGAATAACCAATATAACAGTAATAAGTTATAATCAATCCAAAAAAAAAATAGATAAAATGAAATATATATATATATATATATATATAGGATCTTTTAAGTATCTATAATTTGTACTTAAGATGGATCACCAATATAGAAGTAATAATTTATAATCAGCAAAGCACAAAAAATTAGGTAAAATGAAATATTACAAGAAATTTATTAATCTTGGTTTGATTATTCAAAATTATTTTTCTAATATTATTAAAGTTAAAAATAAAATAAATATTACTAGATTCATAATCATAATTTATAAATAACTCACTTAAATAATCCAAAAATATATATTTATATAAAATAAAATAAAAAACAAGTTTTAAATATATTCAACTTTTATGATATAAAGAATAATGTCACTAATTTCATTAAATTTATTATTTTATATATATATATATATATATATATATATATATATATATATATATGAACGTCAAAAAATATCTCAACAAGTTCTCAACAAAAATGGTTTTCAAAGCCGCGGGGAGTGGCTAGTACATTTGATACTTACCCCACACCTATATGAATCCATAGAAACACCGCTTTCTTATGTTGGTTGAGCTTCCATTAAAACAATTGTGTCCATTACTAAAATTTGGGCCTTTTTGATCTACTACAAATCTTCTCATCATATATGTTCATGCATTGGTATCTCCCTTGTTTTGTGATTGAAACAAAGTCTTAGATAACTGATTGCTACATTGGATGAAGCTTCACAAATCCATAAGGGTTTTAAAAATGGATATTTAAATATATTGGATGGAATATATGTGTTCGACAGTTTCCATAGATTATTTTGAGCTTTGTTCACTACCTGAAAGATAAAAGGGTCACAGAGAAACACACAAAAACCTATCAAGGAAACACAAACATGTTGCTTTAGGATTCTTTGAGAAGAAAAAAAGAATCCAAGAGATTCTTCTTTAATATACCTTTCATGCACACCTATATAGAGTAGTGTAGATAACCCTACTGAAAAGGTCGTGGACTCATAGAAAGGGACACTTGAGCGTGTGGTTTCATCCCTACCCTCTATCCAAATTTAAATTCTCAAAGATGTATTTTGGTTGGGTCTCTTTTTCTTTGAGTTTATGTTTTCAAACAATCTTCATGGCTACTTTTTATCCTTATGATGGCTAATTTCCATACATTGTGCTTGCACACAAGCATTATCAACTGTCTCGGTCTTGAAGAGCATCACCTGCTTTCACAAATGACTATGTAGACCCCCTAGATACTTCAGGAGTACACATATGTATGAATATGTTGTTCCAAAACTATGTTCCACTCAACAATATCATTATTCTTTTGCACACATACATTCATGGTTACTTATAGCTAACATAACTTGTCAATTGTGATTTTTATTCTAGAATGGTGGTTTCCTTAGATCATTATTGTAATTACATGATAAACTCTTGAACAAATAAATGATAAACAAGAAACCAAAAACCTCATGGTTAAGTCCAAGCTACCACCAAGTTAATGCCCTAAAGTGTAGTCAATGCAATGAGAAATAGGAAAGCTCCATGTTAATGCTACTTGCTACCAATTTTATGAAATCAACTTAATCAACATATTGAATGCATATGGAAATATGGTTTCTTTGGAGGATTATCATAGTTCTTTGTTGAGAGAAGTAGTTTAGTGAACATTCATTACATTTATTTCCCTTTGGTACTGGAGGATGAATATTTTAGGATCTACAAGAAAATGCATGTTAATCTAGCATTCATGAATTGTACATTTATTTCCCTTTGGTACTTGAGCATGAATATTTTAGAATCTTATAGAAAATGCATGTTAATGTAGCATTCATGAATTGTATTGTAAAACATTATGTTATTACTAAATACACTTATGCAGATAGATATACATAAAGAGAATATATACCTTCAATATTGAGAGCATACAATTAGCCCAATTTTTTTTTTTTTTTAAATAAATCATTTTCGTCTCAATTTCGACGACCATGCAAATTCCTACAACAAATTTGTTATATAAAAAAAGAAAATATGTCGTCACAATTTTGATGACAATAAAAATTCCTGCAATGAATTTGCTATATAAAAAAAAAAAATGTCGCCGCAATTTCGACGACAATAAAAATTCCTGCGACGAATTTTTTTTTTGTTTGTTAATTTGTGCGGAACCTGTTGGGTACGCGATTAACCTGTCGCTTGAGAAACCGCGACTCAGGGGCATCTAAGCCGTCAAAATCACCCGGGGATCGCACCCGGCCTGAGCCACACCAACCCTTAACATGGTTGGATTTTTTGTCCCCGCAGGTTTCGAACCGGTGACTTTAACATCATGGATTGGCTTAACAACACACTCCATCACCGACTGTCCTACACCTCGGGGACTTCCTGCGACGAATTTGCTATATAAAACAAGAAAAAATTTCGTCGTAATGTCGATGACAATAAAAATTCTTGCGACAAATTTGCTATATAAATCAAGAAAAGTTTTCGTTGCAATTGCGATGACAATAATAATCCTACGACGAATTTGCTATATAAACCAAGAAAAGTTGTTGTCACAATTTTGACGACAATAAAAAATCATGCGACAAATTTGCTATTTAGACCACGAAAAATTGTCGTCTCAATTGCGACGAACAGTTGGTTTCACTTAGTTTGCTTATATTGTCATAATGGCGACGATATTTCTTTTTTGTCGCAATTGTGAGAAGTTCCCTATGGTCGTCGTGCTTGCGACGTTAATTCAAGTTTGTCGAAATTGCCACATTCTATGATATGACGTTTGAGAGACTCAAGATTCGTCGCAATATCCACGACATAATGTCGCAAGAGTGTTGAAATAGCCGTCACAAAATGATCCAAATTTGCTAGTGACAGTTTCATAAAAACTTCAATGTCACAAAAATTATTAAAAATAATATCAAGAATTTTATGTTCAACAAAGCCTTCACCTTGAAAAAATGTTAAACAAAGCCTTGACCTTGAAAATAATGTTCAAATAAGTTTTCACCTTGAAAACAATGTTCAAGTAAGTTTTCACCTTGAAAAAATGTTCAACAAAGTCTTCAATATATAATATATAGATTGTTATTCCAATAAAAATTTAAACTTCAAAAAGAAAAAAGAAAAAAAGAAAAAAATTGCATTCAAAACATCAACCACCTTGTTCAAAACAATGAAAAAGATGGTTCAAACTTTTTCTTAGGGGCTCCACATATGCAAAACCATGAAACAAGTGAGCGAATTGTGTAAAATTGGTTCAACCAAAAGCGTATTTATAAGATTTGGCCCCAACTGAAATGAAATGACGCATCCCTTCATTTTTTCTCAACCAACGGAATTATCTCACCAACCTTCGGTTGAAAAACCTAGTGTTTGACCAAAAAGTGAGGAATATGTTTATTTTCCACGGATTCCATTAGAAAAATAAACTTCGGTCAAAAGATTATTTCAATCGAGAATCTGTGAATGAGACCATTTGCAGGAACCTGAGAATTCCCTCCAGCTTACTTGAACTTTGCAAGTTGCGCACTCCTGCAAATACTCAGAATTTAGTTTTGAAATTGATACCATCATTTGCAAAATTAAATATATTTTCAATGGATATAATTTGTTTTCATTTTCATTGTTTTTATCTAATTTTATTTAATTTTATAAAAAAATCATTGCATAATATTTTTCAGGTGATATTATGATTCAGTGAAATGGAATATCCATATGTCTAAAAATAAATAGTGGAAAATTTAGAAAAAAATATTTTCAAAATCCTTAATTAAGATAGATATAAGGTGGGAGAAATCACATGTTTAAAATCTACAACTTTTTCAGCCTTGTCAAGTTCAAAAAATTCTAGAAATTATAATATTCATCCATTAGATTCAAAACTAGTCATAAGAAAATAGAGTCTATGTAGATTGTTGTAGTATATTTCGTTAACAATTGTCAAATTGACATATCAAATCTCAATAAAAATAATTTGAAAAAAAAAATGATTTTGTATACTAGATGTTGAAGAACTTATAAAATATAGTTTTTTTTGTTATAAAACAAGCAAAATTGACACTCATCTTCATAATTTTATATAAATATGAAATTTTTAATAAAATCTACCTATACATGAGAGATTCTATATAATAAATGCATAATGGCAAGATCCCTTTTGTGTGTCCTAGCTAAGATTATGTTGAATTAGCAATAATCAGTTTGTGGTTGGAAAAAGGGAATATGAAGAAAGTGTCATGGTTGAAGGAAAATGGAGAAATGCATTGAATTTGTTTTTCTTTTTTAGTTTTTATTATAATACTTGTGCCCTTTAGAAATAAATGTAACTCCATCACTTTTTAACCCATAAAAACCATAAAAATCTAAAATCTTATTTCCAATTTATTTAATTATAAAAACATGGAATTAAATTAATGTTTTTTTTTGTTTGTTAATTTGTGCAGGACCTACGATTAACCTGTGGCTTGAGAAACCGCGACTCAGGGCATCTAAGCCGTCAAAATCACCTGGGGATCGCACTCGGCCTGAGCCACACCAACCCTTAACATGGTTGGATTTTTTGTCCCCGCAGGTTTCGAACCGGTGACTTTAACATCACGAAGTGGCTTAACAACACACTCCGTCACCGACTGTCCTACACCTCGGGGACGGAATTAAATTAATGTTATATAAATTAAAAATAACAAAAAATACTTGAGTAAATGACCATGAATATATATATATATATATATATATATATATATAAAGTTATAATCACCACAAAATATTAAGTAAAATGAAATATCATAGTTGATCTTTTAAGCATCTAGAATTTGTACTTAACATGGATAACCAAAAAATATTAGGTAAAATGAAATATCATAATTAATCTTTTAAGCATCTAGAATTTGTATTTAAAATGGATAACCAACATAAAAGTGATAAGTTATAATCAAACCAAAAAAAGTTGGATATATATATACCTAAAATTCATAATCATAATTTATAAATAACTCACTTAAATAATCCAAAAATATATATTTATATAAAATAAAATAAAATAAACAAGTTTTAAATATATTCTATTTTATAATATAAAAAATCATTTCACTAAATTTATTATTTATTTAATTAATGATATATATATATATATATATATATATATATATTTATATTAAATAATAACTGCCATGGTATAAACTACTTGTGCACCTGGTCATGAACTCATCATGTGAATTTGAATTTCAAAAGGATATATATATATATATATATATATATAAACTACAAAGCATATATACATGATTATTTTGAATAATAACTGCCATGGTAGAAACTACTTGTGCACCTGGTCATGAACATATATACTTATGATGTGAATTTGAATTTCCAAAGGTTGTATGACATATATATACTCATGATGTGAATTTACAACCCGTGTAGCATAATCTCTTCAATGCACTGAGTCGCATCAAGTGACCATGCCTCTGTCTTATTCCCAAGCGTGTCAGAAAGCCCCCCAAAAAACTCGATACTCATGCTGTTAAATGACAGTCCCATCACCCATTTATTGCTACTGTTCGAATGAGTCCCGAACAGGCGAAGGAAAATAGTTACAGACTGCAGAAAAAAGCTATATTGCCGAGCTAGTAGCTCGGCATGGCCGCTGAAGCCTGGTGCATGTGCATTTCATGCCTTCCAATATAATAGATTACGGTTGGACTTTCGTGATTATGTTTGCCCACGTAAGTAGTTATGACTAATCCCTTATCGTGGGCGTCACGTTCCACCGTTTTCTTGACATCACAGCTGATATTCGAGCATCGATAATAGTTCCTGCAAACAAAAAATCGAGTACTCAGTCCGATTAATGGAACACACGAAGTCTAATAACGTAAACATATGGGAGCCCGGAGCCCTTGATTGGCAAGTACTTTGAAAATGAAATTTTAAAGAGGTCTTGAATTTAATACTTGATTAATCTAGTGTGTAGCTTGTGGGGTAGTGTAAATACATCTAGAAATTATAGTGGTAGCAGTTGGATAACACGACCACACTAGTAAGTGACCAACTAATTGCTAAAAAAAACATAACCATATCGAATTTAACAGCATAAGCACCTCGGATTGGGGCTGTTCTTCAAATATTTCCTCCCGTACTTGCGCCACTTATAGCCGTCTTGCAGAATGTCAGTTTCAGATCTGGTCAGAAATGCATATTTGAGAGCTCCTTCTGCCTTTCTCTTCCTGCTGATCTTCTTAGGATTCCTGTTGAAAAATATTTGATTTTACCATTTACAAGAGAAAGCAGATGCAATCATAAGATATTGTTTAAAAAATCATATATAAGAGGGTAGAAAATTTTTGAGATTTTCATCTCAAGTTTTTTAATCTTTCTACATATTTAATAGATTTTTTTTGTTTGTTAGTTTGTTATGACTTGCCGATTAGCCTGTGATTGAGAAACTGCAATTTAAATCAAAATCAYTGRAARATCGTACCCAGYCTAAACCACACTAACCCTTAACATCACTAAATGCAACACACACTGTCACCTCGMAACTACAAAACCTTAATAGATATGGAGAAAKGTTAAGATGAATAATTATACAAAAGCTATATAATTTTTTTTGCTAAGATGGAGAAAGGTTAAGATGAATAATTATACAAAAGCTATATAATTTTTTTTGCTAAGAAACCTTCCAAACTAACAAACACTTACATTGTCTCAGGAGGCTCATCGGTTTGGATTACAGTAGAATTTTGATCCGAATGAATCCCCTGGATCCATGGCYGGTTGCTGGGAAACGAGCGTCCATAATCAAGTTGGATACTTGGTCCGGAGTTGACACTGTTAAAGTTGTAAGACTGATCACCCGCATCCTCAGTTTTGCATGAATTGTCGAATTCCTCCTCCAAGACAAGAAAGTCTGAAATTTCAAACGCTTCGGCTCCTTCATTCATGTGCTGCGAACAGTTTGCATCCTGCGGCGGCTGGGTCTGTCCCTTGCTGAAAACCTTATTGGTGGCTTGGAGATGGCCAATCCTCTGATCAAAATTAGCCATTGCAAATACCTCAGCAGTCTCCCTGAAACTCCAAAATCTTTTGAAGAGATTTAGAGGAGTGGGACACTGGCGTGGTCCTCCTGCAGCAGCGTCCACGAAGATCGATTGATTTGACCCGACTTGAGAAAGAAAAATAAAGTAATGCAAGTCGGCTTGACTTTCAATTCTTTGGACAAGTCCGGACTCGGCTTAGCCGTTTCAATGACGATTTGTCAGTGGAAGGTGAAGGGTACTTTCCGAGCATGTAATGATATGATTGTGTCATTGGTCTCGGTTAGAGACAAACAGACCTAACTTCATAATTAGGTCATTGGTCTATGTTAGAGAAAACAGAAGTAACTTCAACCACCAACTAATCATTTTAAGTTATGTAGTTTTTCTTAAATAAGGATGAGGAATCAACATACATTCACATATTCACATATAGTAGCCAATAATTATTATTAGCATTTGAATTATGATAAGTTTTTTTCATTTTCTTAAAAAAAAATTCTAATACTAAACTAAACATATAAATTTCACAAAATCATTTAAGACTTCTCATTAATATGAAAATAACAAACACTATGTTATGTACAACCATGTTAGAGTGCTTATTTAACTAGTTACACTATCCTATAAAACTTAATAGGAGTTATATATCTTACTATCAGGTATGGCAATGAACTCCCTTGAGTTGGACCTTGGAAGTAATTTAAACTTAGGTAGGATAATTGTTGACTTAGTTAGGGAGGAATATAGGGTTCTTAGTGGGAGATTTAGTTGAACTTACATAAAATCTATATAAATTGTTTATGGTAATTTATCTAGGAATGTCAATGATCTTAAAATATACATTAACTAAGTTATTCAAGAATTTATTGACTTTTCCAACCATTACTTTAAACACACTGTAGTTACTTTAAACATGTGTAGTTAAGTAATAAGTGACTGTATTAATAATACTTTGCTAATAAAAATGTGTAATGATAATATAATAACTATAGTAATAAGATATCATGTTCAATAATAATATAATAATAGTATTATTAGTATGTTTTACATGTTAATTGGGTTTACTTCGAGTGGTTTGTGTTAAGTGGTGTTTTCCTCCACCCATGTTCAATTCTTGCAAGTGACATGTTGAGGTAGTTAATTTTTCTCTTTTTCTTAAAGTCTTGACTAGTTAATTTTTCCCTTTTTAGTTAACTATTCTACCAGCCAAAAAAAATCATTTATGTTAGTTTGTCGAAATAAATGTAACCCAAAAAAGTCTACTAGTAAAAAAAGAGCAAACCTAAAAAATCTAGTTGTAAAAGAAAAGCAACCCTAATTAAAGATGAAGATTGGCTTTTACTTGAAAATTAAATATTCTTCATTTGGGGTCAAACTTGGGAGATTGATTTTTACTTGAAATTTAAATAGTCTTCATTTGGGCAGATTGGTTTTTACTTGAAAATTAAATAGTCTTTATTCAATCTGGGGAGATTGATTTTTACTTGAAAATTAAATAGTCTTTATTTAGGTCAATCTTATGTATTTATGGGAAAATTGTATGTTACATCAAATTGATGTATTTTTGGGAAATCTGTAATTTAACATTAAAATGATGGGTTTTTATCAACAACAACTTTACATAGTTACAAGGTTTTGAAGCTATTACTTAAATATTCTAAATATATCAAATAGATTTCAACTCTTACATAATTACAAAGTTTGAATAAAAAAATTATCATTTAAATATCTCAAAGAGATTTGATGCTAACAATAGTTGATAGTGTATAAGTGGTTAAATTTTTTATTTTTTTCTAGTAGTCATTGCCACTTGGAGGTTGTACCATTCAACAGATTCATTGTAAAACCCTCAATTAGAAGGTGGCTTTGCCAATCCACCTACCAGCCTTCAACTGTTAAATTTGAATTGCTTTCAAAGTCAATAATCTATACACCATGAAAAAAATTGCTTAAAACTAAAAAGTGGCTTTCCCAATCCACCTACAGGCCTAAGCCCATATAAATAGTGTATAAGTGATTGGAATTTTTAATTTTTTTTTAATAGCCATTGCCACTTGGAGGTTGTATCATTGTAAAACCCTCAATTAGAAGGTGGCTTTGCCAATCCACCTACCAGCCTTAAATGGTTAAATTTGAATTGCTTTCAAAGTCAATAATCTATACACCATGGCAAAAATTGCTTAAAACTAGAAAGTGACTTTCCCAATCCACCTACAGGCCTAAGCCCATATAAATTGTAAAGCCAGTAATCTATATACCATGGCAAAAAATTCTTAAAAAAGTGGATATTGGCTGCCATTGATTTAAACCCTTCCCATTAAAATCACTTCCCAACGGTATTTGAGATTTGATTTCATTTGTACATTGTGATAGGCAGACCAGATTTCATGATTCCTAAGCCCATATAAATTGTTAAATTTGAATCACTTTTTCAAAGCCAGTAATCTAGATACCATGGCAAAAATTCTTAAAAAAGTGGATATTGGCTGCCATTGATTTAAACCCTTCCCATTAAAATCACTTCCCAAGGGTATTTGAGATTTGATTTCATTTGATAGGCAGACCAGATTTCATGATGGTCAGTTGAGTTGAATGTTCGTATGGGCTAAAGTTGCTGTCGATTTCGACATTGTGAAACGGGGACCAGTTTTATTGAGGCTGAATTGAGTTGAAGATTCGTCTGGGCCAAAGTCGCTGTCGATTTCATGAGGGTGAATAGAGTTGAAGATTCGTATGGACCGAAGTCGTTTTCGCGAGTCCGTGACTCCTGCATACTTTTTTTTGTTTATTCGAACTTTCTGTGCAAACTCTTGGGCGATGATGATTGGCACACGAAGCCTGTACTGTTAAAGTCTCAGGGCGATGATGATTGGCACACGAAGCCTCTATTGTTAAAGACTGAGGCGGCGGGTTGGGCGGAAGTTTCCACCCGATAAACACTAATCGTACTGTGAAAGATTGAGGTTGTGGGTAGTTGGGCAGAAGTTTCCACCCGGTAAACACTAATCGTATTGTGAAAGATTGAGGCGGCGGGTATGAGTGCCCTTATCCCACTGCACGCCTCTCAATCTGTTCAAATGGATGAATGGCCATTAATGCTCTACAGGTCAGTGATTAGGGTTTACCGAGGGCGCCTTTACCGAGTCGAAGCTTCT
>JASDQU010735783.1:157736-172732 GCA_032191745.1 Picea mariana | reverse complement strand
ATTGTTGTTGTATCATATTTGTTGTGATTGTATCTTGAAGTATAATACAAGAAACAACTTATTATATTTGTATGATGAATTGATAATGTTGAAGAAAAATGGATAACAAGGTACATAGAGTCTTTATATTAAATGAAAACCTAAAATCAAAACATAGATAATGGGTATGGATCTAACAAGTAGAAGGATCATCCAAGTAGAAGGATCGTCCAAGTTGATATTATTAAAATGTATTTATCCTAACCTCGTACAAACTAAAGGTATAAAACTCAATGTATTTGAACCCTAAAACTATTTAACTACACTGAGGTGCTTTTGATCTTTCTCAAGGCTTTATATCCCTCCAGCGTTTAGGTATGGGTATGAGGAACCCACAAGTTCAATTGATACTTAAAGAATCACTGCAAAGATGTAATGTGTAGTATAGGCATATGGCTTACAAAGAAGAGACCAATATTCTCACTAAGAACATATTTTTCTTGCAGAGTGAGAAATGCATCCACAAAATGTGGTTTGGTACCACTCACCTCCCCAAGTGTATGCTCTTCCATGATGGCTTTGGTGACAGTGTCTCTCTTTGCATGATACTTAAAGAAGACACATTTTTTCAATACAAACATCCAATGCAAATAGGAAGGGTGCTCAACCATAATGAGGGAAACCCCAACTTCAGTTTTGTTGCAACAATTTCCTTAAACTCCATATCTTTGGTTCAATCTTCCCTTCTTCATTCATAAATATTTTCCCAAAAAAAATCTTTTAATACCACATCAAACATATATTTCTTCATATGTTTTCTCTATTATTCCCCCCACCCCCATGAAATTTTATATTCCTACTATAAAAACAAAACAAACCCACCTTGTTTACTTCCTTAATAATTAGAACATTTTAATCAATTTGGTCAATTGTCATTTACATTAATTTGTATTCATCTTTATCATGTTATACTTAAACTTTATATGGAATTATTGACTCTTTCTTTGGATTGTGTGACTAAGGTTGATCTGGTGGAGTGTTGAAATATAATGTATAGTTGTAGTCTAACATTCTATTTTTAGGATTTTTCTCTTAATTATCACCAAAATCTAGTTATACAATTTTTGGTGAAATCACAATTTTCTGTTATTTAAATTTCTTTTTGAATGCATAAATGGATTCAATATCTTGAAGAACCTAGGACACTTGGATTCTACAATAAAAAACTCAAAGTGGATTTCCAACAAAATTGGTTAAAAAATATGCCCAAAAAAAGACCAAAAAGTAGAACATTTAGACTATGTTATAATGTATGGAGTTAGTTCTTAATCTTTAATATGACAATGAGGGTCATTTAAACAAGGTATATAATGCATCATCCATTGTATTTTTGAGTTTTTATAGCATAATCAAATGAATTTCACTACAATAATATGTAATAATGGTATATATAATTACTAAATGTGAAAAATCTAATTAAAGTAGTTTTTTAAGATGTCAAATCCCATCATAACTCAGTTGTCAATCTACAAAGAGGATAATTATTATGACTTATCACCTTTATTCAAGGAAAATCACTAGAAAACCACTCCACCTTAGGTCTTCCATATGCCTTTGGTTCTTTTGTCCATATGCCTTTGGTTCTTGTGTAGTTAATATGTTTTCTTACCTCTAAGGAATACTAGCTCTTAGTCAATCAAAAGCACTTTTAAGTCTTACTCCAAAACCTCCTCCCATATGTCTTTGGTTCTTATGTTGTTAACATGTTTTCTTACCTCTCAGAAGACCAATTCTTATCCAATCAAAAACACTTTACCAAAAGGTGGTTTTAGCTTAGATAACATATCTACAAGAAACTAGATCATGTGTTTTTTAGTAACATCTAGCCTTAGTCCCATATATGAAACAAAATAGTACTCCAAATTACAATTTAAACACTTATTCATAAAATCTTCTCTTTATCACTTTCCTACATAAATTATTTGATTTATAATTTATATAGAAAAAACAAAATACTCAAACCATTTTAAATTTTCTAAAAACTATTTTCAATAAAATCGTTATGAATTTTAATAACATATAACCTTAATACCATATAAAACAAAATACTACCCTAATTATAATTTAAATTTTTATCCCTTTTTATCATTATTACTTTCCTATATAAAAAATTTATCCATTTTTCTCTACTCACTTCGTTACAACCAATACAGGCCCATTGTCCCGTAGTGTGTTGTTCGTCATTCACCTTGTCTACAAATTATGGGCTTGTATTCTCCATACACGCAGACTGCAGATTCTGTCACTTGCTTTTTGTCAGCTCAGATGTAAAATTAGTTCTAATTCCATATTCCATGATTGCACGTAGTCTGCTAACTCATTCACAGTCATTTTACAGCTGTTTTCCATGGCGGCATGAGCTGAAATACAAATGATACCTTCTTTGTAATATTGTTTGCCTTTCCGCGAATGAGCCTGTGAGTAGCCACGAAACTTACTTGTTATCCAACAATTCAGATTTAGATCCTCCATCGCACTGGTGTATTAGTCCTCGTTCAAATAACTACGCTGGGCCCATGAGATGTTCCAGATTGTTCGCCATGAAATTTCCCATCCGTGTATAGGCGTATGTACACATGCTCATATAATGTCTCCCTACTCGGCTCATATTGTTTTCCATCAAAATTCTCGATCTCATTTTCCTATATGATTTCTACCTAGATGAAGACTAAGGCTTGCAGCACTATAACGTGAAGGTCATGTGCTCTTCAATGGTTTCCACAAGTATGGAATATCCTTTGTGTGCAATTTGTCACAAGGATGTGCAAATTACACCAACTTAACTGTTGCATATTAATTATATTTAAAAAAATGGATTTTAGAGCTAGAAAACCTAAACTCTAAGTTAATCTTAAAAGCTTCAAACCATGACCCTAACTTAATCTTACAAGCTTCAAACCATGACCCTAACTTATTCATGCAAGAAAAAACAAAGTGAAAGATCCATTACATTAAACATGAACAAAATATTTGAAAGAATGTAAAGAGTTCTACATTAATAATGAATAGGCCAATAAAACAATAAAACACTTGTGAAGTGAGCTGGTTAAAGATGATAGGCTCTAAAGCCCCTCCTTGGCATGGGTACTTGGCTTCCTTGGTATGTTGATGACTACCTCTATAGTGGATAAGCATGGTACCTAGGCAAGAAACACAAGCATGGTATATAGGCAAGAAACACATTGTCAACAAGGAGTGATCCTCAAGGTTCTGATGTATAACCTTTGTGATAATGAATGAATGGAGAGGCCTCAAATGCTTTATTTATAGGGAAAATAGTGGTTAAACCCCTTTGACACGCCCTTCCAAATAGTGGTTAAAAATGGCCAAATCAAAGCTAACAATAACAATTAGGGTTTAAGATGGTCATATAATTATAACTTCCCATTTTGGCAAATTAGGCCCGGTACAACACTGCATCTTTTCGGGCTATTATCCATGTTTTTTTAGCACACTTATTGGGGGTAATATCTATGCTGGCACATTTTGGTCAATTTCAAGGTTTGACTCTGTTGTTTCTGGTGAGTTTGAGGTCATATAGTGGTGGAAGGGGCTAAAAATGGTGGTTAAGCATGCCAATAGTGGCGTGTTTCTATAAGATTGTTGGAAATGTTGCAAGTGAGTAGTTTTGATGTGACAACAAATTTCCCCCTGATGTGTGAGGTTAGAAGCAAATTATATGACTGAAATACGAAACATTTTCTTTACCCAAGGACGGGATGCATCAAGGAGGGAGGGGACTTTCCAAGGAAGGAGGACGACCTAAAAAAGGATGGTGGAGAACCACATGTCAACAAAAAGTCAAAAGGTGATATGCATACAAGATCTCAATTAGGATAAGATAGGAATATCAATACTCATCGAGATATGATATGGACTAGATCATCATATAATTTGTCATCTATATTAGTAATTTATGCGTGGAAAAATTGGAGGATTTGGCTTGTAGGTCCATTTTAGTGGCAAGTCCCAGTTTGGAAAATTTGGGGGTGAAATCTTCCAGATCCATTTTGAGGCATTAAACAACATTTTTTGGGGTGAAAGTGTTCGAAACTTATGCCCACACCCATAACGGTGATCTACACATCGAGACCTTTCCAACGATGAAAAAATCACCTCAATCAAAGCTCGTATGTGAAAGTTATGTCTCCCGCAAGTTGACCTACCTTATTGACCACCATGGTATGAGTGAGTACCACATTGGCCCCCATTACTCACACATGTGGGTCTAGCCATGTGTATACTTTTGAGAAGATTCTAGAAGTTCCAAACCATATCAAGAAATGAGAGTTCAGGAAGTCAAAACCCTACCCCTAGATGGCTATCAAATTATGTTAAATATTGGGTTGATGGGAGGAGAAGGGGTTCCATTCTTTTGTATTGTAATTGTTCCATAGTTGAGAAAATCATCCAAGGAGTGGGATTTGAGAGCATAACAAAGGTAAAAGGAATATTTGGTACTAACGAATCAGGCCATAGAGTCATAGGCAACTCCATAGTGAGTGCCTCCATTTCTTTGTACTTGCATTTCATTACTGAAGAAAAGAGAGCAGAGCATAGGCCTCACCTTCTAGATGGGTTTTATCCCATATTAAGTTTCCCAGGATACATCTCATGCTCATTTGTGTGGATGGTGTGTTCCTTTTCTTAGTATTTCATTTTCGCATTCAGTTATTTCTTTAATTTGAGCATTAATCTAGTGATTATAAATCTAAGATCTAAGGAAAATAAACTTGCATAATGAAAGACTTCAGTATAATACAAGATCTATTGTGACGAACTTTTCCGGTGGAATATCCACAAAATTTTGTAGATCATATCAGTATCAGGGAAGTTTTCTTTGGGGTATTTGTGGAAATTTGCAAGATCCAGGAATTGACCTAAGAAGAAAGTGACAGATCCATCGCCATGGTGGATGAATCTGTTCACAACAACCCTTGAGATCCATTGGAAGAGATATTTTCAATGCTAGAAGAGAAAGTCCTTGATGTCTCTCGCAATATGACCCTCCTCATGGTGTCTCTAGTAAACAAGCTTGGACCATTCTTGGAGGCGAGAGGCTCTAACTCAAAGATCATGTTAGAGGGGAAATTGAGATATAGTGAAGACCCAAAAAATGAGTCAAGGAAAGATACCAAGAAAGAGAAACCAAATTCCAGTTCCATCACTCCTTCACAACCCTTATTTAAAATGGAAGTGAAAATGTATATTAATCCATACCAAGGTGAGATCGATGGAGTAAATTTGAATCATTGGTTGCAACAATTAGAGGTCTATTTTAGTGTCTTCCATATAGAAGAAGAGAAAAAGATTTTGTTTTCGAGACTGAAATTATAAATTCATGCATGAACTTGGTGGGAAAGTCACACAGTGATACTTATTTTGGAGGGTGATCTGCCAGTAACTAAGTGGGAGCATTTCAAAACCCTCATTAAGTCCTAATTCTACCCTATTGGGTATGTAGAGGACCAATGGATCTGTTGGCATTACTTCAGGCAAAGGCAATGGCAGAGTGTGCAAGAGTACACCAATGAATTCAAAAAGATGGCTATCATGTTGGGTATCTCTCCCAAGAACCCAGATGTACTCTTGAAGTATCTAGGGGATCTACACAGTCATTTGTGAAAGAAGGTGATGCTCTTCAAGCCTGATACACTTGATGATGCTTGCGTGCAAGAACAGTTTATGGAAATTAGTCATCATAAGGATAAAAAGTATCCATGAAGATTGTTTAAAAACATAAAATCAAAGAAAAAGAGACCCAACCAAACTACATCTTGGAGAATTTAAATTTGGATAGAGGGTAGCGATGAAACCACATGCTCCAGTGTCCCTTTCTATGAGTCCACAACCTTTTCAGTAGGGTTATCTACATTGCTCTATATGGGTGTGCATTAAAGGTATACTAAAGAAGCATCTCTTGGATTCTTTTTCTCTTCTCAAAGCATCCTACAGAAACATGTTTTTGTTTCCTTGATAGGTTTTTGTGTGTTTCTTTGTGACCCTTTTATCTTTCAGGTAGTGAACTAAGTTCAAAATCATCTATGGAAATTGTCGTACACATATATTCCATCCAATATATTTAAATATCCATTTTTAAAATCCTTATGGATTTGTGAAGCTTCATCCAATGTAGCAATCAGTTATCTAAGACTTTGTTGCAATCACAAAACAAGGGAGATACCAACGCATGAACAAATATGATGAGAAGAGTTGTAGCAGATAAAAAAGGCCCAAATTTTAGTAATGGACATAATTTTTTTAATGGAAGTTCAACCAACATAAGAAAGCGATGTTTCTATGGATTCATAGAAGTGTGGGGTAAGTACCAAATGTACTAGCCACTCCCTGTGGCCTTGAAAACCATTTTTGTTGAGAACATGTTGAGATCTTTTTTGACGTTCTTATATATATATATATATATATATNTCCATTTTTAAAATCCTTATGGATTTGTGAAGCTTCATCCAATGTAGCAATCAGTTATCTAAGACTTTGTTGCAATCACAAAACAAGGGAGATACCAACGCATGAACAAATATGATGAGAAGAGTTGTAGCAGATAAAAAAGGCCCAAATTTTAGTAATGGACATAATTGTTTTAATGAAAGTTCAACCAACATAAGAAAGCGATGTTTCTATGGATTCATAGAAGTGTGGGGTAAGTACCAAATGTACTAGCCACTCCCTGTGGCCTTGAAAACCATTTTTGTTGAGAACATGTTGAGATCTTTTTTGACGTTCTTATATATATATATATATATATATAACACTTATGTACATTTATAAAGGTTCTTTTTTCCTAGAAAAATAATTTGAACTAAAACTTTTGGTGATGATCTTCAATTCAAACAATGTTAATGAAGAGTTTGGATCTAGAGTCTTGTATCGGGTCTTCTATAGTCCTGGGGGTTAATGGATTGCTCAAGATATAATGAGAACAAGGACAATCTCTTCACAGCGATGGGATTTCTAATGGTATTTGTTGTGCTTGGACTGTGACTAAAAAACAAACATGGCCTTGATAAACAATAATAATAGTGGATCAACACTTAATACATTTGAATTAATAGAGTTGAGGAGTTTTAACATATTAGAATATCCCAATATTTCATAATGAAGCATGCCACGGTGGAAATGGATATCCACCCTTGAAGATAGGATCAGGACAATACATGTTCCCATCGTACATAGGATTTGTTTCATGTTCTAGTATTAAATTGAGCTTCAGAAAAGTGGAAAACTAGTTTTTATTATATTAAATAATGGAACCAATTTATTGAATTGTAAATAATCCTTGGGGTGAAGCTAAATGTGTTGAATTTTATCATCCAATATACGCCTTTGAAGTTATAACATAGATTTTTGGAATGAAAACAAAGAGACCTCCAAAATGAACTCTTTAAAATATTATGGGTGAGATATTTTGAACATAAATTCCAGCTCTCTTTGCTCAATTATTACACCTCAAAGGCCATTTGTTTCCCAACAAAAGAAAACAAAGCTAAGCATTGTTCAGGAAAACGAGATTATGATTATAGATATACAAAATCTGGAGCAGGAAGACAATTCCCTAGTTAGGTAGACGATATTACGAAAACATATTATCATGGTTTTAAATAAAACAATTTGAACATACACAGGGATTTCATTCACAATAGTCTTTATTTATTAAGATAGAAAAAGGGAATTGAATATCTAGTGTGAGGATATAGCGACCAAATGATGTGTGGATATAGTTCCATGAATCTTAGGATTTCACGGGTTGGAGACTTAGCACTTCTCACAGCAAAATTCAAATTTTGGAAGAACCCATTTTGGATTTTACCATGAGGAGTCGATATACACTATTTGAACTGCTTAAGATTGAGTGTGGAAGCTAGAAATTGAGTTTTTTGTTTTAAATAAGCAACCTTCCACCTACAAAAATTGAAAACCTCAAACTTGTGTCTATGATTAGATCCACATTGTTAAAAGAAAGAAGGTTAAGAAAATTGTGTGGCCGGATGAAGCTTCTAGAATCATTGAAGAAAAGTAATAAAATGGCATTGATCTATGCTAATTAGCACACATGTTTTCTTCAAAGGGAGACTTTTATATTCGCGTGCATCCAGTTCTTATGGATCCTACTATTAGCCTCTACCAATGACATTATCTTCGTCAAGGAGCTTTGATATACCATCTCCAACCATGACCTCCACTGCAATAGGGAATTGTAGGCACCTTTCGAGATTCGGGTGAAGAAGGTTGGGGAACAACCTGGAATAGGAAGAAAATTCCATAGTTAGGTAGATGATATTATGAAAACATGTAATCATGGGTTTAAATAAAATAATTTAAACATACATAACGTTTTCATTAATGATAGTCCTTTTTTTTAGGATAGCAAAGGGAATCAAACATTGGACATGAGAATGTAACGACCAAATGATGTGTGTATCTGGTTCCATGAGTCTTAGGATTTGACATGTTGGAGACCAAGCACTTCACACAACAAAATTCAGATTTTGAAAGAACCCATTTGTAGTGTATCTAGGGGGAATAATATGGGGTACCTAGGGAGGTACCCAAGCAGAATAATAGTAGAAAAGTATTGTTATGTACAAAGGCCACTTTTAATAAATAATACCTTGTGTGAATGCAATAAATGTAATAGGACATACTAGAAGGTTCCTCCTCTAGAATGTTCTTAGGTGGTTGGTAGTATCATATAAATGGGTTCAAGCAATGTAATTTGAAAGTAAAGAAGTATTGTATTTGGAGTGGTAGCTCATTAAGAGGTTTCCCCCTCGAAGAGGCAAGTGAATAGGAGTGGATATCTTCCTCAATAGGATCTATTTTGTCATATTGTCCTATCCCAAAGGGTTGATAATAATAAAGTATGGGTTTTCTATATTATTCTATGGATCTATTGTGGTGTTTCTGTATTCAGGTCTTTGTTACTTAACAAGTGGTATCAGAGAACTTTCTTTGATCCGGATTATTTTTAGCACGAAATGAAAGTGAAGATATAATAAAAAAATGTACAGAGATATATCAGATATCCAATAATATAACAGAGATTTATCAAATATATAACCATAAACATAGATATACAATAACATGCAATTTTTATTAATGAGCGAAATGTACAAAACTATAGAAATACAAAGTGAAAGACTTGCTAGAATGGTGGCAACTTATCTCTAAGAAGAGATGTGACAGCTACTCACATTTGCAAGAAGATGATTACAATGAGGCTCTAAAGGCCTTTTTTTAACATAAAGAAAATCCAAAACCCTAACCTTGAAAGATGAAAATCCAACAGTTTTTTGGACCCCGTTTTGGGTAGTTTGGTGTATACACTTCCTAGGGGTGTAACTTTGGCATAAAATCTTTATTTGGGGCGCACGATAGCTCGTTGGAAATTTATCATCTAGGAGATTAATTTTGGGGGTTCAATTAGAGCCTTTGGCTATCATTGAGGTGCTCGATTTCGAAAAAAATTCTTTTAGGCCCTCAAAATGGCCCCGAAAGTTTAGGAACTGAAAAACTGCTAAAAATAGTAACTTTCCATAACATTGTTTTGAGCGAGTTGGAATAGGTGGGTGGCCATAGATATACACCTAAATCAATCCTCCCTCCTTAGGAAGAAATGGTCTCCATTGTGTTGATTTCCCGAGAGAGAGGGAAAAGCGTTTACTAAATCTGCATCTTGATGAGATGCTTGCCTTGTTGGAGAAGTTGTGTTGCTTAGCTTGTTGAAGGTTTCCACGAACCTGTGGCTAGAAGGGTTGGAAATTTTTAACGAGTTTGGTTACATGAGATTCCTATGTGCAGAAGGAATCTTTATGCTTTTTTGTAATTTTTTCAACCTGCTTCTATTGGATAGAAGGTGCTTAGACCGAGGCGGCAATGGTTGTAGTGTCCTTTTTTTCACCTTTTGAACAGATTGTGAAGAAGCTTAATTTTGTAGTATGAGATAATACCTTATGGAGCTGTTTAGGTGGGACAGTATTCGGAACTACCTCTAGTATCATGTAGAGATGACCCCCAAGAGTAACAATGACACTGTGGAGTCGAGACTCATAAATAGCATGGAACTTCCACATATATGGTTGGCCCAAGAGAACATCACAGACATCCAATGGGTAAACATCACATAATACCTCATCCTTGAAGGGTTGGATTTCGTATGACAATCGGCACTATTCGCTAACACAAAGATCTTGTCCCTGGTGAAGCCACCCGATGTTGTATGGTTGCAGGTGTGGTGTTGTTAACAATCCCAACTTTTTAACAACCTCTGCTTAGATGAGTTTCTTCTGGCTTCCGCTATCAATAATAAAATATAGTGGGGTCCCCTTCACCCACATTTGTGAAAGAAAAAGGTGTTCCCCATCTTCAAGATATGTTGGTTCTTCTATTTGAATTGTTGGGGTCGCGAAAATAGCAGTGGGCTCTGTGTCGATGATCTGTCTTCTACCAGTATTTTGTGAATCAGGGTTTGGTTCCTTGTCTTTGATATTGGCCACCAATGATTGTTTTGAGCGACATTCATTGGTGTTGTGCTAGCATATTTTGTGAAAATAGCACCATTTTCCAATGTCCTTCTTCGTTTTTACATTACCCTTATTTTCCTGTGGCTTGGACTGGTTTTCTGAACGCTGGTTGTTAGGGTCATCTTTACCATACTTTGGTTGTTGCRKATTTGCAGGCCCGAACTCCCACTTGTTCTGGTTCTTAAATTTTTGCTCGATTTTAAYAGCCTATCGATAAGCAACACCCAGTGATGAGATGTCTAGAAAATCCATTTCATCTTGGATGTATCTGTGTAGATCCCCACGGTATTTCAGAACCAGATGTCACTCGAATTCTTTCATACCTAGCTTGGTGTGMAAGGTATAAAAGGTATTGGTGAACTATGGCACTGCTTGGCCCCTCTCTTGCCACAATGTGGTCTATCTCATGTAATGGTCTTCATAKTTTCCAACAGGGTAATATTGTTTCTTGACCGCATCCACATAAAAATCCCAAGTGGGATCGGCCCCATATATTCTAGACTCCTCTGTGGAACTTTTCTCCCAGTAAGTTTCCCACCAACGTTTGACATGGGGGAGATCCTTAAGGAGTGCGAAGGTGATCTTTTCCCTGTCGGAGAAATTATGAACAAAGAAATAACCTTCTAGAAGATTTAACCATTTTTCTAGGTCATTTGCATCTATATATGCTTAAAATATGGGAATATCAAAATTATCTGTAACTTGAAAGTTGAGGTGCCTCCAAAGTGGTTGCTTGATGAATACTCACCTACTGTTATCGGAAAGCGTTGAAGTATGTGGGAAAAATTCTCCATCATTTCGTCCCTCTGTCGTGTGAGAACTTGCTCAAGCAATAGATTAATAGAATCATCTCCTCTGTCATTTTTCTTTTCTTCTGCTAGGGAGGGTTTATTGGTCATGCAAGAACAATTTTCCTCAAGAGAGAAAATCTCGAGACCCAACTTTCTATACTCGGACCTCATCGAGTACATGCACTGAAAAAATGATCAAGAGCAAGCTACTCTGATACCACTAATCCAGATTATTTTCGGCACAAAACGACATAAGAGATATAATAAATAAATGTACAAAGATATATCAAATATCCAATAATATAATAGATATTTATCATAGATATAAACATAAACACAGAGATACAGTAATACACAATTTCTATTCATGAGTGAAATGTGCAAAACTGTAGAAGTACAGAGTGAAAGACTCGCTAGAATGGTGGCAGCTTATCTCTGAGAAGAGATGTGACGACTACTCACATTTTCAAGAATATGATTACAATTAGGCTCTAAAGGCCTTTTTTAACATAAATAAAATCCAAAACCCTAACCCCGGAAGATGAAAAGCCAACATTTTTGTGGACCCCATTTTGTGTAGTTTGGTGTATCAACTTCACGGGGGCGTAACTTTGGCATATGATATATGTTTGGGGTGCATGATAGCTAGTTGGAAAAGTATCATCGAGGATATTCATTTTGGGGGCTCAATCAAAGCCTTCAGGTTATCATTGAGGTTCTCAATCATAAAAAAAACTTTGTTTAGGCCCTCAAAATGGCCCCGAAAGTTTAGGAACCGAAAAACTGCTAAAAGTAGTAACTTTCCAGAAGTCCTTTTTGAGCCAGTTGGAATAGGTGGGTGGCCACTGATATCCACCTGGATCATTCTTTGACCACAAAAGGGGCAATTTGTTTTCTCTATTTTTTCATATTTTTTCAAGAAGACAAAAGAGGGTCGCGATACTCTAGAAAAATATTGTAACTTTCTGTGTGGAATTTGCAGAAACTAATTGTCGATATGAGTTCCTCTCAGAAAAAAAATAAAAAATAAAATAAAAAAATAAAACAATTTAAAAAAAAAATCCTCTGAAATAGAGTCTGGGAAGTGAAGTTATCATCATTTTAAACTCTACTAATTTTCATGTTTTTTTTGTGTACAGTCGCGCTTTTTTGTTGATTTATGTAGCACTCGAGGAAAAAAATTCCAAAAAAAAATATAGATCTGAGTTCCTCTTTCAAAATAGCTCATTTAAAAAAAAAATCATATGAATAAGAGCTCTGAAAGTGCAGATATCACTGATTTAAAATCGATCATTTTTTATGATATTTGTGATGACAACAAGACTGCAGAGCTCATAATATTCAAGTAATCACACTTGCAAGGAAAGAGAGGTATATTATGCAGGACATCAGGGATGAATATTATCAAGAAGCATATGTTTGGTATGATTTTGAGGCTGATTGTGATGATTGGTATATGAATAATTGTCATTTTTGGGATGAAAACCACTTCCATCTTCTATTTGATGAATCTACTCCACCTCATGTAGAGCACATCCTAGAGAGTAAACAAGAGCCTTCTTTGCATATTCCTCTTCATTTTTATTATTCTCCATTGGTAGTGGATGAATTTTTATCCGATTCTACATATTTTGATCCACTTGACCAGTGTCAATCTTTGGAGCATCATTTTCAGTTGGCTATGTTGTTTTGATATCTTCAGCATGGAGTTCACATGAGCACTTGGACATGGGACCCAGGTTTACAGTGGCAACTGGACTACTCCAACATGGTGGCTCACATTCCTACACAGGACCCTAGTTATACAACCTACTTCATCATTATGGTCCACGCTTATCCATGGGACCCTGGTATATGGTTGTACACCCTCATAACAAGTGTTGTGAACAATGCTTTCATAAGGGGGATGGAATGTAGTGTATCTAGGGGGAATAATATGGGGTACCTAGGGAGGTACCCAAGTGTAATAATAGTAGATAAGTATTGTTATGTATAAAGGCCACTTTTAATAAATAAGACTTAGTGTGAATGCAATGAATGTAAGAGGACTCACTAGAAGGTTCCTCCTATAGAATGTTCTCAGGTGGTTGGTAGCACTATATAAAGGGGTTCAATAAATTTAATGAGCAAGTCATGAATTATTGTATTTGGAGCGGTATCTCATTAAGAGGTTGCCCCCTTGAAGAGGCGAGTGAACGGGATTGAATCCCTTCCTCAATATGATCTATTATATGGTGTTTCCCTACCTCAAGGGTTTGATAATAATAGAGTGTGGGTTTTCTATATTGTTCTCTAGATCTATTTTGGTGTTTTTGTATTCAGGTATTTGGTAGTTAACACCATTTCATATTTTTCCATGAGGAGTAATCTACATTATTTAAACTACTCGAGATTGAGTGTGGAAGTTGGAAATTGAGTTTCATGTTTTAAATAAGTGACTTCCACCTGAAAAAAATTGAAAAACTCAAACATGAGGTTGTGATTAGATCTACACTGATAAAAATGTTGTAACCTTAATTGACTTCGTCAATTTTTTTCAATTTCTATGAGAAAAATTGAAATTTGTCAATTTCCCGTCACCTCAAAACTTTCAACCTAGTTAATCAGACCATCCTTTAAATCCTTCACAAAATCAATGTTTATTCCTTCTAGTGGTTGGTGGTCCAGTGGTCCTGGTGGTCGGTTATAGAGAAGAAAGGTTCATGGTCCAGTGTCCCAGTGGTTCGGTGTCTCGATGGCCAATTATAGAGCATAGAAGGTTTCTTCAGTGGGCGGTGGTTCGGTTGATTGATAGTCCAATATCCTTGTGTTCTGGTGGTCAATTAACTAGATCATCTTAACCTTGTTATCAAGACTAGCCTTATCTCCCAGTGACCCGGTGTTCCGATCACTCGGTGTCATGATCGCCTAGTCTCTGGTTATCCTAAGCGTCCGATGGAAACGTGACAATAAATTATTGGGTTCATTCCCCCTCCCAATGGTTTTCAAAACCATCGATGGACCTCCCCAAAAAACCGCTAGGTGATGTCAATTCATGTGTTTGAGTCTAATGGTATTTTCAAGTCTAAGGAAAAAATCACAATGAAATATATCATGACTCGATGGAATAATGAATCTGATCACAAATGCACCAGTTCAACGACAACATGATGAAACTTGACTCATAGATGACAAGGTCTATCAATAGACATTTGGCATAATTCAAATTCACTATTTATGGTCTCGTGTTAATTTATTTCTCAATCAAAGCACGCCACATGGAATCTCATTCAACAAAGTTTCSCGTCAAGGAAAATAACTCTGAATATTTAACACAAAGTGGGTTATTTTAAAAACTTGAGAGTTATATGAATAACCATGTTGAGAAGGAATGAGTGTTATTTCACTTGATACCAAGCAGTCGAACTATGAGAGACCCATAATGGCAGGAGATGCCACTGTCAAGATTATAAAGGAGGTGTTTATCTTCACACTAATATTAAAAAAACCATTCAAGAAGTTCTAGTTTTCAAGGCATCAATTCAAGATTACAACAAGATAAAGGCATCAAATGAAGATGGAAAAATGTTGTTGCCAACAAATCCTTCATTTTCATGAGAAATGTGACAACTAACTCTTCAAGTTC
>JASDQU010735783.1:141299-154099 GCA_032191745.1 Picea mariana | reverse complement strand
TATATATATATATATATATATATATATATATATATATATATATATATATATATATATATATATATATATATATATATATATATATATATATATATATATATATATATATATATATATATATATATATATATATATATATATATATATATTCAAAGAAATAATACGAGGCAAACTTTGGTTCAAACCTGTCTTAAAATTATTTTTGTTCTTGCATAAAGTATTTGTGCAGTGTCATGAAGTATAGTGAAGGAATTTTTAATTATTTCAACTCCTTCATGTATCTTTGGATAGATATTTTAGTACTATCATGCATCTTATAGTATAATGTTTATCTTATTGGATTTATTGTATAATGCCCAGTAAAATAACCCTTTCTTCATCTCAACCTCACAGGGACTTCCTTAATCAATGTCATAGTCAAAATTAATTGTTCTTCTCCTTTTCTTCCACCTATCATTACCAGTTATTGTTCTCTATTGAATGAGACTCTGTACCCAATGGAAAGGCCTTTGGTCTAATAGGTTTATGGGTCATTTAATTATAGTCACTGGCCTTTTCCTTCAAACCTTTTATCTTGTTTTTGGTTATGTTGAATCAGGTATTTATTATTTATGTTTAATGTTGAGAGTTGTTGCTTAGTGACAGTGGGAAGCTAGTTGTCTTAAAACTGATGAGGGAGCTCCCTTCGGCCCAAGAGCCAGCTTGAAGTTAAAAGTAGTTTTTGAGATGCCTTGGCATAGTTCCTAAGAAACCATAAACATCTCAAGGTTAAAAAAAAAAGAGATGTTCCCGACTAATGACCTCGATCTCTATTAATCGACACAATCGTTTAATTTAAAGGGAGACTTCATCATTCACATGCATCTAGTTATTTCAGATCCTATTGCTTGCCTCCTCCAATGAATATATCTTTTTCAAGGAGCTCTGATCCACCATATCTAGCGATGGCCTCCACTACGACAAGGCACTATGGGCGCCTTCCGAGATTCAAGTGAAGAATGTGTTGGGTATGTGTTATATTCTTTGCATGTGTGTGTGTGGGTGCATCAGATTCGAAAAATATGTATGACGATCCCTAATTAATGGATTAGGGTTTTGGTATCTACAGAATACCTAAAAACATTGTATATATATTGTATGGTGAATGGTGACATTAATACAATGAAGTGTTGAAAGTTTTTCTCTTGGTTAAGGGTTTCTGGTATAAATCTCTATGTACTATGTGTATGAGCCATTGCTTAATTTATGTTTTTCTTAAGAATCTATATGCATTGCTTTACTTCACAGGTTTAAAACTTACAGAATGTTGGCACCGCAAGTGTCACGGTTATGACAAAGTCGCTTCTTCTTCCATATCCAAAATTTCATGTGCTTCTTCTACCATATTGAATGTTCCAAGCCATGCATGCACTGCCACGTGATTTTAATGTACAATGAGACATGGATTTCGTCCATAGGCCCTCAACAGATGAAGAAAGTTAGGCGAGGAACATCCATTTAAAATAACACCTTTGGCATAACTATAGTATTGGAGAGGTAATATCTTAACAATAATAGAGATCATTGTTGAGAATTACCTTTTGAGTTGATCCTAAAGAATAAAGCTTAAAAAAATTGAGAGTCTAGACTAAGAAGGTGCAAGGGAAGGAAATCGAAGGATCATTTATATTGATGGTGGGGTGTCTTTGATGGTTCATCCAAATGGATCATTTCTAACAAAGAAATGTTTCTTGCATCACAACCTTATACTTTAAAAAGGAAAATGTTTCTAGTGTGGAGAATTCTTTACACATTATGAGGGAGAAGTTGTTTCACATCAAGATGCAAATGAAGAAGACACGACTATCAACTATATTCGAGTCAAGTATCCAAAAGAACTTGATATTTGAAGTATTGGTACAACAATTGGGTTTGAAGGATAGGATGTAGCACTTATCATGGGATGATATGCAATAATATTCAGTCATTAAAGTACATGTGTTGTAAGACCTTTGTTTTAACATAATTTTTCTACTCTATCAATGAAATAACCTACAACATACACATAACTCTCTTAAATTTACCTAATGATAAGTCTTCTGAATTTGAATTTAAATAACAAGGTGAGTTTAAATAATAGAATGGGTTAATTAAGAAGTTAACTTTAAGATTTAAACATAAACATAGAAAAAATACGAAGGAAAATACTTCCTCAGTTTGAAATTGATCAATTGTAATGTAGTCCAACGAGTAGTAGGAAGATGCTTCCAAGTGTTCTTTTACAACTTGCCCAAAGTAGAAAAAAATTATTGTCCCAACCAAATAGGATCCTAGATGGATTCCTAACTCCAAGAAACCTTTTGGTTTCTTTCCCTTCCATCCTCATGAATCCAAGAATAATAATGTAAAATATTCTTTAAGAAGACTATACCCAAAACACATTTTCTTGCTTAATTTTCAATGAGACAATATTTTGTGATGTCACTCCTCCACTCCGTGAGCGTCGATAGGGTTTATCCCTAGCTTCCTTCTCTTCTACAGCTTAGCCTCCTCACCATTATTGTTTATCTTCCATAATGGCGACATCAGACTCCATTCATCGCAGTGGAGTTGTTTTCATTCCGTGCAGTGGTGTTGCTCAACCATGTGTGACTCCATCTTTAGATCCTATGGGAAGCTCCTCTATTTAATTCAGTGAGTTTGTTAAATATCATACCTCTACTTCATTTTGGTTCAAGAAGCCATGAAGATTTCTCTTCTCATAGGTCAGGACGCTGAAGATGAAGAAGATTATTTTTGGGAAAATGCTTTAATATATCGGTTCAATGGTATTTGGCCATGGTTGGTGGATCTCAATGTGATGCAAGAGCATCATCATCAAAGTTCAAGTGGAAGACAACTCAACACCCTAGAGCACATTTTGAAGTGATTTTTGAATTTCAAAGATGGTATGTCACGTAATATCTAAAAATATTGAAATTAAAGAACATCTTAAATGTTTAGAGGTTGAACCATTGCTTGAGATCGACGGGGATTGTATTTCCTTTAATGTACTAGATTGCAGTACAGATTCAAAGAATTTTCTCTTATCTGTCTGTACCGATCATTTATTGTAATAAGCCTTAGTAGTTGAAATATTTTAATTTGATACAATAGCACCAAGGTAGTTGGAGGGAAAAGCCCTATGAGGTCATTTTGTATAAATAAATGTATTGTTGCCAAAATGAGGCTGATGCAATTTAGTTGAAGACTGTGGAATGTTATTGTTGTTGAATCTTATCAGAGTTGTACCCATGTACATATCATTTGAATGAATATAAAAGAGAAGTGTTGATCCAACTGTTTGGTGTTGTTGTTATTGTGTCTATATAAATGAATGAATGGTAGTTTTTCTGTTAAATTGCAATCCTCTGTTATTACTTGTTCTTATGTTATGAATGCATTTACATGGTTGAATGTATGAGTCTGTGAGGATTAGATAAGTTTCAATTATTTCTCTTTTATAAGAAAGTGAAAGGATTTCATAGTGTCCGCAAGGTGTGAGTTGATAGAGTCCATTTCGACTCAGAAGCTCAGAAGAGATAATGTGAAGATTTTTTTTGCAAAGAGTGAATAATTTTCCACAAGGTGTGCGTTGACAGAGTCAAGTTTGACTCATAAGATCAGGAGAGATAACTTGGAGCTTTGTATGCAAGGAGTGCACATTGTCTGCAAGAAGTGTGTGACAGATTCTTTTGACTCAAAAGCTCAGGAGGAGTAACTTAAGAGTATTTGCAGGAGAGTGTAAGAACTGGTGCAAGGTGTGCACAGTCACCTACAAAGAAGTTGAGTCATGGAAGAAGACCTGTTGCAAGATGTGTACAGAGTAAAAATTCGACCAAGTGTCGAAGAAACTCTCTAAGGAGTTAGCGGTTTCGAGGAAGAACAATCTCATAAGAGGTANAAGTTGAGTCATGGAAGAAGACCTGTTGCAAGATGTGTACAGAGTAAAAATTCGACTAAGTGTCGAAGAAACTCTCTAAGGAGTTAGCGGTTTCGAGGAAGAACAATCTCATAAGAGGTAGCGGGGGAGAATCCTTCAATAGGGAGAAGCCCTTTAATATTTCATAGATTAATGAGAAAAAATCGTTCAGGAGGAAGCAAGATCATTCCAGACCATCAGATCTAGGATATTTGCACGAAGGTTAGTCGTGGAGTCCTTCAAAACTTCGTGTTCAAATGTTTGAAAGTGTTTAAGGAGCGAGGATCGTCGAAGTCCTCAAGTCGCGAAGTAATCCTTTATGTTGGTTGCGAGGAGGATACGTGGAAGTGGATAAAAAAGTTAAGAAGGTACAGCTTCGGGAGATTTGCGTGGAGAAAAAGTCAATTTTCACGAAGTCACGAAGGCCGGAGAGATCTGGACCGTTGGATCTAGTAGGAGACGTGGCGGAGACCCGCACATTTCGAAAGAAGGGTACTTCGAGGGAAAGTGGGGGTGGAGTGTGAAAAACTCTCGAAGCCTGAATTAGTGAAGTCCATCGTGATCGTAGATCTAGGAAGGACACGCATCACTAGTTCATTTTCTTTGAGGAAGAGCGAGGAGAAAGTGGAGCATTGACTGCGAGTCACCCGAAGTGGGAAGGAAGGACAATCTCGACCATTGATCAAGACAAGCACGTGGCGTTCGATCCGTAGCTTTGAAAAAAGGGTTACTTCGAGAAAAACATTGTTTGAATTTATTGGAACTCTTGAAGTCGAAGATCTGGAGTAGATCAGTGTCGTTGGTTTTTAAAGAAGTGTGGACCGTAGATCTGGATCTGGGTGATTTTACTGGTTCGGAATTCAGGGAAAAAGGAACCAATTGCATCCAAAATCGTTGAAGCCTGAAGTTGCGAAGAGGGTTGACCTGAGGTTATAGCGTGTGGTCATACTGAAGAAGATCCTAGCGGAGGATCTAGCGCTCGCCACTCATTTTTACCAGAAGCGCCAGAGAACAGGGTCATGGGTGAATTGAACATGCGTGGTAACAAATGGGGGCCTGTGTAAACTAATTCCAATATCTATCATAGGCCCAAAGAGCCGATTTGGTTCAGTATCTTGAATATCCTTGACCAGGAGGTCGTGCAACCCCTAGGAGAAAAGGGGGGATGCATCAAGTGGTATCAGAGCTTCAAATTGTGCTTTGTGTGTGAAGAAAAGGTTAGAATGATGCCTCCTAGAAGATGTGCAGAGCCACCTGTATAAAATCAAGTTGTGGAAAGGGAGATGAGATAACTTCGCACAAGGTTGGATGCTATGGAGACATCACAAAGGAGATCACATGATTTTGGAGACACCAGTGATGCAGAGAACGAAGAAGTGGAAGTTGAAAAAGTTGTAGTAGGGGATGTTGCAGAAGAACGCTTGCTGAAAGTTGTTGTCAAGTTGGGAGCTAGAGCGAATATAGACATCCAAATGTATGAAGGAAATTTATATGGTGAAGAATTGTTGGATTGGATAATATCAATGGAAAATTACTTCGACTATGAATACGTCGATGAGGAGAATAAGGTGAAACATGTTGCCACCATATTAAAAGTACATGCAACACTGTGGTGGGATGAACTGTAGGATGAAAAAATATGAAAAGGAAAACAAAATCTCAATAATTGGGACAAAATGGTAGCCAAGAAGGCTAAATTCATACCCAAGGACTATCAAATAAATCTGTTCGAGAAGTTGCAGAACCTGAGACAGTAGGGAATGACACTGAAAGAGCACACAGAGGATTTTTACAAGATGAACATCAGGGTTGGACAGAGAGAAAAAGATGATGAAAAGGTTTCCAGGTATATAAATAGCTTGAGATATGAAATCCAGGATGAAATCAGCATGATGACAGTGAGGACAGTGGAGGATGATTATCATATTGCACTAAAGGAAGAGGAAAAGTTGGCCAGAAAATAGAGTCAGTGAAGAAGAGGAAGGAGTCTAAACAAAGTTAAGGGAATTGTCCATGATAAGGCACAGAAGCCCAAGGTTGAGAATGAAAAACCACACAGTCACTCAGAAAGAGGAGGAAGTTCTTGAGGGAGACAGTATTGTGGAAGAATTTTTTTTCCTAAAGGAAGAGGAAGAGGCATAGGAGGAGAGGTGAAGTGTTATGCATGTGGAAAGACATTACACATGTATTGGGAATGCCCCGAGAGAAATAAACAAGGAGGAGGAAAAGCTCACATTTTGGAAGCGTAGAAGCAGAAAGTGCAGAAGATGGGAAATCTATGATGATTAAGAAGGTTCTCTTGAAGCCAGAGCGAGAGGTTGAAAAACCAATGCAGAGGAACAGTTTGTTCATAAGTGCTTGCAAGACTAAATATAGGGTATTCAAGGCGATAATTGATAGTGGGAGAACTGATAACTTAGTATCCACAGAGATGGTGGAGAAATTGGAGCCAGAGACAATTGCACATCTGAGTCCATATAGAGTCTCATGGTTGCAGAAAGGACATCGATTAATGGAAACTAAACAATGCCTAGTTGAATTTAAGATAGGAGGATATAGAGATGAGATTTTATGTCATGTGATTCCCATGGATGTATGTCACATTTTGTTGGGGAGACCATGGAATTTTGACAAAAAATTCATTCATGATGAGAGAAAAAATACTTATACTTTGGAGAATAATGGTAGGACACACATGTTACTGCCAATAGAGGAAAAGAAAGTAAAGGAAGAAGCCAGAACAAATATACTTCTNAGCTCACATTTTGGAAGCGTAGAAGCAGAAAGTGCAGAAGATGGGAAATCTCTGATGATTAAGAAGGTTCTCTTGAAGCCAGAGCGAGAGGTTGAAAAACCAATGCAGAGGAACAGTTTGTTCATAAGTGCTTGCAATACTAAATATAGGGTATTCAAGGCGATAATTGATAGTGGGAGAACTGATAACTTAGTATCCACAGAGATGGTGGAGAAATTGGAGCCAGATACAATTGCACATCTGAGTCCATATAGAGTCTCATGGTTGCAGAAAGGACATCGATTAATGGAAACTAAACAATGCCTAGTTGAATTTAAGATAGGAGGATATAGAGATGAGATTCTATGTCATGTGATTCCCATGGATGTATGTCACATTTTGTTGGGGAGACCATGGAATTTTGACAAAAAATTCATTCATGATGGGAGAAAAAATACTTATACTTTGGAGAATAATGGTAGGACACACATGTTACTGCCAATAGAGGAAAAGAAAGTAAAGGAAGAAGCCAAAACAAATATACTTCTCATGAGTGGGAAGGAACTCATGAGTGAAGTCAAGAAGGAACAAGAGATGGATTTTTTTGTGGTGAGGAAACCTTGAGTTGTCCTTACAAGTACTTCTATGGATGATCTTCCTGAAGAAGTTCAGGAGTTGTTGGAGAATTTTTCTGACATAGTAGTGGATGAGTTACCTCGTTCATTACCACCCATCATGAGTATCAGCCATCACATTGATCTAATACCAGGAGAAATTTTGTTGAACAGAGTAGCATACATATTGAAACCTCAAGAGAATGAGGAGGTAAAGAGACAAGTCCAGGATTTGATGGACAAGGGTTTGTTCATAGAAAGCTTGAGTCCATGCACAATACTAACTGTGTTAAGTCTGAAAAAGGATGGAGGACGGAGAATGTGTATAGACTCAAGAGACATAAACAAGATCACCATAAAGTACATATTTCCTTTTCCAAGGATGGATGACTTAATGGATTGTTTGAGTGGAGAAAATTATTTTTCAAAGATAGACCTGAAAAGTGGATATCACCAGATAAGGATGAGAGAAGGTGATGAGTGGAAAAAAACCTTCAAGAAAAATGAAGGGTTGTATGAGTGGCTTGTTATGCCATTTGTCTTAAAAAATGGCCCAAGTAATTTTATTAGGTTGATGAATGAGGTATTGAAATATTTCATTTGTAAGTTTGTGATTGTATATCTGGATGATATATTAGTCTTCAGTAAAACTGAAGAAGAGCATTTGAGGCATTTAACAATAGTAATGAAAAGATTGCAGCAGGAGAAGTTGTTGATGAATCTGAAGAAGTCTTCTTTTATGAAGATAGAACTCATTTACTTGGGTTTTTTGATCTCTTCAAATGAATTGGACATGGATCTAGAGAAGGTGAGAGAAATCATAGAATGGACATCGCCAAGAAGCATATTCGAGGTGAGAAGCTTCCATGGATTAGCAAGTTTCTATCGAACGTTCATTAGAAATTTCAATGGTATATGTGCACCGATATTAGATACAGTGAAGAAGAGACATAAGTCTTTTTAAGTGGATAGAAGAAGTTGAGAAAAATTTTGGGATATTAAAGGAGAAGATAACAAAAAAACCGATTCTGGTCTTGCCATATTTCAGGAAGACATTTCATGTAAGATGTGATGCTAGTGGAGTTTCAATTGGAGAAGTCTTGAGCCAAGATAATAGGCATGTTTCATATTTCAGTGAGAAGTTGAATGACACTATGAGGAATTTCTCCACATATGATAAATATATTTATGCAATAATTCAAGCCTTGAAGAAATGGAGGAACTACCTTGTTCCAAAAGAATTTGTTTTGTATAGTGATAATTAGTCTTTACCATTCATAACCAGACAGGAGAAGTTAAATCAAAGACATGTTAAGTGGATAGAGTTTATGCAAAATTTCACTTTTTTCATTAAACATATTTTTGGTAATTCTAACAAAGTTGATGATGCATTGAGTAGGAGATGTATGATTCTACAGGAATTTCAAGTGAAAACCTTAGGGTTTGAACACCTTAAGGAGATGTATTGTGATGATCCAAATTTTAAAGAGGCATATGAGGCATGTGCAAATCATGTTCTTAGAGACAGAAGCCAGTGGACAAAGTATCTAATTCAAGATGGATTATTGGTCAAAGGTAGCCAGTTGTGCATACCAAAATGATCGATGAGAGATAATCTGTTGAAGAAAAAACATAGTGGAGATCTAGCAGGAAATTTTTGCCATGAAAAGACATTTGAAAAGTTTAGAATTTCATATTATTGTCTAGGTATGAGGAAGAAGTGAAGAAATTTGTGGACAAATGTAATATTTTCCAGTATGCAAAAGAAAAGAGACAGAACATTGGGTTGTATCAACCATTGCCTATTACAGATAGGCCTTGGGATGCAATAAGCATGGATTTTGTGTTGGTATTTCCAAGGACACAAAGAGGAAGTGATTCCATATTTGTTGTAGTGGATATATTCTCAAACATGGCACACTTTATCCCATGCCAGAAAACTAATGACGCAACACACATTGCAAATTTGTTTTTCAAGGAAGTTGTGAGACTTCATGGATTTCCTAAGAGTATTGTCTCAGACAGAGACACAAAATTTGTTCGTCATTTCTGGAGAACATTGTGGAATAAACTAGGGACATAACTGTCTTTTAGCTCAATATATCACCCTCAAACATATGGACAGATTGAGGTGGTAAAGTGGAGTTTAGGAAATTTGTTGAGGAGTCTGGTCATTGAACATCATAGACAGTGGGATTAGATTCTATCACAAGCAGAGTTTGCATACAATGACTCACCAAACAAAAGTATTGGAAAGATTCCATTCCATATAGTATATGGGATGAAGCCAAGAGGAGTATCAAAGTTGAGAGATCTAGATCAGAATGAATTTAGAATCGTTGGAGCAGAAGACTTCGATGTAGAAATGCAGAAGCTTCATAATCATATCAAAGAGCAGTTGCAAAATAGTAGCAGAGAATACAAACACAGAGTTGATCATCATAGGAAAGAACTTCAATTTGAAGTGGGAGATTAAGCTCTAGAAAATCTCAGGAAGGAAAGGTTCCCAAGGGGAATATATAACAAATCAAAATTGAATAACATAGGGTCATGTAAGATCCTAAGGAAATTTGATGAAAATGCCTATGAGATAGAGCTACCAAAGGATGTGCGTATATTGCTCATATTCAACATTTCAGACATGTGTCCTTACAGGGAAGATGACACAAAAGGATCAAAAGATCAGAAAGAGATCCAATGGGAGAAGCAGATGCTTGTGGTAGAAAATCCACAGATCGAGAAGATCATAGATCAAAGTAATGGTAAGAAGACCAGAAGGAAGACTTATTTTGAGTATTGGTAATGTGAAAAGGACACCCAATAGAAGATGTCAGTTGGGTAAGTGAAGCATATATTCAGAATAATGAAAAGTCATTGTAGAATCTCATAGACAGGAGTCCATGAATTTTTTTCCAGAGGAGTATGATGGAGGAGCATTGTCATCAAAGCGCAAGTGGAAGATAGCTCATCTCCCTAGCACACATTTTGAAGTGATTTTTGAATTTTAAAGATGGCGTGTCAAGTAATATCTGAAAAGATTGAAATTAAAGAACATCTTAAATGTTTAGAGGTTGAACCATCACTTGAGATCGATGGGGATTGTATTTCCTTTAATGTAGTAGATTGCAGTACAGATTTGAATCATTCACTCATATATGTCGGTATCGATCATTTATTGTAATAAGCCTTAGTAGTTGAAATCTTTTAATTTGATAGGATAGCACTAAGGTAGTCAGAGGGAAAATCTCTATGAGCTCGTTTTATAGAAATAAATGTATTGTTTCCCAAACGAGGTTGCTTCAATTTAGTTAAAGACTACAGAATGTTATTGTTGTTGAATCTTATCAGAGTTGTACCCATGTACATATCATTTGAATGAATATAACATAGAAGGGATGATCCAAATGTTTGGTGTTGTTGTTACTGTGTCGATCTAAATGAATGAATGGTAGGCTTTATGTTAAATTGAAATTCTTTGTTGTTACTTATTCTTATGTTATGATGCATTTACATGGTTCAATGTATGAGTCTGTGAGGATTAGATAAGTTTCAATTTTTCTCTTCTACTATCAAGTGCAAGGAGTCCATAGTGTCTGCAAGATGTGCATTGACAAAGCCTATTTTGACTCAGAATATAAAAAGAGATAACGTGAAGCTTTTGTTTGCAAAGAGTGCATAATTGTCTACAAGGAGTGCGTTGACAGAGTCGGGTTCGACTCAGAAGCTTAGGAGATATAACTTGGAGCTTTGTATGCAAGGAGTGCACATTGTCTGCAAGGAGTGCATAACAGAGTCTTTTGACTTAGAAGCTTAGGAGGAGTAACTTAAGAGTATTTTCATAAGAGTGTAATAACTGGTGCAAGGTGTGCATAGTCGCCCACAAAGAAGTCGATTCATGGAAGAAGACATGTTCCAAGGTGCGCACAAAGTCAAAATTTGACTAAGTGTAGAAGAAGCACTTTGAGGAGTTAGAGGCTTCGAGGAAGAACAAGCTCAAAAGAGGTAGCGGGGGCTAATCCTTCAATAGAGAGGATCCCTTTAAGATTTCATAAATTAACGAGAAAAATACATTCAAGAGGAAGTGGGATCGTTCCATATCATCAGATCTGGGAGAGTTTCACAGAGGTTAGTCGTGGAGTCCTTCAAAAATTTGTGTCAGAGGTTTGAAAGTGTTTAAGGAGCGGGGATCACCAAAGTCCTCAAGCCACAAAGTAATCCTAGTCGTTGGCTGCAAGGAGGATACGTGGACGTGGATAAGTAAGTTCCGAAGGTAGAGCTCCAGGAAATTTGTGTGGAGAAAAAGTCAATTTTCGCGAATTCGCGAAGGCCGAAGAGATCTAGACCATTGGATCCAAGAGGACACACGACAGAGATCTGCACATTTCGGAAGAAGGGTACTTTGGGGGAAAGTGAGGGCGGAGTGTGAAAAAATCTTGAAGCCCGAATTAGCAAAGTCCATCATGACCGTTGATCTAGTAAGAAAACATGTCACTAGATCATGGACTTCGGGGAAGAGCGAGGAGAAAGTGGAGTGTTGACTGCGAGTCATCCAAAGTGGGAAGGAAGGACAATCGTGAGCATTGATCGAGGAGAGCACGCGACGTTCGATCTGTACATTCGTACAAAGGGTTACTTCGAGGAAAAATTTGTTTGAAGTGCTTGGAACTCCCAAAGTTGAAGCTCCGAAGTAGATCGTTTTCATTGGGTGTTAAAGAAGTGTGGACCGTAGATCTAGATCCGAGTGATTTCGTTGGTTCAGAGTTCAGGGAAAAAGGAACCAGTTGCATCCAAAATCGTTGAAGCCCGAATTTTCGAAGAGGGTTGGCCTGAGGTTATAGAGCGTGGTCATATTGAAGAAGAGCCTAGAGGAGGAGCTAGCGCTCACCACTCAGTGTGACCAAAAGTGCCAAAGAATAGGGTCACGAGTGAATTGAACCTACATGGTAACAAACGGGGGCCATTGTAAACTAATTCTAGGGTCTAGAAGAGGCCCGTAGAGTCGATTCAGATCGACATCTTGAATATCCTTGATCGGGAGGTCATGAAACCCCTAGGAGATAAGGGGGATTGCATCAAAATGGTTGGATCTCATCCCTCTGGATCATTTACCCTTGTTTGAAGGGTTTCTTCATCACAAAATTCAATATTGCAAAAGATATGGATCTGTTTTTTGACTCTTGCCCTTGGTTTTTGGGAAAATCATGTTTGTGTATGATTCCTTGGACTCTTTTCTTCAATCCTCTTACTGTTTTTTTCTCTTATACTCTAGTCTCAGTTAGAATTGTTGGAAATATGGCTATAGCAGAGATGACGCAGACTTTCAAGGTTGTCATTGATGGCAATCGGTTGGTTATGGAGCACACACAAGAGAACTGGCAGAAGAAGCTAGATGATGACAGATCAGTATCCAAGTGGGGATGTTGAGATTGGGTTCCACTCAACAAATTACTCTACAAGAGGAGCCCCCATTACGTTAGGTTATCCAAGTGCCCATCGCGTTAGGTTATTCAGG
>JASDQU010735783.1:125678-139403 GCA_032191745.1 Picea mariana | reverse complement strand
GTACATTCCCTCCACGGAGCAGATTGCTGATCTATTTACCAAACCATTACCCAAGGCATAGTTTGAATACATTAGACAGAAGATGGGTGTCCTACCCTCTTCTAACTAACCTCTTCACTTTGTCAAGGGGAGCATGTGCTTAACAGATCGTCTGAAGAGACACTTTGGTCTTTATACCAATATTGAATATATGAGTGTAGCTGTGTTGAGTTTGGTCATGAGCAGCAAAGATGGACATTATTTTTTTATAAGAAGTGTTCTTGAAGTAATAAATGTGAATCTGGAGTGCTGTCAATCAATGGCATCATTGAAAATGTGGAAATCCCATGACCCATTGCAGCTCACGGGCACTCATCCAAAGGATCGAACGTACAGAAGCAAAGGATTCAGGCGAAGCTTGAAACAGTGTTGTATCAAGCTGAAACACAGGGTTGTAACTCATGTTGAAACACAAATGCTGGAACAAATGTTGAAACACAAATGCTAGAACATAGGTGCTGGAACACAAATGCTGGAACACAAATGCTGAAACACAGATGCTGAAACATAAATGATAGAACACAGATGCTGAAACACAAATGCTGAAACACAGATGCTGAAACATAAATGCTGGAACATAGGTGCTGGAACACAAATGCTGGAACATAGAAGCTGGAACACAGATGATGGAACACAAATGATGGTACACAGGTGCTGAAACACAGTGATGAAGCAGAGCTGGAACACAGAAGTTGAATCACAGATGCTGGAACACAGATGTTGGAACGCAGATGCTGGAACACAGATGCAGAAACAAAGTGATGAAACAGAGCTGGAACTTATGCTGAAACAGTGTTGCAGGCCCGAAGAAACTCGGTGCAATTTGTAACTGAATCTGTGGCTTTGCAACGTGAATCTGTAACGTGAATCTAAAACATATGATGCTTATTGAATTACATAAAAGGCAAGTATCCTCAGCCATTCAAAACAGGGCAGACCCCATGCATCAGAAGACTGTTTGAGAGCAGCATGAAAGCCAGATTGAAGATTGAGGACTATGAAGAAAATTTGTGAATCAGGGGGAGCATAGCTCTAAACATCTTTGACATGAATAAAACTAAAGATGTGCAGATGAACGAAGAAGATTGCAGATGCAAAGAGCCTTTTTGAGCATAAAGACAGAGTGGTGGATCATTGACAAAGCATACACATCTCTTCTAGACAAGGGGCGTTGGAACCTCTCCATATGGTCTACACAGGATTGGAAGATGAAGTCACGATTGACAGAGTGTACCTCAGGTAGTAATTGGCAGAAGCAGATGTGTACCAGACAGAGCATAGATGATTTATTAAAGGAGCGTAGGTCCAAAGGATTTTTTTCACAAGAAGCCTGGTTCCTGAACATGGTAGAACTGCAGCAAGCGAAAATACATAGAGATCAGAGCTGATACCTTCCTCAGTTTAAACTCTCAAGACATTAATGCATCAAAATTGGCATCAATTCAGGTGGATCGTTGTGGTCAGATTAGTGGATAGTGTTGATGGATTTCATTCCTTTTTATTTAGCAGGTATTACAGTTGAGTGCACAAAGTCAGGGGGAGTCTGAAGAGAGCAGTTTAACCCTTTTCCCTTGATGTCAAAGGGGGAGCAATGAAAGACATATTGCCATCAATGCCAAAGGGGGAGATTGTTGGAAATATGGATATAGCAGAGATGACGCAGACTGTCAAGGTTGTCATTGATGGAAATCGGTTGGTACTACTATTTTACAGTCATGACTTTCTGTTATGTACTACTTTCCGGTGAGGTGGTTGATACTTTTATAAATAAAATATTAATCGTTTCTATTAAAAAAAACTATCACAATAAAATTTCCAAGAACTCTCCAATCTCTCAAAAAGCTCCAACCTTCCAATCTCCTTAACATCACTTCCTCCTCTCTATTTATCAAGTTTCCATACACACTCCCTGAGTCTCCTCAACTACCCTCATTAATAGCCACCAACCTCCCTTCCTAGATTTTTGGGAAATTTTTAATTAATATAAATACTGAATCAATTGTAGAAAATAACAATAAAATAGAATACAAAGTCTTTTCTTTTTATTGTAGATTTTAAATGCAACTTTGACAAATTTTCCCAAAATTTATGGCAACCCACCGTGCATATTCAATTCATTATACCAACCAATAATAAATTTCAATGAGGGTATTTAATACTCTTAGATATTTATTAATGCAATATAGTTCACATGATCACTAAACCATTAATTAAATAGTTAATAACCTAGTTTAGTAATTAATACATCAATTATTTGTACTAGTGTACATGCTTGGAGTATGGATGTGTAGCTAGCATACACATAGCTTGCAAATGTACTAGTGATAAACAATCACTACATTTAGTGCATATTTCATATATGTTCACATCAATGAATGCATGATGGTAAATCAAGTAAATGCATCTTTCAATAATCTTAAAGAAGAAACTTACATTAATTCATCAATCATTGATCATCGCACTAAAAATATCAAAAGTGAATTAAAACAAATTTTCTAAACACAGTATGAACCAAGTAAGAAAACAAGAGTGGCACATCTAATCCCTAAGTATCATTCTCAACTAACTTTGAAACATCTTTCCTCCCTGACCTACTTCCATCTTCCACATCCTATCCTTTCCATTGTTGGAATATGCTAGAGTGTCAATTATATTGGCCTAACACCATATAGAACTTGTAAGTGGTAGTGTCATCTATCTCTACCAAGCTTCCTCAGTAGGTCATTGGAAATTGTCATCACACATCTATGGGAGAATGGATTAGCACAACTCTTCAGTGACTCTAAGTTTCATAGGATAACCGATGGGAAATACCTCCCTTCCTAATAAAACTAGGGTCAATAGTATATTTAGTATGTAATACTTCCACCCTTCTTGATAAAACTAGAGTCAACGCCCTATATCAATCCATATTGTGCAACTACTATTCTTAGAGTCATGTCATTGAACAACCAATCTTGGGAGGTTGTGTGTCTTGTCAAAACCATACTTACCATAGATCATAGCAATATTTGAAATCATAAATTAAATTATAAGTAAAACTTATAGTATACACTATCTTCATTATGTCTATGACATCCAGGTTACATTTTCACTATAGACATTTGGCTACTACATAGCTCGTTAACTTGTAGGTTAATTCAACAATAACTCATATCCATGCAGATACATCACAAATTTCACATGAGAATCCATATTTATATTTACATTCAATTAAGAAATGTATGATTATTTACACCATGCCTCACGTTTATTATACATTCACGATATAATTTTAAACTGACATCCATGTACCGAAATTCCACATTTTCATTTGCATGTTTAAACAAATCACATAGCTATCATTATTAGGAACTTGTAACAGTAAAAATAATATTATGCAACACATAAATATTTCCAAATGTACACATCTCAAATGTCTATATCAATCTAACTAAGCCCAAATAGATATTAAGAAATAAATTACTAAGATGAGTAAAATCAAAGTTCTAACTACCTAAGGCCAAAATATGGGGTGTTACATAGAACACATCCAAACCCATACCCCTTAGAATCACCACAAAAGAATAAGAACAACAAGTGACACACATATGTAAGTTCAAATTTTACATTTCAAGTTACTTCTTTGATGAGTTAGATTATGATGTCATCCATTAGATGTTTGTTAGGTGGTTATTGGAAATTCATATCTTGGAAAATATATTCTATGTTCATGAGAAGGGCTAATAAGTGGACACTAATGAAGGAATGGAAACCTTACCTCATAAACAACTACAAGGGAAGACGATAATATTGTTGATTTTTACTTATCAAACCAAGAGGTAGATTAACAACAAGAATAAGTTTGTGATTTTGGTTGTAATACCCAAAGAGGAGAAACCTACATAGATCAATTCTAATAAATTTTTGTTTGTACAACTGAAGGGGATGCCTCCCAAAAGGTAAATTAAGCATGAGATACAATTGTTGTCAAAGAAAACCTTACAAATCTTGGTTTATACATAACCTTAATCATGGAAAGTGAGGATATAAACAACATGTTCAAGATTTGTTGGATCAAGGGGTTGTCAATCCTACTATCCCCTTGCGGATATCCCATTGTATTGGTGCCCAAGAAGGATATGACTTGACGGATGTGTTTTGAATTTGAATCACTCAATGAGATCATAGTCAAGAACTCATATCGTATGCCAAGGATAGATGAATTTTTTTATTAGTTTCAAGGAGTAGAGTATTTATCCAAGTTGGACCTCCGATGTAGATACCATCAAGAGGACACTTGGAATACTACTTTCAAGAATAATCAAGAGTTATTTGAATGGATAATGATGATTTTTGGGCTCACTAATGTGTCAATCAATTCATGGGACCATTTGTAGGTTATTTTTGTGTTGTGTATTTAGATGATATAGTGATATACAACAAGATGTGGGAGGAGAATGTTTACCATAAGAAGGTGTTGGAAATATTGAAAACCAAAAACTTGTAGTTGAACATGAAGAAGCATAACTTTGCCAATTAGACACTCATTTATCTCATATTCATATTTGGTGGATATTAGTTGAAGATAGAACCAACATAAAGTCATGACCAATGCTAATGAATATAAACTATAGAAAGTAATATAGGAAGAACAAGAGTATAGAACCTGTGGTATATTAACTTTTATATTAATAATATAGAAAGAGACCAAATTTCATGAGCCTCTTCAAGGGGCAGCCTCCAAATTACTATAGCTCCAATATAATGACAATACCTGGTAGAACATTACATATATTCCTACCCATATAAACAGTTTCTCACTACCTGTTGACGGGTCCAAAGGACCTGTCAATCAAGTAAGGGAAAATGCTCGATGGTGAGTCCCAATTAGACTCACTCTCATTTAGTATGGAAAATTTCAACTAATATGTTAGTCTGGTTTCCACTTAGGAATTTAGATTACAAAGTAGGAGGATAAATTGTCCTCCAAAGAATTATCGTTAAATCTAAATTCGACTAATTAAAATAAAACAAAATCTATCTATTCTAACTATTTCTAACCTATCCTGATCAGGATCTTCTCTTAGATGATAGACACAGTATTATGTAGTATTAATAATTACAGAAAAAGTTCATGTCAATTATCAATATGTGAAAACAATAATGCAACATATATAAACCATAAAGAGTTATAGATTACACCTGCAACAACATCATTGCATCCATAAGTAACCAAAAACGAATAAGTTGCTCTAACAAACATAGAAATAGTTCATATGAAATATTATTCAAGAAACCTATAAATCAATTGCACATGTAGAATAGTCCCACACACAAATGAACACATTTATGGTTGTCAAAATGCCTTGTTCTCTTTATTCCATGAGATAAGAGTATCACCAATGTTACATTGGGAAAAAATCATTTTCCCATACAATGGTATTCCTTTTATAAAATAAGGAAGACTTTTCAAATTATGTAATAGTTGAAGAATGCTTCATCTCACCCATTTTTTTCCTATTGTACATTTTGAATTCCCTTTACATTTTATTATCATAAATATAGAATAATGATACAAAAAAATTTAGGAATCCTTTTTGGTGAGGAACATCTCTCTGTATGAAGTCCACAAGTCACAAGATTTGGATATTTCCTCGACTTTGTCCAACTGCATTTTTTCCACATGTAATTCCCCATCATAAACCTTTTGGGAAACTTCTCGTTCTATGTCCCTATGTATTTATTTTACATGTGTGTTAGTCATAACAACAATCTTTAATGGCTTCACCAAGTAATTGTTTCAAACTTATTTGCTTATCTCAATGAGCTGGGAAATTTCTTGCTTGTTGTTGTCTTTGCTATGCTCAACCTATATTATTCTCAGCTTGCTTGGAACTAGTTGATCCAATTCATCCATATTTGGCATTCCATATTGTTCTAGTATATCATCAGTTGAATTCCATAATCTAAAACAAGATTTATTAGCGATATTGATAGTTTCTTCAACATCCTCACAAGAGGCCTTCCTGGTGTCTAGTAGTATTTTAGTTTTCCCCTTCTCTCTGGGATCAAATATAAAGAGATTTGAAGGGGCCTCTTCATATCAATTATGCAATTCTACCACCTTATCGAAGGCATCCTGCGAAACTCTATTCTTCACTTCATGTTCATATACTTGATCTGGTAGTCTTATCAAGTCATCATGAGACTATTGGATATCATTTAATTTGGTGAAGAGATTTTGATTAGCTTCCCTTAACTCTTCATTCGCAATTGTAGCTTCTTCTCTTAGAACTTCAAGGATATCGGTTATTTTTTTACTCCCTTTCAGTTGTGCCTCGTGATTTTTCATATTTTCCTCATATTAAATGATTTTCAACCTTTGTTGTTCAGAGAGAGTAATATTTTCCTATTTCTTTGCTCTCAGCGACTCAATTTCCAACAAATGTACTTTTTTCAAGGTTTCTATTTCAGCTCTATATAGTTGATCTTTCACGTCTTCCTGTTGTTTGAATTCATTCTCCATTTGAGTTTTTTGTCACTTCAATTATTCTTCCAACACTAACACCTTGACATTGTAATTATCTAGTGTAGCATTTATCTCATTAACAATGATTGAGTTTTCTCACACAAAATCACTTAGGGGTGATGTTGTATCTTATGAAATCTACTGGGGATTTTTGCTAGGGTTCCATGAAATGATTTTCTCTAAGAATTATTTACTAGGAGAATCCTCTATTTTCTGCCTCTTCATTGATCTTCTGGAAATTCCTCTTTTTGATTTGCTGAAGAAGTAGTCTTTGAAGGACACTGTTAGGTTATGAAAAAGGTATAAATATCTTTCTTTTTCCCACATTTCATGATATCATCTTGATTGAATTTTTGATTTTTTAGGAGCAAATAGAATAGAAAATGAATAATATACTCTTTAGCGTTATTGTTGAAGTTAGATTACATATATCCTAAATATGATTGGAATTGTCTGGTTTTATTATAGGATTGGTTAAATATTGTCAAAACCAAGATATCAAAGGAAATCTTGAAGATGTGCAAGCTATTGGAGATTGAAGACTTTATGGCGCAATGCAGTTTTGAACATAATCGAGTTGCTTATATTGTAATAGTAAAGCAATCTTGAGGATCTCTCGATCCTCAGGATAGCTTAATTTACCTAGATTATTGTAATATATAAGGGGTAAATAGATCTTGAAAAGAAGTAGAAGAATTGCACCCAAGAACTCGAAACTTAGAATTTCTATGCGTTAGTAGTTTTTATAAAAAATTGTACCAACTATGAAATCATTAGAAGCTTCGAGCGGTTTTACCATTTCTATATACTGAATTTCAAATAGCAGTGGTTCTAAGGACCAAGGGCCTAGTCTGAAGGAGCTATTGTTCGTCCTGTAATTGTATCAGTTCAATTTATGTGTTGTGATTTGATTCTCTTTTACAGTAGTTAAATGAATGCATAAGTGTGTTGATGATTTTGTGTCAATTGCAAGAGATAGATATTCCCTGAAGCATTAAATGATTGTTGTTCCAATTCCTATTACTGAGATTTGATGTGTGACAGTTCCTCATAAGTTAACATTTTTTGTTCCTTTCACTTAGTTTACATTTGATGTTCCTTTTACTTAGTTTACATTTGTTGTTCCTTTTACTTAGTTTACATTTGTTGTTCATTTCCGTTAGAATATAGTTGTTGTTCCTTTTCAATAGAAATACGATTGTTGTCTCTTTTCGACTAGATTATAGTCTTTGTTTCTTTCCATAGATAGAGTAGTTCGCCTTTTTATTTCCAACAATTTGATTCATAATAATAGTCATTTCCACAAGTCTTTATCTAGATTCAATTACTACTCTTAAAATGAATTCAATAGATTAATTAGTTCCTTTCCATTGCACAACTTTAGATTTCAATTCTTAGAATCTTTAATGAATGTTTGAGTAACTTGATTGTTGATAAACTCAGATTTGCTTTCACTACACGATTTTAGCCTCTACGAGCTATCTACATAGACTTTGCTGATATTCTTTGAGATAAAAGATGAATCCTCGAGTTGATAAATTAATGTTAAACTAAGGTTGTTTTTAGACATCTTTAGAGACCAACATTTTGGCATCGTTGCTGGGGAAGAATATCAAAGGTAGCATAGATTGTTCCTCTAGAGGATGAGGTATTGAAGATGGAAGGTAAGAACCTATGCAGGAAATAAGTAAGATGCTTATACCAATGCCTACCTCCAGCTGACGCATTAAGAGGTTGCATAGGTGTTTTTTTTCTTTCTTGATTTTCCTTTTTTTGTGTGAAGTGTGTATGACTAAGAAGAAAGATCTTGAAAAACCAAAACCCCCACCAAAAATTACCAAAGCCTAGGGCTCGATGCTCACTGGAAGAAGCACGTTCATAGATGACATCATCCGAAAAGTAGAATCTCAAGCTTCGTTTGGACCTAGGAAAGGATCTACCTGAATCCCTCAGGTGGAAGTTTCACCAACTGTAGCCCATGTCGAGATTCATAGAAAAACTGAAGGGATTGAGCAAAGATTTTAGAGCATAGATCTTCCACCCCTCAACCCTTTGGAAGAGGGAAAATCTTATAATCTAGAGGAAGGAGAAGGAGAAACCAGTGGGATAGCTAAGACAGACCCACCACCCGATCCTGAATCTCCTGTGAAAGAAAAAGGCATACTCGAAATCCCAGATAGAGGGAGTGCAATCAAATCCCCTAGAGGATCAGATAACCAATCAATTCAAATAAAACATATGGATCAATAAATCCCTGAAGATTTATAGCATATTTTCGATCAAATGGCACAACCAAATCCATAATGTCCCCATACTTCCACTTTGGAATATCCGATAGTTTATCCAATCGCCAATGCCCCCATGAAGGCAATTCCCCTAGAAAACCTGCCAACCTTTCATGGATTAATATCAGAAGAACCAGACGCATTCTTATTTGAATTTGATGTCCTATGTAGAGGGTATGATTACACCTGTGAACCCCAAAAATTAAAATTGTTCCCCTCCACTTTGAAAGTAGCAGCTCTACGCTGGTTCATGGGATTAGGTGGAGGAACTATAAACTCATGGGATGAGATGAAATAGGCCTTCTTGACAAAATATCAATATTATTGTAGAACCAGAGACTTAAAATATGAAATCTTTCAAATGACTACAAAAGAAAATGAATCATTAGAAGAATATGTCGAGAGATTTCAATATAATTTCCAAAGATCACCCTATGGCACGTTTCCAGGTGAAGTACTTAAGGAAACTCTGATTAAAGGTATGAAAGATGAATAGGTATAAAATTTGAATTTAATGGGGAAGGGTGACATTTATCAAGAAACTTATGATGACATCGTCCTACTGTGCATCAGGTGCTCAAGAGGAGGTTCACGGACCAGATCAGCGATGCGTACCCCCCTCACCAGAAATAGCAATATTACCAACGGGGGTGTTACATGAGATGAAGTTGGTAATCTCTTAGAAAACTTCAAAACAAATATTATGAGCACTCTGACTACACAATTGAATGTGTTGCAAGCCAAACAAAAAAAAATAGAAGCAGAACAAACGTTGACCATATTTTTCCACAGGTGCAGAAGAAAACATGGTCCAAGGGATTGCCCTTTGGACGTGGTCAGGGTCTATGCTATCTACACCAAGGATCATGACACAGAAAAATTCCCATCACTTCCTGGACTGAAAGTTGTCTTTAGAGAAGCAGAAGAAGAAACATAGCCATTATATTTGATGGCTCAGCATCGTCAATGGAAAAATCGACCTCCAAATACACTGCAGGACCCTTCCTCTTTCTTCTCTGGACAATATAATCAACAACAAGGTCTTGGTAGCACATGGCATGGTTATCCGTTTACTAATTAGAACTGGCAGCCCCAACAATACCCACTTGCAAATCCCACTTGTCAAAACCAGCCTGCTGCAAATCCTGCCTGGAAGAATCAACCAGCTACAATTTCCACTTGGCCTAACTCACAATATCCCACATAATCCTAGAAAAACTCAAATAACAACATCTACCCTTCACAGTGGCCCAACATTACTACCCAAAACCCAAATTGGAATCAGAATTGGCGGCGCCCCGTGGGGATAAACAACCAAACATGTGGATGGCCCCTCAAACTCAACCTACATTACAAGCACCACTCCAATTGCCCCAAAACCCATAGTCCCAATTGCACCCTCAAATACCAACCCAACCTCACCCAAATCCAAATAACAGACCAACTCATCTTGTCTATATTATGGAGAATGGAGAAGGAGAGACAAGCTCGGTAGGGTGCAGCGAACTACAGTTGAGATCAGGACAAATAATCTCTCCTGAAGAAAATAACATTTTTCAAGAGAAGGAGAGTGAAAAACAACCAGCAATAGCACCTTCGACTGTGGTAATAACAGAAGAAATCGAGCAGGGGGGAAACACAGTTGAATCACAAGATTCTGATAAGGATGCAACGCCCTCCCCTCTGTTCCCCGAAATATTGATGATAACAAAACTAACCGTATATCCCAACTTTGATATTGTATGGGAACTCAAGAATTTATATATCAAGATTCCACTCCTGCAAGCTCTTCAAGACATCCCAATCTACGCAAAAACGATCAAGGAGCTATGTGGGAGAAAGCCCGTCAGAAAAATTAAAAATCCATCATCAGCAGTCCACATGGTAGGAGCCTTGTCTGATATAATTTTAGGTAGACAAGAACTGGTTAAATATGAATATCTGGGGAATCCCATAGTGACAGTTCAGATCCATGGTTGTTCTTTTCCCAATACACTAGTTGATTTGGGAGCTGCCATCAACATCCTGACTATGGAAACCTGCAATACCATGGGTTTTAACTCCTTCAAACCCACCGCAATAATGATGCAGTTAGAATATCGATTGGTAGTTTGACCAGTTGGCACATTACATGATATAGCCATCTTCATCAAATCTTGGGAATATTTGGCGGACTTCCTCATCATCAACTCAAGAAGTGGACTTGAAGGGCATCCATTGATACTAGGCAAGCCATGGCTTGCAACAACAGATGCGTACATAGGATGTTGAGTAGTGTTGGCAGCCATTTCGCATTTTTATATTTTCCTTACAAGCTGCCTACACAAGGGTTTTGAACCCTCAATACTCATTGCAATTCTTTAAAACAAAACAAAACTATTGTCTTGCACAATTGCACACCTGCATTTGTTTTCATTTTCATGAATGCAAACATGAAAACCTTGAGTTGGAAGTCATGTTGATGGCGTTAAAATCGTCTTTGGATTGTTACGAATAATCTTGTTCATGTGGTCATTTCCCCTCTAACTCAATAATGGTCATACAGTTGGTAAAACACCAAACCTGTATTCACTTTGCATTTTTGTTGATATGGTTTCAATTTATAAATTCATGATGCAATGATTTTTGGTGTCTTTGATTAAACCCATGGTGCAATGGTCGATGTAGTGGTTTCTTTGAATTATACAAACACTATTTTTGATTTAGCATATGGACCAATTGTTGGTTATGAACATTATGGTTTTCAAATAGTAATTGGATATTTGGTCATGATCTTTTGGTTATGTATGTTACGGCTTTCGATGATTATGTGAATAATCTATTTGATATTGGGTCAAAATCTTTGGATTGTGATGTGAATGATTTGAATTACCAAGGCGCCATTAAAATGAATGTTTTACATGCATAGGCATTAAACGTCTTCCTTGCATCTCGGGCTACCTCTGCTTGTTTTGAGAAAACTGTGGGAATTGGTCCTGTGTCTACCCTGTCTAACCTCCTCACCGTTTACCCTACTGACTGTGTGCTCTCTGCTATGGCTCCTGTAGTTCGAATTTAACCCCATGGTGTTCAGATTCTGTTACTGTTTGATAGTGCCATAGAATACTACCCCCATAATTGCCTCCCAGAGACACGTTTTTTTGTGAGCGATTCTGGGCAAACGGTTTTGAATCAGATCAAACCCTTGAAAACCTAGAACTAAAATTAGCCTCTTTACCTTCATTGAGAGCAGTTTCCTTAGAAATTGGGTATTTACAGAGATATGTCTCATCCTTTAGAGGTCAAATTTCAAATCTTCTTTGTGGTTGAAAGGTGCGTTTTGGGTCTATTTGCAAGTGTTGAAACATCTGTAACTTCTCCAGGCCCATGCATTAGCATCCCACAACACCCCTCTCACTCGTCTAGCCATGTGTCTCAGCCTCCCACTGTGAATCCTTGATCAATTCAAAGGATATTCAACCAGTCTGCCAGCAAGTTTTGCATCTACAAGACATGTGAATTTAAAAAAAAAATAAAAAATGTGTAAGCAGCTATAGCCATCATGATTCGATTTGATTTCACAATGGCTGGTATGATTTTGTTTGATTTTAGCATGATTCTGTCTTTCTTGAATTAGTATAAATGATTTGTTTGATAAATTCAATACGATTTCGTTTGTTTTGAATTGGCATAAAAGATTTGATTTGTTTTAGCAAGAATGATTTGCTTGTTTTGAATTGGTAATAAAGGATCTATTTGATTGACCGCATACATTCCTATTACCATTTGGATTAATTTAATACGATTCTATTTGTAAATATGAGTAGCTACAGAATCGTGAGATTCTGTTGGCTAGTCATAAAATTGGAATTTCTGTTGATTTTCTAAATGAACACAATCTGAGCAGCATGTACTTTTGTCCATCTACAGGTACACACCAATTTCAATGGGAATTGGATCTGCTGTGGCAGTTTAGAACATGGTTTTTGTTACATAGTTTTGGTTTAGGTTGTTATTCTTAGTTAGAAATAGAGATTTGGGAGATTGTTCCCATATTTTTTGCAAACAGTTTGGATATTTTCCATAGGGAATGTTTCACCCTGTGGCCTTTATATACTCATTATTTTTTGTAAACAAGCCATCGTTGCTTGGAGATAGAGACTATGGATTGATGATTCAGACTGGAGTGAAAGTGGATGTTTTGTTACAGCTTTAGCTTTCAATATATCAAACTTTTATTTCAAGTTTTGTTCACTTCAATTTGTAATCAAATTACTGACTACTTTAGATATCATATTTGTTACAATTTGATGTGATTTGGTTTAAATATTGTCCATATTTGATGTCTCTTATTTTACGTACAACAATTATCCTGTTTCAATTTAATGAGCAGAAGGTTTATCTTCTTTGTTAAATGAATAGTTATGTACAAATCTTCGCACTGGGATTTATCTAAATGTGATGATCTGTAAAATATAAAATTGATGTTGTTGCATCCTTTCCCTGTTCTGTGTTAGCATCCAAGAGCGTTGTTCCTTCGCGTTTACGCAAGGTATTGGAGAATCTGATGCGGGTTGGCCCCATCAAACAGTGAGCGCAGATGCCCATGCACAGGACAAACATGAGATGATGATTTCAGGTTAGTTTGCTATTTTAATTTTAATAGTTTAATTAATATGAGAATTCTCTGTAGTTAGATAGATATATAGCACATATTACTATTTTTTTTAGTTAGATAGTTGTTGTTTCGTTTCTTTTTTATAAAAACTATAAAAAATCAAAAAACACCAACTTCGCTGTCATAAGACAATTCATTTATGATTTTGCAAATTTTGATTAAAACTTGCATTTTGTGAATACTGTAAATATAATCAATATTTAATTGTATTGATAACTGAACATTTAATAAGT
>JASDQU010735783.1:115294-125584 GCA_032191745.1 Picea mariana | reverse complement strand
ACTTTCCTAGGACATAGATCGGCCAACGGAGCCGCTAAACCCATCGGAGTGGATCACACCAAATGGCTTGGGTTATTTAGACAACCCCGGACCAGATCCACCCCTCCAGTTGACGAGAGGTCAATTTCGCCCGTCAACAAATGGCGACAGAAGGAGGGCCGACTGACAAGTTGGCCTTGTAGGAAGCCTTTATTTTAAATGTATTCAATTTCCCCCATGGCTCCCCAAATCACTGTGTTGTAACATGCTTTCAACTTCTCATTACCCGATGTTCCCAATGAGACAGTCTCACGCTTGTCCAAACTCACCTTTGATGGTGGAGGAAATACATCTGCTAAAGACCACCTTAACAAGTTTTGGTGCAAATGCATCAAACATGACATCTCATATTTAAGCGTTTTATGCAGACTGTTCGTTTTTACTTTTAGAGGTCGGATCAAACATTGGTTTGAATCCTTTCCATCATGTCACATTTTTTATTGGTTTTAATTTGTAGATGAGTTTCTAGATTCTTTTGAAATTTATGATTTTGATCAATTATGTGAAGAATTTCATACTTCGCTAATGAACGACAATTCATTTTCAGAAGACTTTTTGACAAGAGTCTATCATATCCTCTGTAAATTTAATCTCGATGACATGTCATTGGCATTAAATCTCTTCTATGATGCTCCCATCCCTTCCATCCAGTCATGTTCAATCATGAATGAAGAACCAATTGCAAATCCTATCACTCAACTACAAGAACAATCTTCTTTGCAAGAAGAGAAAAATTCTTTCGATAATGTTGAACAAGCGAGGGAGGTGGAATCTATTGATCAGGATCTTATTGACAACCAAATTGGTTTTTCCTTTTGAATCATTGTATTTTCAGTCTAAGACTAGTATGGAAGATGATTCGTTTCTAGCTCAAGGTGAATACCCTCATTCTTGTAACTCATGCTCTAATCAACATTTAAAATCAGTCATTGAAGAACACTTAAGCGACGAAAATCATCTTGAATGTTATAGTACTCCTATGAAACTGATTAGAGAAGAAGAAACCTTAAACCGTCATCCTCAAAACACACTTTGTTCACAGGAAAGACTAGATGTTTGTCACATAAATTTTGAATTATCTATCACACAAAAGGAAAATCCAGATGATCATATCATGTTGAGGTATTCGTCACCAAAACAGAGTGAGAGTTTTAAAGAAAGTGAAGAGAATTGTCTTGAGAATACCATTGTTGAGTATCATAGTTCAAGAGATTCTTTTCATCTTCTTATTTCTGATTCCTTTTATTCTTTATATCCTGATCTATTCCTAGATTCTGGTGAACTTGACATCTTACCTACAACATACTACTATTTTCCACCACAATCATATCCTTTCGATATGCTAAATTTTGGTGAAATTAATTCCAAGCATAACATTGATAAAATTGGATTTGATGCTTGTTCACTTTCATCACTCACATGGGAAAAGGACATGTTGCGAGATGATTTTACATAGTCTATTGTTGAAAAAGACAATGCATTATATTTTATGGAGATCAAACATTCTAAGTTGCATATTTGTTCTTTAATTATCTCGAATCTTAATGTTTATGCTTCACATTTTGAAATGATCAATCTCATCTAAGGAAACATTCAAACCAATGATCTAATTGATGGCACGAATCCTCCTATGATGAGTTTCCCATTGATATATTCATTTCATCAAAGTCATGGTTTGCATCCCCATTTTTGTGACAGGATCTTAGGATGGCTTGAATATTCATATATAAAAAAAAATTATAATAAAGACAAAGTTGTGCTTGCTTTCTTTTTACCTAAGTATCTTGGAAGTAGGCATGACATATTTCTTTTAGATCCTCCATGTGAAGAAATTAATGAACACTTAGAGAACTGTCAGGGGGATGGGGAATTTCAGCCTTGGCTGATGGTTATTCCATTTCCTCGTAATCTTGACAAGTTTTTCAAACCTATTTACACTCGTCCATGCCATTATGACCCTTATCACGACAAGATTGCGCAATGGCTGGAGGATTCGTACAACAAGGATATCCAAGGAAATGGTAAGATCATGCTTACTTTGTTTTTAGATGATGATTTTGAAGGTAAGTGTGATATGTTTCTGTCATTTGTTGATATGTTACCATTCTTATTAGTAATTCTTGATTTTGGTTCTTTTGCAGGATTGGAGTTACTCCGATGGCTACATTGGAAACATGACTTCACGTAGTATTCTGATTTGTTTAATAGTTAGGTTAGGTTTAGGAATAGGTTTTTTTTCAGTTTTATTTCTCACTATTTCTCTTTGTAATAATGCAGTCATGAACACAAGTAGGCGCACCATGAGAACCATAATACGACTGTTATCAGGGAAGTCCACTTGATCTTTTTCTCTTTGCTTTTAGTTGAGTATTTATTTTTAAAAATGCAATATCATCATGAAAATATTAAATGGAAAGTAAAGAGATAAATAAATATGAATCAACCATGACCCAAGGTACCATGAGTAAGATTGTTTTTCCATCAAACAAGATTTTCCTACTTTTCAGTCTCCCAAGGGATTTGTTGCATGAGGTTTTCAGATGCACGTTCTGTACATTTTTTTTGTTTGTTTGGATTTATTTGCTTTCAAATATTTCTTCGCTGGTGTGTTTTCATTTCTCCCTTATGCTTACCATTTTTTGTTGTTGAAATACACATACCTACATCATGAACTATTCAGACAAAGAAAACAGAATTTTTTTTCTCTAAAATGACTGTTGAAAAGTTGTCTAAACATCAATTATGATATGCTTATGAAATTTACAACCATGTTGAGGAAAGACTGTTGTTTGAAAGAAGTTTATTGATTTCAATATGTAAGTGAAGCCTATCACGATCATCCATTATCTTCTTACGCTGTCCCTGTTCCTTAAGGGAATACCTCAGAAGATGTCTCCTTGCTTTCGAAGTTCAGTTTTGTAAACAAACCATCTCTGAATATTAATGAAGGACAGTTTAAAAAATTATTTCAAGGTCTGTAAAAATATGTCCAAAAATCATAATTTTCAGTGTCACCCCGCTCAATTATATATCTTTAAAAAACCAAATAAATCATTAAAGATCTGTGGGAAGTGCTTGTAAACCCGTCGGAACGCTGAACAGGTCTGCTGGCAATGGGTAAATACATGCATGACGCCAAGACAACTTCGTCGGGATACTGAACAGGCCCGCTGGCAGCGAAGCAATGTCGGGTATATGAAAATTTGTAGATATGGAATCTCTTGACCTTAAAATGTCCTTTATTCTGATCTGGAACTTCTTGGCAGGATACAGATATCAAAGTGGGTTAAATAGAAACCATGTCGAGGCTATGGACGCCTGCTGGCAGCAGTGGCTCTGTCAACAGTATTGGATATTTTATCTTTAATATCATGAATCGCTTGTCTTAAGACTGTTATCAGTTTTCATCTTTTAAGCACAGCTGGAATTCTTTGATTAATGATGATGTTTAAACAATTTTCTGGTTGTTTTTGAGTTAGAATTATTCTCATTATCATAATCTGGATTTATTCTTTTGGCAGAGATAACTGTTTCTACCAGTGTGTCGCCATTGTTGGCAGCCATTTCACATTTTGATATTTTCCTTACAAGCTGCCTACACAAGGGTTTTGAACCCTCAATACTCATCGCAATTCTTTAAAACAAAAGGAAACTATTATCTTGCACATTTGCACACCTGCTTTTGTTTTCATTTTCACGACTGCAAGCGTAAAAACCTTGAGTTGGAAGTCATGTTGATGGTGTTAAAATCGTCTTTGGATTGTTATGAATACTCTTGTTCATGTGGTCATTTCCCCTCTAACTCAATACTGGTCATACAGTTGGCAAAACACCAAACCTTTATTCACTTTGCATTTTTGTTGATATGGTTTCAATTTATAAATTCATGATGCAATGATTTTTGGTGTCTTTGATTAAACCCATGGTGCAATGGTCAATGTAGTGGTTTCTTTGAATTATAAAAATGCTATTTTTGATTTAGCATATGAACCAATTGTTGGTTATGAACACTATGGTTTTCAAATAGTAATTGGATATTTGGTCGTGATCTTTTGGTTATGTATGTTATGGATTTCGATGAGTATGTGAATAATCTATTTGATATTGGGTCAAAATCTTTGGATTGTGATGTGAATGATTTGAATTACCAAGGTGTCGTTAAAATGAATGTTTAGCATGCATAGGCATTAAACATCTACCTTGCATCTCGAGCTACCTCTGCTTGTTTTGAGAAAACTTTGGGAATTGGTCCTGTGTCTACCCTGTCTAACCTCCTCACCATTTACCCTGCTGATTGTGTTCTCTCTGCTATAGCTCTTGTAGTGCGAATTTAACCCCATGGTGTTCAGAGTCTGTTACTATTTGATAGTGTCAGAGAAGACTGCCCCCGTAATTTCCTCCCAGAGACACATTTTTGCATGAGCGATTCTGGACAAATGGTTTTGAATCAGATCAAACCCTTGAAAACCCAGAACCAAAATTAGCCTCTTTACCTTCAATGTGGGCGGTTTCCTCAGAAATTGGGTCTTTACAGAGATATGGCTCATCCTTTAGAGGTCAAATTTCAGATCTTCTCTGTGGTTGAAAGGTGCGTTTTGGGTCTATTTGCAAGTGTTGAAATATCTGTAACTTCTCCAGGCCCATGCATTAGCATCCCAAAACACCCCTCTCACTCGTCCAGCCATGTGTCTCAGCCTCCCACTGTGAACCCTTGATCAATTCAAAGGATATTCAACCAGTCTGCCAACAAGTTTTGCATCTACAGGACATGTGAATATTAAAAAAAAAAAAAAACGTGTAAGAAACTATAGCCATCATGATTCAATTTGATTTCACAATGGATGGTATGATTTTGTTTGATTTTAGCATGATTCTGTCTTTCTTGAATTAGTATAAATGATTTGTTTGATAAATTCAATACAATTTCATTTGTTTTGAATTGGCATAAAAGATTTGATTTGTTTTAGCAAGAATGATTTACTTGTTTTGAATTGGTAATAAAGGATATRTTTGATTGACCACATACATTCTTGTTACCATTTGGATTAATTTAATATGATTCTGTTTGTAAATATGACTAGCTATAGAATCGTGAGATTATGTTGGCTAGTCATAAAATTGGAATTTCTGTTGATTTTCTAAATGAACACAATCTGAACAGCATGTATTTTTGTCCATCTACAAGTACACATGAATTTCAATGGGAATTGGATCTGTTGTGGCAGTTTAGAACATGATTTTCGTTACATAGTTTTGGTTTAGGTTGTTAGTCTTAGTTAGAAATAGAGATTTGGGAGATTGTTCCCATGTTTTTTGCAAACAGTTTGGATATTTTCCATAGGGAATGTTTCACCCTGTGGCCTTTATATACTCATTATTTTTTGTAAACAAACCATCGCTGCTTGGAAACAGAGACTATGGATTGATGATTCAGACTGGAATGAAAGTGGATGTTTTGTTACAGCTTTAGCTTTCAATATATCAAACTTTTATTTCAAGTTTTGTTCACTTCAGTTTGTAATCAAATTACTGACTACTTTAGATATCGTATTTGTTACAGGTTGATGTGATTTGGTTTAAATATTGTCCATATTTGATGTCTCTTATTTTACGTACAACAATTATCCTGTTTCAATTTAATGAGCAGAAGGTTTAACTTCTTTGTTAAATGAACAGTTATGTACAAATCTTCGCACTGGGATTTATCTAAATGTGATGATCTGTAAAATATAAAATTGKTGTTGCTGYATCCTTTCCMTGTTCTGTGTTAGCATCCAAGAGYRTTGTTCCTTCRCRTTTAYGYAAGGTATTGGAGAATCTGATGYGGGTTGGCCCCATCAAACAGTGAGCGCARATKCCCATKCACAGGACAAGCAGGARATGATGATTTYAGGTTAGTTTKCTATTTTAATTTTAATAGTTTAATTAATATGAGAATTCTCTATAGTTAGATAGATATACAGTACAGATTACTATTTTTTTTAGTTAGATAGCTGTTGTTTCATTTCTTTTTTATAAAAACTATAAAAAATAAAARATCACCAGCTTCGTTGTCACAAGACAATTCATTTATGATTTTGCAAATTTCGATTAAAACTTGCATTTTGTGAATACTGTAAATATAATCAAGATTTAATTGTATTGATAACTGAACATTTAATAAGTAGAATTATTGTTTTATAATATTAGTTGGTAAACTGTATATATATTTTAGATTTGTACATAGTTTGTAGTAGTTGTTTTTTCACTTAGATTAGTTTCTTTATCTTAGATTTTTTTTTTTACTTTCCTAGGACTTAGATTGGCCAACGTAGCCACTAAACCCGTTGAAGTGAATCACACCAAACGGCTTGGGTTATTTAGACAACCCCGGATTGGATCCACCCCTCCAGTTGATGAGCGGTCAATTTCACCCGTCAACAAGCAGGTAATATGAAAATCAATAGAGGGGGTATCACAAAGAACCTCACTTTATATCCTCCTGCTAAACCAATTCCAACTTTTGTATATCCACAATTTCCACCACCGCGATACCCAAAGTAGGATTTACGAGCCCCTCTTATGCAGGAAGAAGACCTCAGACTTAAAAACCAGCTAGAGGATGACGTAATTAGTGGGTTTATCAATAATCCAGCCACCATGAGCAACCCGACCCACCAAATGCTCCAAGTTGTTCTAGACTGTGAAGCACAAGGAGACCTACTGGAAGATTTAATGGAACAACAAATTCCAACTACATCCATTCATAATAGAAAACCCGTCGAGATTGCACTAGGGAGGTCTCTAAACATCAATGTCAATTTAGATGAACAACAACAATAGAAGATAATTCAAGTCCTCTCCAAATACCAACAATATTTTGCATGGGAATATTCTGATATGAAAGGTATTGATCCGCAACTCTGCACACACCACATTTATGTTGAAAAATATGCCCGACCTATCCGACAGCCACAAAGAACATTGAATCCTCACCTTAGGGATATCGTTAAAGAAGAATTACAAAAGTTGTTGGATGTATATTTTATATATCCCATCTCAGATAGTCGGTGGGTTTCCCCATTAGTGATCATCCCAAAGAAAAATGGGAAATGGTGCATCTATGTTGACTACAGGGAACTTAACAAAGCCACTCAAAAATACCACTTCCCTTTTCCTTTCATTGACCAAGTCATGGATACTTTGGCAGGAAAGAAATTATTTTGTTTCCTAGATGGTTTTAGTGGGTACAATTAGATTCAGATTTCCCCAAAAGATCAAGATAAAACTACATTAACATGCCCCTGGGGCACTTTTGCATACAGAGTATTACCCTTTAGACTTTGTAACTCTCCATTCACTTTTCAAAGGGCCATTCTAATCATATTCAACGATCTGATCATCGAAGGACTTGAAGTCTATATGGATGATTTCACTCCTTATGGTGATCAATTCGATCACGCACTGAATAACCTGGAGAAAATACTAGAGCGGTGCATTACGACCAGGTTATTTTTAGGCCATGAAAAGTGTCACATGATGATGACAGAAGGTGTGGTACTAGGGAATTATATCTCTGCAGATGGAATTAGGGTAGATCCAACAAAAATAGAGGTACTCCTTAATCTACCTACACCACACACACAAACTAAGGTACATAGTTTCCTTGGCGCTTCAGGATACCATCGTAGATTTATAGAAAATTTTGCAAGAACCGTTGCACCTTTACATGATTTGACTAGTAATGCATAATTTCAGTGGTCTTACAAGTGTGATGTGGCATTTGTAGGACTCAATAAGTTGATCTCGATAGCACCGATGTTGAGGGGGCCAAATTGGAAAATACCATTTCACATCTCCACCGATGCATCATATATTGCCATAGGTGTTGTCCTCGGACAAGAGGAGGATAAGAAACCCTACACCATCTATTTTATTAGAAAGAATATTAATCCAGYTGAACTTAATTATACAGTAACAGAGAAAGAGTTTTTAGCTGTTATACATGCCATCAATAAATTTCGTCATTATATAACAGGCTATCTGGTCATTCTGTATACTAATCATTTTSCTATTAGATATCTGGCTAATAAACCAATTACTAATGGATGGGTCACTCGATGGTTGTTACTATTGCAGGAATTTGATATCACCATCAAAGATYGACCTGGGAGAGAAAACCTCATCGTAGACTTCCTATCTCGCATACCCAAAAAAGACAACTCCTTAACAGTCGAAGATCGATTTCCAGATGAGCATCTGTTTTCYGTTACTACAAAGAAACCTTGGTACACTGACGTGGAAAATTACCTGGAAGCGGGAAGATTACCAACACATATTTCATCAAGGGAAAGAAAACTAATCATCCAGCGTAGCGCACAATTCACCTGGATCAACGAATATCTGTTCCATACAGGAGTTGATCTCCAGATCCGCAGATGCGTACGAGATGACGAAATCTACGACATACTAAAGGACGAGCATGATGAGCCCTATGGTGGGCATTTTGTAGATCGCAGGACTGGACACAAAATTCTGCAGATGGGCTATTATTGGCCCTCAATATTCAAAGACGCGAAGAAATATGTCTAGACCTATGATAGTTGTCAACGAATGGGAAAACCAGGTCAGGTTGATGAAATTCCTTTGAAAGAACAAATAGTTGCAGAACCATTTGAGAGATGGGAACTAGACTTCATTGGCCCCTTCAATCCAAAGTCAAATTAGAAGGCTTATATTATAGTCGCAACAGACTACATGACTAAATGGGTAGAGGCAGAAGCCTTATCAAATGCAACAGAAGAAGTAGTCATCAAATTTCTTTTCAAATTATTTGTATGCTATGGACTACCAAGAGAGGTAATTATTGATGGGGGGTCTCAACTTATAGCTCATAGAATCACCACCACCCTAGATAATTATCACATCAAACATAGAATTACTTCTCCGTACCATACACAAGCAAATGGGCAAGTGGAAAGCACCAATAAAGTCCTGGAGGCAATCTTGACAAAGGCTATCTCAACAAACAAACATAATTGGGCTTCTGAGATCCCAAATGCCTTATGGGCTTACTGCACAACATGGTGTAATGCCATTAGCTACTCTCCTTATCATTTAGTCTATGGAAAAGAACCCATCTTCCCAATCGAGTTTGAAATCAAGACTCGAAGGATGGCCTAGGAAATCAGACTGGATCTTACAAAAGAACATAAACAGCGCCTTCAGCAACTCAATGAATTGGATGAAGCCCACCTATTTTTTGTAGAGCACACGGTTGCTATTAAGCTACAAAGAATGACCTGGCATGACAAGCATATAAAAAAAAATCATTTAAAAAAGGTGACTGGCCGCTCCTCTATGATTCCATATTTCAGGATTTTCCGGGAAAATTACAAACACGGTGGCTAGGACCATACAAAATCAATGAAGTCCATGATAATGGAACAGACACGTTAAGCACCATCGACGGGTCCGTATCTCCATTTTGGGTCAATAGACACTGGCTACGACTCTATCATCAGTTTCCCTCAAAAGAATCTTTCTACCAAGAGGTAAGTAAGGACCCTACCATTGAAATTTTGGTTGGCTGGGAAGGTAATCCAGCCACCCCAACTCCATAAATGTTGAATTATGTTGACACTGTACATAATGTATATAATTTTGTTTTCTGTAGATTTTATTTAGTTTTTTATTATTATTTTCGACAAACATTCGAGAAAGTCAAAACTAGGGAGGATAATTGTAATGAACTCAATTATCACTCTTTTCTATTTCGAACTCCCACTTCATCTCATCACCCAAACCCTGTCTTTCGTAGAGAAATGAATGGGTCATGTTTCAGCAACAACAATTGGGCAACTATAATGAAATTCATAACATTAACAAACCATCCATTACTTAAATTTGAAATAAACCAACTCATAAATGAATTTAGTTGATGAGGAATCAACCTTGAATTCAATCAAAATATATTGCCAGGTTTCTAAAAATTACCTATTCAGATGGTTAAAAACGGAACAATTGTTGTTCATTTTGCACGCCTGTTGTTCCTTTGAACGGAACAATTGTTGTTCCTTTTCCGCGCCTGTTATTCCTTTGAATGGAAAAATTGTTGTTCCTTTTGCACGCATGATGTTCCTTTTGCACGCCTATTGTTCCTTTGAACGGAAAAATTGTTGTTCCTTTTTGCATGCCTTCCATTTCTTTTGAACAGAACAATTGTTGTTCATTTTTGCACGCCTACCATTCCTTTGAACAAAACAATTGTTG
>JASDQU010735783.1:81668-112206 GCA_032191745.1 Picea mariana | reverse complement strand
CCCTATCCATCTACATGTTATACGCTCAGGTATCACTCATTTTAGGGAGCTTAAGGAGGAAGCTCTTGCTGCTTCTAAATTGAGATGGGATACATCCTCCAATGAAGTAAAGAGTAGGGAACCCTTTGGGTATAAGAATTTCTTTGCAGCTACCTTCAGAATAGAGAGGTATTCTAGATTTCTCCAAGAGGAAGGGCCTTCTTGGATTGGGTGCAGATATAATCCCCCTATCATCTAGTTCCCTCCAGAAAGTTACCAAAAAGATTATCAAATTAACAAGAAAAGGGAGGATGTTGCTTTTGGAGAACTCAAAAGAAGCAATGGGTTCAGAAGGCCTGGTGAACCAAACTTTCCATCTTACAACATTACTTCTTTACATGTAAAATCTCAACTTGCATGAGGACATGCAAGAAGGTAAGCTAGGGGGTATGTTAGGTTATGAAAAAGGTATAAATATCTTCCTTTTCCCACATTTCATGATATCATCTTGATTGACTTTTCGATTATTTAGGAGCAAATAGAATAGAAAATGAATAATATAATATTTAGCGTTAATGTTGAAGTTAGATTACATAGATCCTAAATATGATTGGAATTGTCTTGTTTTATTACAAGATTGGTTAAATATTGTCAAACCCAAGATAGCAAAGGAAATATTGAATATGCGCAAGCTATTGGAGGTTGAAGAATTTATGGTGCAAGGAATTTTTGAAGATGATCGAGTTGCTTATATTGTAATAGTAAAGAAATCCTGAGGATCTCTTGATCCTCGGGATAGCTTAATTTACCCAGATTATTGTAATATATAAGGGGTAAATAGATCTTGAAAAGAAGTAGAAGAATTGCACCCAACAAATCAGAACTTAGAATTGTTATGCATTAGCAATTTTTGTAAAAAGTTGTACCAGCTATGAAATCAATAGAAGCTTCGAGCAGTTTTACCATTTCTATATACAAAATTTCAAATAGTAGTGGTTCTAAGGACCAAGGGCCCAGTCTGAAGGAGATATTGTTCGACCTGTAATTGTATCAGTTAAATTTCTATGTTGTGATTCGATTCTCTTTTATAGTAGTTAAATGAATGCATAAGTGTGTTGATGATTTCGTGTCAATTGCAAGAGATAGATATTCCCTGAAGCATTAGATGATTGTTGTTCCAATTCCTATTATTGATATTTGACGTGTGACAGTTCCTCATAAGTTCATGTTTGTTGTTCATTTCACTTAGTTTACATTTGTTGTTCCTTTTACTTAGTTTACATTTTTTGTTCCTTTTTGTTAGAATATAGTTGTTGTTCCTTTCAATAGAAATACGATTGGTGTCTCTTTTCGACTAGATTACAGTCTCTATTTCTTTCCATAGATAGAGTAGTTCGCCTTTTTCTTTCGAGCAATTTAATTCAAAATAATAGTCATTTATGCAAGTCTTTATCTAGATTCAATTACTTCTCTTAAAATGAATTCAATAGATTAGTTAGTTCCTTTCCATTGCACAGCTTTAGATTTCAATTCTTAGAATCTTTAATGAATGTTTTAGGAACTTGATTGTTGATAAACTCATATTTGCTTTCACTACACGATTTTAGCCTCTACGAGATATCTGCATAGACTTTGCCGATATTCTTTGAGATAAAAGATGAATCCTCGGGTTGATAAATCAATGTTAAACTAAGGCTATTTTTAGACATCTTTAGATCCCAGCAGATGCCACAACATAATCAAATTAAATCAAATCTGAAGAGTAGGAAAAACCCCCTTGTATTTTGTTTAGTGGGGTACCAAGGTTGATGGGTTTTCCAAGTAGTGAGATCCCCTATCATGTGATAGGACTAGAGCCTCTGTTCATATCCTCTTCTATATTTCTCATTTTTTGTTGTCTTTCAGCTTCGACTGCCTCTTCCTCTTTCCTTCTAATTTCTTCTATTTTTATTTTTTATTCTTCCTCCCTCTTCTTAGCTTCTTCTTATTCTCTTTTTTTCTTCTATATATTTACTTTTTATTTCTCTTCTATCCTCCTTTTCTCTCCTTCTCATTCTTGTTTCTTTCTTTCAGCTTCTCTTTTCTCTTCTTCTCTCTTTTTGGCATCTTCCTCCTATTTCTCATTCATTATGAACCTTTCTTCAACTTCCAAATCCCTTTTAAGTTGTTCTTATTCTCTTACTTATTGAGCTTTCTTTCTTTATTTTTCTCGCTCTTCTTTAGTGGCCAGCAACTATTCCCATTGTTCCTTAGTTTTGTTCATTTTCTCTTCTTCCTCCAACTGTAAATTTTCTCTCTGATCCATCCTAAATTCTAGTTAATTGATCCAAAAATGAAGGTATTAATGATAAATTATCAAGTTAGTTTACTGTACTTTTGCATAGAATCATTAAGAATGAGAAATACATAAACTTATTATCTTGTTTGTGGAATATCAAATGTGAGTTTTACTTGATGCTTATTAATGAATAAAGAGATCAAGAATTAATATCCATGCCGCAAATGAAGAGAATAGAATAGAAAAATAGAAAGAGAAATAGAGACAAGAGGTTGATAATAGAGTTCACAAATCGTTGGCTACGTCTCTGGGCCCACTTCCAAGTGGAGGACCTCTTTATTGCTCTTTAAAATGCTCAAAGTTCTCTTACAATTCTCTTTGTTCTTACATTACATTCTTCATGTCTGGTGTGTAAGACCTTCTTTCTCAGATTCACGCATGCACCATCAAATTCTTCTCAAAAAACATGGCAAAATTGCCTCTCAAATCATGAGAAAAGACCAAAATTTACAAACTGCCCATTCAAAACCCTGCATCAAAAAGTCTCCCACAAGCTTCAAAAATCCTGGTTTATATAGATTTTGAGGCTCAAATGAGGAATCCCAACTTCCCTCAATATCTGGCCTCTTTTTGGGATAAAATCCCCCTTCAAATGGCCTTAATATCCTCAAAAATCCATTTTTTGGACTCAATATCAGTCAGAAATCCCAAAAAATCATTAATGTATGGTTTAAAAACCACTTTCCAACAATATACGGGCTAAGCCCCCAGTGGACGGGAACATGCCCCCAAACAGGGTCACACAACACCATAAAACCATGGGCTAGGGCTTAGCCCCAGCCCCCTTCCACCCACATAGTAATATATTACATTTTAAATAAAATTAAATGCATATTATTTAACAACAGACATGTGGGGCACGTTGGTGTTAGTTGTCTCCTTAAGTTGCTTGGCTTGGTGGGTGGTCTTGAGTTCAAAACCCATGGACCCCCAAACATTTTTAACACTTTCCATTCGACCCTAACTGGGTGCCACGTAGTAGCCCATCTATGGACCACGGGCACTTCTTCATTTGCCAGCAAAGTGCCACACGTCAACCTCTGAGTGGATCTGCCATCCACATCTGCCCAGTCAAATTCTACCACATGTCGCACTGCCATTGGTCCAAGTCTACATCATGAGGTGTCGTTGGTGATGCCATGCTGACGTCAACATTGACTTTTTTCCAGTCCTTTGACTTTTTAGTTGTTTGAGAAAATGGTCAGAGTATGATAACTCTCGCATACAGTGTCTCTTTGAAAAAGTAAATATACTGTCAGAATCAGCACGATGAGTTGGTCGCAATGGAATTGGTTTCATCCAATTCTGAGAAAAATTATTTTTGAGCATTTTCTGAGCCTTGGGAGCCTCCTGGATCATTAATACTTCTTCAAAAAAACATGCCCCCCTTGAAAACTTATTCTGAGGTACTTCCATCATGTGAGAAAGGGTGTATTAATCCCATATATTTGACATGTTCTGCAACTAACACCTTTTGAATCATGTTTTCTAATTTCTCATGTACACATACACAACTCCTTTAATATTGTTGTATCCTTTCTAGCATGGGCAACGTTTAGTAACGTGAACATTCCTACTTTTATGGGAAACTTCGGCCATATCATTTTGAAACTTGAGGCTAGGAATTCAATGATCCCTACCTCAATTGTCTGGTAAGAAATTTCACTACCAAATATCTTGTCATGGACATACTAGGGGAGTAGATGTGGGGTATGTGCACACCCAAAGATTCTGATATAGGTATAATGTTTCCCTATTTACCAATCTCATATATACTTAATGGCTTCAATATCTTATTGATATAGTCTCTAAGGATTTTGATTGTAAATGACAGAAAATAGGGGTGTTATGAAATGGTCACATATGTCATATAAGCATTTTATGTAATTTTTTTCCCATAATTCAAAGCAATAGACATGTATAGGAGGTAAATTGGGGTTCTAGTCCTAACCCATTGCAAGAAAACGAATTGAAGAGCATACAATATCTATTAAATATGAGGACACATAAAAACCTTGTTTCTTTAGTCCTAGAGCTTCTCTAGCCAAGACATATGTTGACTGACAAGATTTGTGCCCAGTTGAATATGTGCCCTGCCTTGGCCACGTAGTATGTTATTGGTGTCCACTCCAACTTAAAACGAGTAAATTTTTTTTCTTCGTACAACCTGGAAATCATTGATGCTAGCAGCTAGTAGGGTTATTTGAAGTATTGAATCAAATATAATATGTTATCCTTTTGAGTGAATAGCCTATCCTCACTCCACCACTCTTTGACTAGTTCGGCCAAGTTGAGGTGTTCTTCCCCGAATGTATCCAATAATTGTTTATTTAGATATGAATAGGTATTTTGCAAATGGTATCTTGCATGAATTTCATCTAACCTAAATGAAGCTATGGGGACTCGTATCTCATTCACCATTGTAGTTGTCTTTGAATCCAAATGTGAGAATACACATCTTACAACATCATTATAGGGTAAGATGTTGGGTCTAGTAGCAACAATATATAGCCCACTCTTTTTTATACTCTGGTATATCACCATGTCTTCATCATCCCTCGGAAAATCCTCTTTCACAAACATTTTATAAGTGTCATTCCAGGTAGGACAGTCATCCATTCCGTTGAAGTGGCTAGTGTCGGATAACTTAACAAGTTATGTTGATTTTTCCCCTAGGTGGAAACATTCTTAGTGGGCACATTTCCTCTTCACACTTGGGATATCAACCTTTTGTGTTTCTTTCAAATTCTTGTAGGGTTCAAAAAAACATAAGTTTTTCGTAATACTATTTGTAAATAAACTATGTAAAAGGAATTCCTTCTTGAACAATGATCTTACCTGATAACTTTACAGTATCAAAAAAAGTCTCAATGTAACACCCATGTTTCCCCCAGCTTGTAAATATAACTATAACTTGCCAAAAGATTGTGGCAGACTAAATATGTGTGAATGTTGGATTTGATGAACCTTTTTGTTATAAAAGGTAATGTATGTATTTTTTTTATTAATTAAAAATGGATAGTGTTTCATAACTGTTGAAAGGGGGGGGGGGTTTCCAAGATAAACCATGATGTTATGGGATAGATCGTGAGGGGAACCAAAAATGGTTGAGATGACCCCCACCAAACCAGTACCTAACTGGATTTAATTGATCAGACACAGAACAATCCTCTAACCGAGAAATGAATTACCATTCAGGATGGTAGTTGGGAAGCCCTCCTCAAGAGTTAATGAGGAGATGGGCAGAGTACCCATCTTCAAGGCTTCCTAACATGACCATGAGTTGGGGATTTGAACCCACACAATCTGAATAAGGAAGGAAAGAAAGGAATGGAATTTGTGGGAAGAGGCAGATCTGCAAGGAAGAGAAGTGGAGAGACCAATATCCAAAAGAGGGAAGAGCGATTGCAACTCTCTGGTTCAGAGGAGAACTAAGAAACAAATTTGATATGGGTGAAAGAAGTTGTTGCCAGTGTTTTCAGTCCAAGATGATAGACGAGGTTGCAGGGAAGACGAGTGATTTTGGAGGCACTCGTTACAGACCCCCTTTCTTGGTAAAGTGAAAATCGTTGTGCAAAGTTCATGTGGGAGGAAGAGAGTAACCTTTGTCCCTGACTGTTGTTGAGAAAGAAGAAAAATTCTCTCTCAGAGCATCATGATCTATCTAGGGGGTGGCCAGTGGTAAATCCATTAACCAGTGGTTGTGCCTACAGTTGGGTGGAAATAGGAACCCCTTTCAGCAATTGCTTTGTGATTCTAGTTTTTGATAAGTATTTTCATACTCTGTGTACTGGAATGGAAGTAATGGTTCAATGCCTATGTTTATTGTTAAATTTTACAGTGTTTGATAAATCATCAAAAAAAAATTCTATTCTTTCATAAAATTTTGTATTTACCTGGTCCCTATTTACCTCTGCTTAGTAGCAGAAGAACTATTAGATATGGGTCTTTAAAATAATTTAATAACAAATCTGTGATTTTCTATATTTGTTGAGAAACCCTTAGGGAAATCTTCCCAAGGAATGATTTCGTAATATATGTTTATGGGTAGACTTCGCTAGAGCACCTCAATGACATTGACCTCTTAACTCACCCCTCATAGGTCACTAATTTCAACCTCTATGGAAGGAGGGTGCATCCTTCAAACCATTCACCTGTGTGAGCGAGGGCTCATGTCCACTATTCTAACCAAGTCACGACTAAGTGTTGACATGCAGCCTCGAGGCTTGTCGAAGATTCCATATGACTAAGTTCCGGAAACTCTGCGCTAGGCCCAAAAGGATTTAATCTTTTTTGGCCTTGAAACTCTAGGAGTTCAGAGCTTCGGGGTGTTATGGCCTTACCACCCTCAAACCAGGCGAAGGAAACCTATTGGTTCGGTTACCAACGAGTTTGATTGAAGTCTGGAGGTTTCCCTAACCATGACTGATGTACATGTCCCACCATTAAACCCTAACCCACATACCAATCATGAAGTAATGCAAGACGCATATCCAAGGGTATTCGGGAGTCTCACTGGCCATTGGATCTATGCCAAGGTCAATCTGGTGTTGACCACTCTGGGAGAAAGGCGATGGTAAGAAAAAGGAACAACCAAACGTCAAATTCATGAAGTGATAAGAGCCATATATCTAGGGACGCTTCGGGATATGCCTAGACCATTAGATCTAGACCGTGGTCATTGCAGCTCTGATCCCTCCGGGAGCAAGGAGGAAGTCACACAGTAGATCCCTCGAATGTCAAAGTTATGAAGTAATGGAGGTCATAGATCAATGGATCTATGTGGACACATCTCGACCGTGAGATATAAGGGCGTCATAAGGCTATTAGTTCAGAGTGACATGGTATGTTTATGTCACCTAGGGTGACATGAACCCACGTTTTACATGCCATGTGTCACCTTGATTCATACTTTTCGCAAAGCCTATGTTCCCATTAGAATGTGACACATGTCACCCACTGACGGAGCCATGTGTCACCTATGCCTTTCTGTGTGTCATCCCCCTCACACATATTTTCTTTGTCCATTTGGTGGGTGGAGTACTCGGGACCCACCTATCCTTGCCTCTGCGTTTAACATGCCACCATGTGTAAGGGTGGACCCTTCAGGAGTCTGGGACTTCAGAACTCTGAAGGATTGGGGTATAGTGTCATATATAAGCAGAAAGGACCGAAGGTCGGAGCCATGTGGTGAGATTTTTGGCCCCTTTTGAGAGTTTGTGATTTTTGGACTCTGATGGATATGTGTGTAGAAAGGAAAAAGGGGTGTTCATCACTAAACGTCGAATTCCCATTTATCTTATGTGTTAAACGAGGATCAAGTCCCATCGTTAGATTGGACGATGGATGGACTTCCACCATGGATGTAGTAACATTAGGGAATCTTCAGGACTTCATGGAACTTGGGATGGTATGAATGAGATGGACCCACGTGGGTGCCACATGTCCCTTGACTAATAACGCCCAAGGAGCTTCGGGAGCCCATAACTTGCAATCCAGAGCTCAGATTTGAGCCTGGTAGAAGATGTTAGAAAGATACGGTTGAGTAGAAGAGGATGGATACCTCAAAAATAGGAATCGAGATGATTAAGGAAAGAAAAATTTTGATTCTCCATCCCTAAAAAGGGTACTTAGGGGTCGAGTGTGTTACAAATTAGTATCAGAGCCAGGTTACAACGCTTGGTCTACTTGGGCTCATGAATGATTCGCATGAAAATCTAATTAGAGACCCTTTAAGGGTAGCACCCTATATTACCCCATTCATGAGAGGCTTATTTAAACCTCTACTTAAGGGAGGAATGAAATTTTATGTTGTTGTATATGTTTTAAATATGAACTGTGTGTTGTTCATAAGCTAGTAAATGATTAACTAATAGAAAAAAAATTATCGACACTCAAGCAGTCAGTGTACAGCAGGAAAACTACAGCGTAAGGGATGGTGACACACCATGAGTTGGGGGAAATATCCCACAATAGAGAGGAAGAGTCTAATGTGAGGAGGGCGATGGAAACCCCTCCAAATTTGGTTGAAACCATAAGAAGCCTCATGGCAGAATTGCAGAGTTGTAAGGTTGACAATGAAAGCTTGATAAAAGAGAAAAAAAAAATTGAAATTAATGCAGTCCTACTGCAAATCCTATCATATATACAAAGGTAGATGCAACATGGACCAACATCCAGTCACGTGGACAGACATCATACTAAGAAAACTCAAAGTCCACCTGAGATACGAAAGAATGGTTCTGAAAGTGGCCACGCAAGGAGAAGCACCTCAAAGAAGTCCCAACATGGAGTCAAGAGACACTCATCGAAAGAATCCTCTGGTGAGGAAACTGCTAACTCCAAGGAATCTTCTAGTATCAAAACTAGTTCACATTCCCATAGGAAAATAAAGAAGAGGAAACATTCCAAGAGCCATGACCCTGAAGAATTTAATAAATCCAAACCCCCCACTTTTGATGGAGAAATTAAGAAGGGGGAAGAAGCAGAAGTTTGGATGTTTTTCTTGAAGAAGTACTTCAGAGTCAATGACTACTCTAAAAACGTAAAGGCTCGAATAGCCATTTTCAACCTAAATGGAAAGGCCTCCATTTGGTGGGAGGACCTGAGGAATGTGACAGGAATCCACGAGAAGGACTTCTCATGGAAACAACTTGAGAAATACTTTAAGAAGAAGTATATGTTAGAGAAATACTTTGCTGGGAAGACCAAGGAGTTATATGAACTCAAGTTGGGACAACTCACAATAGATGAATACATCAACAAATTTCTTGAACTAATAAGGTATGTGCCCTACATAAAGGATGAAAAGGTAAATATGAAATGATTTATTAGTGGATTACCCCAGTCCTTTCAGGACAAAATTGAATTTGATAAGACAAAGACTTTAGAAGACACTATCCAGAAGGAAAGGTATTACTATGAGCAATTCAGTAATAAGATAGAACCTCATGAGGACTGGAAGAACAAGAGTAATTCAAGATTCAGGAAGAGYGGGTTTAAACCCTCAAGATTTAAGAACCAGGGGAAAGGTTCTAAGATGAGCCTTCCTACTAAAAGTATATATCAGAAAAATTTCTCATCTCAGAGTATAAATAAACCCTTTGGAGCAGCCTCAGGTACGAMTGATAACACAAAGAGATAACCCTTGAAATGTTGAGGGTGTGGAAAAGAAAATCTACTAAGGGATTTCTCACATAGGCAATAGAACAATAGGAGGGTATACAACATCCAAGAGGCTACCATAGTCAATGATGTGGCTAGGAGCATGCCACAAATTTATGTAGCCTTAGATAATACACAAGTTGACCACCAAGCTTCAGTGGTGGATATGGAAGGTATGATTTCCAACCATCTAGTTTCCATTTTAATTGACCCTAATTCTAATTTGAGTTGTGTTTCCCCTAAAACTATTGAGAAATGTAAATTGCAGCAAGTTAAACATGTTAAATCATGGTTGGTACAACTAGCCAATGGAACCAAAATAAAAGTAATAGAGGTCATACTAGAATGTCAATTCATTATGAATGGATTACCCACCCAAGAAACCCTAAACATGCTCCCTTTAGGATCTTATGACCTGTTGATTTGCATGGATTGGTTGGATGCCCATAATACCAAGTTGGAATGTTACAATAAAACTTTGGAGTGTGAAGATGAAGAAGGGAGAAAGGTAACCCTACAAGGAATTCAAAATCATGTCTCAGTGAGACAAATATCATCCCTTCAAGTGAAGAATTAATGCATAAAAGGATGCATTTTGTATGCAATACAAGTGTTGAACTCTGTTGAGAACAATAAACCAAGACTGGATTACCATCCCATACTAAGAGAGTATAAATATGGGTTTCCAGAAGAGGTACCAGGTCTACCTCCAAGAAGAGATATTCACTTTTCAATAGAACTTGTACCAGGATCGGTGTTACTGTCTAGAACACCCTATAGAATGAGTAGACTAGAGATGGTTGAGTTCAAACTACATCTAAAAAAGATGTTGGAAAAATTCTACATTCGGCCTAGTGTGTCTCCATGGGGAGTGCCAACCTTGTTTGTGAAAAATAAGGATAGCACACTCAGGTTGTGCATAGAGTATAGAAAAATCAATAATATGACCATTAAAAATAAGTATCTCTTTCCAAGGATCGATGAATTGTTGGACCAATTAAGGGGTCCTAAAATTTTCTATAATATTGACTTGAGATTTGGATACCATCAGGTTCGAATTAAGGATGAAGACATCCACAAAAAATCCTTTAGGACAAGATATGGTGACTATGAATTTGTGGTGGTGCCATTTGAGCTTACCAATGCACCAACCACTTTTATGTGCTTAGTGAATAATGTACTCAATAAGTTCTTGGACATATTTTTTTTTGTTTTCATTGATGATATCCTAATCTATTCTAAGAATAGGGAAGGGCATGAATAACATCTCAAGCTAGTGCTTCAAGTGCTAAGAGAGCATCATCTCTATTCTAAGTTTAGTAAATGTGACTTTTTCTAGAAACAAGTCCATTACTTAGGCCATGTTATTTCTGAAGGAGTACCAATTGATCCTGACAAGATCAAATCCATTATGGATTTCCCTACCCCAAAGGATGTATCTGATATCAGATGCTTTATGGGCATAGAAGAATACTATAGAAGGTTCATAAAGGTATTTTCCAAGATTGGTTTCTCGATCACCTCCCTTCAGAAAAAGGGAGTTAAATTCATTTGGACATAGGAATGTGAAGAGAGATTCCAAGAGCTGAAAGACCTTCTAACCAATGCACCTGAGATGAAAATTGCATACCCAAACAAGGAATTCCTTGTGTGTACATATGTCTACAAGGAATGGCTCGAAGGATTCCTTATGCAAGAAGTACATGTAATTTGGAATGAATCCAGAATATTGAATGAGAATGAAGTCAATTATGCGACCCATGATCTAGAATTGGTTTCCATAGTACATGATTTAAAAATGTGGAGGCATTACCTCCTAGGTAGGATATTTTTGCTTATTACATACCATAGTGGGTTGAGATATTTGCTTGATCAACCAAAACGCAATGCTAGACAAGTTATATGGATGGCTCTCCTTAGTGAGTTTGATTTTGAAATCAGACATATCAAAGGAAAATAAAATAGGGTGGTTGATGCCCTTAGAAGAAGTATGAAAGTGATTCACTTGGCAGTTGTAACCACATATGAAATGGATGTCAACGAGAGAGTCAAAAGTGAACAAGAAACATATGCATTTTCCAAGACTGTAGAATCATACTTAGAACAAGATCCCACAGGGATGAAGTATGAGGGCTATCAATTGTTTAATGATGGACCGCTAACTTACAAAGGTAGGTTGTATATTCCAAATTGTGACGACTTGAAGAGTTTCATAATGGATGAACTACAAAAAAGATCATATACTGGTCATCCTGGTTATCATAAGATGATCACAACCACTAGGAAACTATTTTATTGGCCCAAACTAAAAAAGGACATAGATGATTACTCAGCTAAATGTCTAGAATATCAACAGTTTAAGGCAAAGCACCGGCATCCAGCAAGGCTATTGCAGCCCCTACCAATCCCAGAATGGAAATGGGAAACCATCTCTATGGATTTCATCATAGGGTTACCAAAATCAACCAAACATAATGACGCCATCATGGTATTTTTGGACAAACTGAGCAAGGTTTCCCACTTTATTCTCATCAAATCAACTTGCAAGACAATAGATATTTCCATTATTTTCATGAAATAAATATTTAGATTGTATGGCATGCCTAAGGAAATAATATTTGATAGAGATACAAAATTTACTTCAAACTTTTGGAAATCTTTGTTTGTTGGTTTTGAAACTAAATTGCTATTTACTACAGCCTATCACCCTCAAATTGATGGACCGATAGAGAGAGTAAACTAAGTGTTAGAGGAAATGTTAAGGATGCATGTAATACATCATTCTAAGAAGTTGGAAGACTACCTATACCTGGTAGAACTTTCCTACAACAATGGTTATCAAGATTCATTGGAGATGATCCCTTTTGAGGCCCTCCATGGTAGACAATGCAATATTCCAATCAGATGGAATAACCTAGTAGACATAATTACGATCAAGCCAGATATGATTAAGGAAATGGAACAACGAGCAATTAAGATAAATAAAAAATTGGAAATAGCACAGGATAGACAGAAAATCTATGCAGACAAAAAAAGGAATCCTAGAGAGTTCAAAGAGGGGGATCATGTGTATCTCCGAGTTAGACCCAGAAAAGGATCCTTGAGAATGGGAGTCTATTCCAAGATAGCACCTCAGTATTGTGGACCCTTTGAAATTTTGGATAGAGTGGGACTTGTAGCATATAGACTAGTACTCCCTCTCACAATGAAGGAACATAATGGTTTCCATGTTTTGTTACTGAAGAAATGTGTACATGATTCTAATCATATAATTGATTGGTATATGATTTAGGTGGAACCAGAGTATGAATTCCTGCCAGAACCACAATACATAATAGATAGGAAGGAAATTACACTCAGGAATAGAACCATTGCACAGGTCAAGGTGCAATGGAAACACTTTGGTCCAGATGAAGATACATGGGAAATGGAGGATTCCATGAAACATGCATACCCATTTTTCTTTACTTTTGTACATACAGAGCACATCGGTGGGTAGAACATCAAGGACGATGTTCCTTAAGGGGGATGGGATTGTAAGACCCATGTTTCCCCCAGCTTGTAAATATAACTATAACTTGCCAAAAGACTATGGCAGACTGAATATGTGTGAATGTTGGATTTGATGAACCTTTTTGTTATAAAAGGTAATCTATGTATTTATGTTAATGGATAGTGTTTCATAACCGTTGAAAGGGTGGGTTTGTTAAGATATACCATGATGATATGGGAGATATGGTCAGGGGAACCAGAAATGGTTGAGATGACCCCCACCAAACCAGTACCTTACTGGATTTAATTGCTCAGACCCAGAACAGTCCTCTGGCTCAGAAATGAATTACCAGTCACGATGGTAGTTGGGAATCCCTCCTCGAGAGTTAATGAGGAGATGGGAAAAGTACCCATATACAAGGGTTCTTGACCTAACCACAAGATGGGGATTCAGACTCATGCGATATTACTGAGGAAGGAAAGAAAGCAATGTAATTTGTCAGCAGAGGTAGATCTATGAGGAAGAGAAGTGGAGAGACCAAACTCCAAAAGAGGGAAGAGTTCTTGCATCTCTCAAGTTCGGAGGAGAACTGAGAAACAAATTCATTTTGGGTGAAAGAAGTTGTTGGCATTGTTTTTAGTCCAAGCTGGTAAACGAGGTTGCGGAGAAGATGAGTGACTGTGGAAGCACTTGTTGCAGACCCCCTTGCTTGGTAAAGATAAAATCGTTGTGTCAAGTTCCTATGGGATGAGGAGATTAACCTTTGTCACTAACTATTATTGAGAAAGAAGAAAGATTCTCTCTCATAGAATCATGATCTAGCTAGAGGGTGGCCTGTGGTAAATCCATTTAGGAGTGGTTGTGCCTATGGTTGGGTGGAAACATCCACCCCTTTTAGTAGTCGCTTCACGATTCTGGTTTTTGATAAGTATTTTCATACTCTGTGTACTGGAATGGAAGTAATGGTTGAATTCCTGTGTTTATGGTTAAATTTTACAGTGCTTGATAAATCAGTAGAAATGATTTTTATCCTTCTGTAAGCTTCTGTATTTTCCTGGTCCCCGTTTACCTTTGCTTAGCAGCAGAAAAACTATTAGACATGGGTCTTTAAAATAATTTAAGAAAAAATCTGTGATTTTCTATATTTGTTGAGAAACCATTAGGGAAATCTTCCCAAGGAATAGTTTTCTAATATAGGGGTTTGGGCAGACTTCACTGGAGCACCTCGGACATATTGACCTCTTAAATCACCCCTCGTAGGTCACTAAGTTTGAACTATGTCCATGGTTCTAACCAAATCATGGCTAAGTGTTGAGTGTGCAGCCTCGAGGCTTGTCCAAGATTCCATATGACCAAGGTCTGGGGACCCTGCACTAGTCCCAAAAGGAGCTAAGATTTTTTGGATTCATAACTGTGGGAGTTCAGAGCTCTAGGGTGTTATGGCCTTACCACTCTCAAACCGGCAGAAGGTAAATTGTTGGTTCGATTACCAATGAGGTTGACTGACATCTGGAAGTTTTCCTAATCATGACCTTTGGACCCGTCCCACCGTTAAACCCTCACCCACTTACCAATTATGAAGTAATGCAATCCATAGATCCAAGGGTATTTGGGAGTCTCCCTGGATATTGTATCTATGCCAAGGTCAGTCTGATGTTGACCACTCTGGGAGAAATGGGGTGGTAAGCAAGCGGAACACTCGAATGATGAATTCATGAAGTGATAAGAGCCATAGATCTAGGGACGCTTCGAGATCTTCCTGGATCGTTAAATCTAGACCGTGGTTAACCCGGCACTAACCACTCCAGGAGAAAGGAGGAAGTCAGACATCGAATCCCATGAACACCAAAGTTATGAGGTAACAGAGGTCGTATATCAATGGATCTACATGGACACATCTCGACCGTGAGATCTAAGGGCGTCGAAAGGCTATCAATCCAGAGTGATGTGGCATGTTGATGTCACCCAGGGTGACGTGGACCCATGTTTGACATGCCATGTCTCACCTTGATTTTTACTTTTCATAGACCCTATGTGCCTATTATAATGTGATACATGTCACCCACTAACGGGGCCACGTGTCATCTTTTCCTTGTCGTTTGTCACCCCTTGACACATATTCGCTTGGTCCATTTGGTGGGCAGAGTACTTGGGACCCACCTGTCCTTGCCTCTGCATTTAATACACCTCCATGAGTAAGGGTAGACCCTTCATGAGTCTAAGACTTCATAAATCTGGAGGATTGGGGTATAGTATCATAGATAAGTCGAAAGGACCAAAGGATGGAGCCACATCGTGATATTTCGAGCCCCTTCGGGAGTTCGATATTTAGGGACTCTAGAGGATATGCACGTAGAAAGGAAAAAGGGTCGTTCAACGTCGAAGCATCGAATGTTGAATTCCCCTTTATCTTATGTGTTAAACGAGGATCAAGTCCTAACGTTGGATTGGACAGTGGATGGACTTCCATCATCAAGGTAGGAATGTTGGGGAATCTCTTGGAATTTAGGGAACTTGGGATGGTATGAATGAGATGTAACCACGTGGGTGCCATGTATCCCTTGACTAATAGTTCCCAAGGAGCTTTGGGATGTCATAACTTGCAATCCAGAGCTCATATTTGAGCCTAGTAGCAAACATTAGAAAGCTACGGTTGAGTAGAAGAGGATGGAGACCTCGAAAGGAGGAATTGAGATGATTAAGGAAAGAAAAATTTGGATGCCACATCCCTAAAAATATTACTTAGGGATCAAGTGTGCTACACTCAATTAGCCATAGAGATTATTCTTACAAACTTCTTTTTACACTTAGTTTTCTAAGAAATGGCTATCGTAGTGCTTGAATTAGGTTTTTAATACTTAATTTCCCACCTATTATCTCTACAATTAACATGTTTAGGCTCGAGATCATAGCAGGTGGGAAACGTATAGGGCCATTAATTCCATCAGAATGATGTGTCAGTGAGGAAAGTGTTGCGCCTCTTTTGTCACATAAATGAGCAAAACAAAGGTGCTTACAAGCCTAGTTGGGTTAGCTAGGCAAGACAGCAGTGAATGCAAGAGTTAGAAACATCAAGTGTATAATATAAACAAAAGACTAAGCTAAGAACAATAAAATAAATTAAACTAGAGTGCATAAGGACATTAGAACAAGAATTAAGAAAGACTCGTGCCACCAATGGAAATGATTGTATTAGTGGAAAGAAAACACCAAAGAGAAAGTGAGACTTTGGGTCCCCTCTTCTTCCAAGGGAGGGCTCTTAAACCCCCAAGATTGAGCTCTTCTTACAACTAGAAAACTTGAAAGAAATGGTGAAAGAATCCCAAGCTCATTCACTCAAGAGGTGATGTGAATAGCTCCAATGAAATGATGCTTGTATGCTCTTGACAAGGAAAGAGGATCCTCCAAGAGAATATAGGCAGCATAACAATACAAATGAATTCCTTGAAAATGTAGTGGACCCATGGCCTGTTTTTAGAGCATAACTTTGAGGAATTATTCAACCAGCGTTTAGTGTGAACAAGGGGCCATTTAGGGCACCCTTAGGTCTTTGAACAGCCACCCAGCCAGATTCAACCGATATTTGGATGTCAAATCGACTTGGAAGCTAAACCAAAAGTGGGTGGGAGGATGACCAATATCATAAATTCACCGTTTTGAGGGATGCGTGGTTTTTTGTGTCCACTGTCACGCATCGTGCACATGTGTGCTTTTTCTGCATTTTTGAATGGTGCTTGTGCACGTGCTCCTTGTGTAGTCTTAGCACATGATGATTTTATTGTTGGTTGTATAGTTTTGGACCTTTTGGAAATTCATTTTTGGTCCATGGGAGAACTAATAGATTTTTGAAGATGTTGGATTCCTGTAACCATTTGCGGACGAAATTTCAGTGATAACAACAAGCTTTCGAGAAGATCCATTATCAGGAAGACTTATTTCAGGAATAACCTTTTTGAAGAAGATTTTTGGAAGGATGGATTTCAGAGGAATCTGTTCGGAGAGAAGGCATTTGGAAAGGTCCATATTCAAGAAATTTCATTCGGGAATACCTCTTTGGAAGAGATACAATTGATTAATTCATGACAAACACGCTTGTCAAAGTAAAAGAGTGGATATAGGTTAACAGTATTTAAATAAATAAAAACCCTTTATAACTAACCAAGAACAAAGTATCCAAAGAAACAAAATACAAACATCAAAATCTAAGCTTGCGGGAAGGTTTTAAGTTGAAAATTTCATCCCTAAGAGGCTTCCTGAAAAGGACTTTCAAAAATAAGGCTCTTCAGAAAAGGATCATCAAAATAATCTTAGTCTTTTAACCTTCCGAAAGGGGAAGCCCGATAAGATACGTCCGATAGGATTTTGGTAAAACCCTTCATAAGAAAATTCTTGCAACTATAAATTGACAATATGACGGAGAAAAATCCAAAGAGGGGAGACCGATGGTCTCTTGGACTTTGGGTTTCAGAAAGTTCTTATGAACGGGATGAACCAACTTTCCAATGGAAAATATCCAATAGAAAAACAACCCAATAGGCTTGTAGACTAAGGAAATATTATAACACCCTACATCTAATTTAGAGAAAGGTCGAAATCAAATAAGCTTTGAAGTTAAAACGGGGTTGAAATAAAAAAAAAAATAGATTTTTCATACAATCCAGGGTGAAATTTCAGATTACTGAGAAGCCAATATTTAAGTTGGATGTTGTCCTTCCTCTATTATTATAAACCTAATTTTCACCCAATCTGCATACCTGGCCTCAGGCCCTACTATTTGCCAATTTCTTGAGCCAAGTTCTTCTAAAAAGCCCTATTTTTGAGCCAGACGTGCCCTGGCCTTATATAGCCCGCGTATGCACACATCCATATGCTTGTAGGCCTTATACAACCCGTGTATACTGACAAAAGAACGAAAAATTGAAAGTTGCAAATGGGAAACAGAGTTTCGGGAAATTTCTAAAATCATTTGACTACCTATGGCCCATTATTCAACCAAATAACTACCTATAAAAGAAGGGGTAGGGGTCCCATTAAAGAGGAAGGAGACGAGCATAGAAACTCTACCCAAATTTATCCCCCCTTTGCCCCAATTTCCTGCAATTGTATTGTGAGGTTGAGTAGTGGGTGCATTGTGAAGAGGAGCCTAGGACCAGGTTAGAGGAGCAGTGATGGCCATATATTGTAAGTTTACTCTTGTGAAGATTAATACAAAAAGGAATACTTTTTTCGGCCCACCATATCATGTGTTCAAATTGTGCACTTATTTTATGATATTGTCACATCTAACCCAACAATTAGTATATGAAATGCATGTTTACAGCTCTCTATTTATCCATGTGTTAATGCAGGTTAGCTTTGGGAGGAGGCTTGCAATCAAGGAGCGAGTGAAAGCGAAGGGATCGACATCAAATGAAGGATTTAAGGTAGATTTACCTAATCTTGTTTGCACCTTTGTATTGCATGAATGTGGGGTTTCGTGTTGGGAGAATAGGAAAAAGTAGAGGCCTTTTAATGGTCATTTTCTGCATGCACTGATTAGAGCCATCTAATGCTAAGTTCGTAAGCGAGATTTCCCACTCACATCAGAATTGGAAACTCCACTAGGGAGTCTCTAGGGTTCTTTGGGGATTTTTTATTGGGTATTTTGAAATTGGTTTTACTACCTTTTTTGAGTTTCTACAAGAAGTTTGAGTGTTCAAGGGTTCTAGTTCTCAATACCAGTCTTCTCTACTCTACTTACCAGACTATTTATTTTCTTTTTTTGAGGGTCTTAAGAAGCATATGTGCCCTGTATTGGAAGAGCACACATATGCACGCACCCTACCTTTTGTCAGCCTGTGTATGTACGCTTGCTGATGAAGTGAAAGTTGTGTGTATGAGAATCTAGGAAATCCTTCTCAGGAAGAGGCAGTCATCCTCTCCCCTWCAGAAGTGATCCTTCTCAGGGATCTTYTGGGTCCTTCTAGGTCTCTGATTGAAYAKTCYATAGTCAGGTAAAAACCTCAGGATTAGCTTTGKTTTGCTAAATTTTTCTTGCCTCTTCTTTGTCAAAGTAAGTTTTTGCACCTTTAAGGTGTTCTGGTTTTCAATACCAATACTCCCCGCCTGAACTTAGCTGCTTGTMTTTCTTTTTGGAGGAAAAATAGAGGCAAGGACGACCTGTAGTGGGCCTGAATGCATGYATATGAACCCTACCTTTGGACATCCCRCATGCATATGTTGGCTATTGAAGTGACATTCATGTGTCTATATAGAAATTTTTTTGAAGAGRCAGTCATTCTCTTTCCTGTCAAGAGTCATTTTTTTAGGGATTTTCTTGTTTGATTATAGTCTTTGTCATAACAGTTTTAGACTAGGTTGGACTCTAGCATAACTTGCTTTTTCATTAAAATATTTCTTCTGTTTCTTAGCTTTGTTTTACAATATTTTGTTATTTCTACTTTGATTCGAAGAAAATATAAAAAAAAACTTAGTTTGTTAGATCTCTTTCTTTCCTATCATTTTCTTTGCATTGTTATTTGAAAAAGAAAAAGAAATTAGCATAGCATTGTGTTTTCTTCTAATTTTAAAAAGCATTTCAAAAAGAAAAAGAAAAAAAGAAATATAATCATTCTTTGCCAGTGTTCATATAAGTTTCATCATTTTTTCGCAAGAGTCTTAACAGCATCAGTTGCACTACCATACCCTTTTTGAGTAAATCAAGACAGTAAAAAGAAAGCTAATTAAAATTTACTAGACTTTATGTTTGTAGGGTCCATCAACTAGATTAGGCTAGAGACTTGATTTAGGTTGGAGAGGAAACTCTTCAAATCTATAAAACAAACATACGAGTCTATGCTAAGGAGTGTAGAAGTCCAGTAATGTGGAAATTATCCGAGACCCCCCTCTAACACAGGGGCTAAACACGAGGTCGTGTGTGGAAAGGTAGTGGAGATAACCCCTCCAAAGCTGGACCAAGAGTAGTGGGGAATGCATATAGAGGACTTGTCTTGGGATTCTATTGATCGCATTTGCCACGAATCTTCGTGGGTCTCTACTCCATTTGAGGTCCTCATTCGTCTTTTGAAACACTTTCTTTCGATACCCTTGATAGGCTTTGGGCTTGATACCCTGCTCATTGTGGTCCACCCGACTATCGACTGTACCCGCCTGGTGATTGTTCACGAGATGGAAACCTAGTTTCCTTTATTTTAGGGACTTACATAGGTGATCGCAGGGGTATACGGTAGTACCTAGGGAAAACATTGGGCCATGCTTTATAGAGTATACCCGAATGGTGCTTCCATATTCAAGTTGCACTTACACTAGTAAGTTGCTCTAGTGTTGGTTGCTGTAACTGTTCTTCCAACTAGTTAGTCGTTTGCTTGATTTTCCTTTAGGAACTTTTAGAGTGTGCTATGTTCTCCCTAGTTTTCCATAGTGAGTTAGCCAAACATTTCTTTGAGTCTCTGACCTAGGGTGGTAGACCACCCACTCTATTGGTTGTGAGGACTTTTTGTTATTCTTCTTCGAAACGTGGAGCCGCCTTTGTATAGACATTGTTTATATAACATTGGTTTGCCAGAGTCAGTGTGTGAGATTTTTACAGACTTGAACGATCCTGCAAGGGGAGAACCTATGCATAAGATATTCATGGCTAAATTTCCCGACCATACTAACCAAGGAACCCCTTCGCAAGGGGATTCTTGTGCTTTTCCCTTCTTTGAAAACGTTGGTGTCCCTTTCATGTCCACTTTTTACATTCATGGGTTGAATGTGGGATTATCGGTTTGGTTGGGTACCATTCCAAATGTCCTAAATTCTTTTGATGCTTCCGAGATAAGAAGTTTATTTCATGGGCATAATGTTGATGTTCCTTCGTCAGCAAAGTCTTCTCCTCATCCTTCTCCCACATCTGGTGAAAGTAAAGTTACTAGTAACTGGAAGTCTAAACGAAATAGAAAGAGGAAGAATAGGAAGAAGAAATCACCAGTCACTACTAGACATACTGGTAATAGGTTTGTAGCCTCTGCAAGTCATGTTAGCGACCCATCACTAACCTCTACAAGTCATGTTGGATATGTGAAACCAGCCAGTACTAGTCATGTTGGGGGCATTGATTCTATTGAGAAACCTAGACGGATAGGACGTAAGCCTATGTTCCCTTGTAAGCTTTGCAAGGGAGACCACCTTACTCATCTATGCCCTGGCATTCCATAGGTAAAAATATTGTGGTCCCTGTCTACAAGCTCTTCTGATTCTGAGTCTTCTGAGGTTTCCTCATAGTCTATTCAACCATTGGTTGAGAAATCTCCTATTTTTGGGTCTGAGGTGCCTTTAGACCATGTAGTCTCTCAGCCTATTTAGCCATTGGTTGAGAAAGTGGTCATGTTGATGCAGTCATCGATTGATCCCACTCCTCTTTTGGGGGGTGAGGTACCTTTAGACCATGTAGTATCTCAGCCTATTCATCCATTGGTTGAGAAAGTGGTCATGCTGATGCATTCATCGGCTGAACCCACTCCTCTTTTGGGGGGTGAGGTGCCTTTAGACCATGTATTCTCTCAACCTATTCAGCCATTGGTTGAGAAAGTGTTCATGTCGATGCAATGATCCGTAGGATCTTTTAATGACTATGATTGAGTTTTAAATTGCATGTGTTAATTAACCCTTTTAGGAAGCTTAATGAAAGAATGAGGAAAGAAGAGGAATTATGACAGTCATATACACATATGCAGATCTGAAATGAAATAATAAACAACAAACCATAACATGATAATTGATAACGGAGTTCGACACAACGTTGCCTACGTCTCCGGGCCTTTGTCTCTCTGGGGGAGGCTTCTTTATTTATGTTCAAAATATCAAAATTACATCACAGTAGTACCAATTGGATACAAGACTAATCTGGTCATGTTCTTCCAGATCTCTAGAACCCAGCAAAGAAAACGGCACGCAAAATGGATGTTCGGAGCTCCCAGAAATGGCCCGCAAGCGTCTGCTCCTCAATAGCTTCCCTACATAAAAATGGCTTTGGCTTGGCTTCCCTTCAGCATAAATCTTCTCTAACTATCCTCCATGGCCTCAAATAGGCCTTGTTTTTATAGATCTGAAGTTGGTTATCCATCCCCAACTTCCTCCCAAAATTTGGGCTCCAAAAATGCCCAATATCTCCCAAAAATGGATAAAATCCATTAATACAGGCATAATATCAATAAAAAATCCCAAAACTTAAACAAAAACCCCACTTTTGTATAATAATAGGGAATAAGCTCCTTATTTTGTGCGCTCACCCCCTTGGCAGGGTCATATGGGGCCATGTGGTCGAGCGTTAGCCCCTCGGGCTATGCGCTGGCCCTTCCCATGCGCGCTAGCTCCTGGTCTTTGACGTGTTCCATGGAACCCGTGGCTTAACAAACTACCCGCACCCAACTTTGGTGGATGGCTCCTGGTCCTGTGGGATCCGTCTGAGATCCAAGGGCTGGTCTCTATCGTGACCCCCCCCTCCGCTTGCCCGGTCGCTTGGTTCCATGGCGTGTGAATAGACCATGGGCTGTGGGCTAAGCCCCGGCCCTTTTCGCCTCCAAATAAAGCTTTAACCAAACTCAAATACATTATTTACCATATAGCTATTAAGAACTACCATTGGAGCAAGCAGTTAGCCTGGTCCTGCCAGTCCATAGCTTGGAGGAGAGGTCGTGGGTTCGACCCCAGTGGAGACCATATAATTTTACATAACCCGAGAGCCAACCAGAGGGTGCCACATGGCAGCGCATGACTGGGCCACATGGCACCTCTCCAACCAATCATACTCTTCCACCTGTCGAGTGTCGAATGGTCCATGTGTCTGCCATGTACCCTGCCACCTGCTAGCCTGTACCATGTGTCTACCACATCACTTCCCTGTCAGCCTATGCCACGTGTCTACCACGTCATTCTGTGCCACGTGTCAACCTTACAGTGGTGACACGTGTCACCCTCTGACTAGTCCAACTGTACCTGTCGTACTCCCTGTCACCTACCATGTGTCATCTCCAGGAGATGCCACGTTAGTTGTATGGTCGTACGGCCTATACAGTCAGTCTGCCACATGGCACTGTACGGACTGTACAGTCATCCACTTTTTTTGCTTGTTTGGGTTTTCGAATAGAATGTGATATCTTTCGCATACGAAGCCTATTTGATGAATTAAATATATGGCCGGAATCAAGAAGACGAGACGAACGCAATGGCACTAGTTTCGTCGGATTCCGAGCACTTTCATTTTTTAGCCTTTTTGAGCTCTGTCAGGGTTCTGGATCTGATTCTGGATCATGCAATCATCGGTTGATCCCACTCCTCTTTTGGGGGGTGAGGTTCCTTTAGACCATGTATTCCCACAGCCTATTCAGTCATTGGTTGCAAAAGTGGTCATTTTGATGCAGTCATTGGATGATCCAACTCTTCTTTTGGGGACTGACGTGTCTACCGACTATGTGTTTAGCGTTTCCGGTTCAATACTTTTAGAACAAGGGGGCATTCCGCTCGTTACGAGAAAACCCCTTCCAAGCCCTAGGATGGTTTCCTTTGTTTGGAATGACCTTGTTGAGCCTCATCTTCCTTCTTCCGCACCTTTTCAAATAAGGGTTGAAGTTAATTCAACAAACATTTATCGATGTATTGTGGATGAAGGAGCCTCTGCAAGTATTTTATCCTCCTCGGTTTGGAAAGTCTTGGGATCTCCCAAGCTTGTGTCTTCTTCGCATGAGTTGTTGTCTTTTGACAGACATCCTAGTGAATATTTGGGGATTCTTCCTCAGTTTCCTATCTCATTAGGTTGGAATACTTTCCTTGTTGATGTTATAGTGGTGCAAGGCCCGTTAGATTTCAATATGCTTCTCAGGCATGATTATGTATATGTTATGAATGTTGTGGTGTCTACACTCTTCTGGGTTATGCATTTCCCTCACAATGGAAGCATTGTCACTATCGACCAACTGGCATCTGATAATCACCATCCTAATTCAGCGTTAGTTCAGGATGTCCCTTTATATGTTCCTATTTTTTGTGTAGACTCCACCCTGCCACGGGTTAATTATGTGGCATCTTGTCCTTGGTGCTCAATTTCTTCTGAGTAGGAACCTATTCAATCATTTTTCCTTCTTGAGACTTGGAATTAGCAATTGATCCATTGGTTTATCCAATGGGGGCATGGGAGCCCTTGCTTCCCCCTCTTGGTCCAAGTAGGCTTGAGTATCCTTCCGAGTCTGATTTCATTTTTTGTATATCCTCAAGCCCTCGTGCTTTTGATTCTTCACTAATAGACTCTGCCAGTCCTGGCCAGAACCTCCATCGTCATATGGAGTATGGTCAATTTATCTTACCCTTTGGGACTGTCGACCCTCGTTTGCGTGATTTCTCAGATTTTGAATTGCCTTCAGATGAGGCTATCCTTGAAGCCATGACTATGGTTTCTATACTGTGGGAGGACTTCCACCGTGGTTTGTGTTTTCTTCCCTTTGGGGAGACTTTCCAAATTAACTATCGAAGAGACTCTTGGTCTGAGCCTAATAGTGGGCTTTACCTGAACTAGTTTCATACATGAGTTGTAGCCCCTTACGGGTCTTCTTTTAAGCCCTTTTCAGACCCTCTAAATATGAAAATATTTCCAAGCGATCTTGTTGTCTTTCACGCTCGTTAAACTGAAATTTTAAGGCACGTCTGTCCAGCGGTAGTTTACCCCTTTTTCGGTCCGAATGGTCAATTGTACGAACAAAGGTATACTCTAGGAACTTCAATTCTCTAGAAGAGTATCCCCAGGTATAATTTTATTCCTTTTTTGGGCCCAAGGGACTAAATTTACGAAAAAGGAACCCCCACAGAGTCCATAGTTAAGCTCTTTTCAAACTCCCTAAAATTGAAAAGATCGTCGAGTGACCTTGTTTCTTCACACTCGTTAAAATGGATAAGAAGAACAACCTTTATGGAGTCCATAGTTAAGCTCTTTTCAGACTCCCTAAAATTGAAAAGATCACCGAGTGACCTTGTTTCTTCACACTCATTAAAATGGCCAAGAAGAACAACCTTTACGGAGTCCATAGTTAAGCTCTTTTCAGACTCCCTAAAATTGAAAAGATCGTCGAGTGACCTTGTTTCTTCACACTAGTTAAAATGGCCAAGAAGAACAACCTTTACAGATTTCATAGTTAATCTCTTTTCAGACTCCCTAAAAATGAAAAGATTTCTGAGTGATCTTGTCTTTGTAACACTTGTTAAAATGATTTTGAATAGTCTTCTTTTCGGTGCTAGTTTACCCCTTTTTCGAATCGACTAGACTATTTTCAAAAAAGGTACTCCAGTGGAATTTTCTTTTACGCTTTTTCAAACTCTCTAAAAATGAAAAAACGACCGAGCTTACCTTCTTTGGGCTCATTAAACTTACATCGAAGGGCATTACCATTGGGTGTCTTATTAATCATGTTTTCATACCTACGTCTTTGGCCGATTGCCGGCTCCATGTTTCTCTCAACTGAACCCTCTGAAGCATGCCTTATACGCAAGCCTTGTAGCACTTTGCCTCTRCGTCTTGACACCTTTGGCCCATGGAGGTTTTTTCTGAGTGTCCCATTTCTGCATATGTACCCTTTCTTTGAGCATYAGTKTGTTMCTTGCACCTGGAACTAGTATGTTAGCGACACTCGTTCCTCCTTTGTAACGTAACATTATTTTATTCATTTTTCAAAATCTTTCCAAAATTATTGAAAAAAGACAAAAAAAAATCAAATATACCCCCAAAAGAGGAAGGGAAAAGTATTTTATTTTTATTGGCTGCACAAGGAGTCRCCCTTGGACAAAGAACATCTTTCTGTTTTTTAATCAAAGATCTAGGATATAGTATGACCTTGGGAAGTTGTTCTCATAGAGTCGTGTCCTCCTTCGTTTAGTTATTCCTTCGAACATATGGAGAGTTGTCATTGCCTCCTGCATCATCAACTTATGTCAATATCATGTTGCTTGAGTCTCATCATTTGTCATGCTACTATCCAAGGGAAGTTTTTACCAAGCTCATGTCGGCCTTTCTGCATTTTGTCTCTTGTCCTCATGCTCGTCCATCCTAAAACACCAATCAAAATCCTTGTTCAAAATAAATGAAGTTCTTTGCCTAATCACCGAGATCCTCTTGTCTATTCATGTCGAGTTGTTGAAGACCTCTGGGTAATGAAGTTGTGTACTCACATTACACTCTTACCCGAGTTTTGAATATCTTGAAGTTGTTGCTCGAGCTCTGAAATCATCATATCCAACCATCATATGACACTTAGCTTCTTGAAGAGGGATATTATACATGTATATATTTTGATTTTGAGATGTAGATCCACTGTGTATTTATTGTGGCTACACTTTATATAGTTATATGACATGGATCTGCAGTGTATTTGATTAGCAGCCATGATTTTAGTCTTTAAATCTCGAGCATGGGTATGCCCACCTCGAAGAGACAAAGTATTATTTTGCAGATGGCAGCTCTCGAATACTGGTCCCTGGGCTCACTCACTTGGCACGTTGATAAAGATTGGTAAATTATTTCGGCCATCAGATTCTCTTCTAACCTTACACTTTAGGGGGCATCTGTTATAAGCATAATTTGCACCCATCCTGCATACCTAGCCTCATGACCTACTATTTGCCAATTTATTGAGCCAAGCTCTTCTAAAAATCCCTATTTTTTGAGCCACATGTGCCTTGGCCTTATACATCCCACGTATGCACACATCCATATGCCTGCAGGTCTTCTACAACCTGCGTATACTAACAAAAGCATGAAAAATTGAAAGTTGCAGACAGGAAACAGAGTTTCAGGAAATTGCTAAAATCGTTTGACTACCTATGGCCCGTCATTCAACCGGATAACTACCTATAAAAGAAGGGGTAGGGGTCCCATTAAATAGGAAGGAGAAGAGCATAGAAACTCTTCCCAAATTTATCCCCCCTTTGCCCCAATTTTCTGCAGTTGTATTGTGAGGTTCAATAGTGGGTCCATTGTGAAGAGGATCCTAGGACTAGGTTTGAGGAGAAATGTCGAACACATATTGTAAGTTTAATCCTGTGAATATTAATACAAAAAGAAATACTTTTTTCGTCCCACCATATCATGTGTTCAAATTGTGTATTTATTTTATGATATTATCACATCTAACCCAATAATTAGTATATGAAATGCATGTTTGCAGCTCTCTGTTTGTCCACGTGTGAATGCAGGTCATCTTTGGGAGGAGGTTTGCAGTCAAGGAGCAAGTGAAAGTGAAGGGATCGACATCAAACGAAGGATTTAAGGTAGAGTTACCTAATCTTGTTTGCACCTTTGTATTGCATGAATGTGGGGTTTTGTGTTGGTAGAATAGGAAAAAGTAGAGGCCTTTTAATGGTCATTTTCTGCATGCATTGATTAGAGCCATTTAATGATAAGTCTGTAAACAGGATTTCCCACTCACATCATCTATAAACATCTCAATAATGCTTGGACCTGAGGAACTACTCATTTCCTTCAAAGTTTATGTAGAAATTTAGTAGGTGGGACCCATTTAATTTTCCTAGCATAGGGAAAATTTAATGGGATTTATTGCAGGTACAATAAATGGCSACTCATTTGGATGAACCAGTTATYTCTATCCTTCAAAAAACTCAAAKATTACATTTAGATGTTTAAAAAAAAATAGTTTTCAAGAAAATGTGATTTCTACCTGTACTATAGGTTCCACATCATTAAGATTTTCTTATAAAAGATATAAACAGGGGATAAAAACTTCTACATACTCTTCGAGCATTMTCTACAAGACAGTATATGGGGTTAATTGATTTAATCTTATACATGCACATAATCCTTTCTTGTGTATGACACCACAAAGGAACCTTATGCGGTTGATTATATGTCAAATTTTATTCCTTATCTCTCTTTTCCATGCATTGCTTCGTTGCTAGTGAGAAACCATAGCCCCAATSAAGTTTCCTCGGTATCATATAAGCATGTCCCCGCTACTAGAGCGAATATGTATCCTCGACAAGTTTACTTGTACTTCCCACACAATTTATAGTGCTTTCAACTTCCTTTTTATTTCATGTTATGCTCACCCTTGTAGGTTTGTGTATAAGTATTGCATATGCAAATAGCGTGTGAAGGAAATGGGGTGTTATGAGAGTTCCTTAGATATGTTGGCATTATCGACACTTACTGTCCTTATGGGTCTACCTCTTGAAGGTATAACATGATCAACAATTTAGTGTGAAGTGAATAGAGCTTACAAATAATACCCAAAAGATCCTATAGGTTAATAATTTTCTATTTTCATGTAATCCCTAAAGCTTAATATGAGAGTACTGCCATGATAAGAAATATACCACATTCACATCCAAATTTGTTGATATTTTTCTCCACTTTATAACTTGAGAGTTTATCATGATTTTAAAAGATGTGTCCATCTAGGGTTTCCACTGTTTATCCTTGATCCCTTCACTAGCAAATTTGGGTCATTTTGCGACGGCTATTTCGACACTCTTGTGACATTATGTCATGGATATTGCAATGAATCTTGAGTCTCTGAAACATCATTTTATGGCAYGTGGAAATTTCAAYGAAGTTGAATTAACGTCACAAGAACGACRACCCTAGGGAACTTCTCACAATTGCCACAAAAAATGAAATATCGTCGCCAATACGACAATCTAGGCAAACTAAGTGAAACCAACATTTCGTCTCAATTGCGACGACCATTGCGACGAAAATTTTCATTGTCTATATAGCTAATTCATCGCAACAAWTTTTTTTTCATTKCACTTGCGACGACAACATTTTTTTGTTTWTATAGAGAATGCGTCGCAGGAACGAAAACATTTCTTTGTTTTTATAGCAAATGCGTCACAACAATTGTTGGGGTCGTCGCACTTGCGACGACAACTTTTTTTTGTTTATATAGCGAATGCATCGCAGGAACGACAACATTTCTTTGTTTATATAGCAACTACATCGCAACAATTATTGTTGTCATTATAAGTGCGATGAAAAAAAATTATTTAAAAAAAAAAATCAAAAATATTTTAGGTGGCAATTTCAATATTAATATTACCATATTAATAACTATCAATAGAAAACATTGACATTATTTATTATTTATATTAATAACTTCTTTTGTATGGGGACTTGGTGTTTTTTCCAACAACCAAGAAAATTCTTACGCACTTTGGAAAGGATTGAAAATTTCTAAAGGTTCATGTGCTCAATCGTTGGTTGTAGTGAGAGATTCAAATACAATCATTAAAAATATGGAATTCATCGTTGGTTGTAGTGAGAGATTCAAATACAATCATTAACAATATGGAATTCATTGTTCTCTAAAATAGTCTCATTCAAGGTTACATATAAAATAAATAATGAAATATAAAACATGAAATACTCAAAGAAAATGTGTCTAAACTGAAATATGTGCTCAAGTGGTACAACAACTATTTGATAATACTTATTTCAATAGGTCAATGACAATGTATGACTTTGATGTAAGAGTTTCACATGGTGTATTTTACAAATAAAAAACACAATCCTAAGACTCTAACACAACACTAATGACCTTCAATCAAATAGTTAAATAGCAATTAGTCCTTCCAAGTTCTTCAATGTATGGTGATGCAAACCACCATAGAACACACATGAAGGCATGAGAGGAACTATGATTCCACTATAGGGGAACATTAAAGGGGACCTATGGGAAAATAAATCCTCTATCTCCAAGGTCATTCTCAGAACTCATATTTTTCTACAATGTGCCTTAAATGTATCCATATACCTTCTTTGACTTATCAACCAATCCTTGAATCTATGTAAGAGGTTGGTGGGGAAAGTATTTCCATATAATAATGGGAGCATGGGTTGAGTACAATATTCATGCCATGGGAAGTGTAAGAGTCCTACATTCCGCTAGTTATAGGTAATTTCATCCATCATTTCCACCAATGATATCATTGTCATTGACTCTAACATTGTGGGAAGCACTCTAACATTAATTCTCTACACATTTCATGTTTTATTCTCCATTTCCAACCCATACCAATTTGGAAATTAACCAAAATCAACATCAAGAAGAGGAAAATTGTAGACTTTGGATAAAATATAGTGGTTGTAGGTGAGAATATATGATAGGGAAGATAACAATTCATCATTCACTATCCATTATATACTCTTTATATCCTTGAGAGACAAATATAGTTCTTTTTAGGAAATTCTTAAAAAGAATACAATAGATCAAGCTCTTTCTATCCACACTAAAGAGAACTAGAGAGAATAATATATCTAAGGGACCATGAAGTACATAAAGTGAATATATTCCTTATATTTTATGTTGTAGTGGAAGAGAGTTCCTTATCTATCACAGGATGAATTAGCTTCTTGTAATGCTTTGTGTTGAGAAGGTTAGGTAAGAATGTGAGTAGAAAGGTTGGGATGAGAAATATAGAATCTTATTGCTTGGTTTTTTCACCATGGTGGCCTCGTAGCCTAGGTTGGTGGTGGTATCTACACTAGATGGTTGTGGTTCAATGGAAATTTTCTCTTACATGAC
>JASDQU010735783.1:56906-81568 GCA_032191745.1 Picea mariana | reverse complement strand
GTTGACCTTCACTCAAATAGTTAAATAGGAATTAGGCCTTCCAAGTGCTTCAATGTATGGTGATGCAACCCACCATAGAAAACACATGAAAGCATGAGAGACACTATGATTCCACTATAGGGGAAGACGAAAGGGGACCTATGGGAAAAAAAATCCTCTATATCCAAGGTCAGTCTCAGAACTCGTATTCTTCTACAATGTGCCTTAAATGAAGCCATATACCTTCTTTGACTTATCAAACAATCCTTGAATCTATGTAAGAGGTTGGTGGGGAAAGCCTTTTAACATAATAATGGGAGCATGGGTTGATTACAATCTTCATTCCATGGGAAGTGTAAGAGTCCTACATTCCGCTAGTTATAGGTAATATCATCCATAATTTCCACCAATGATATCATTTTCATTGACTCTAACATTGTGGGAAGCACTCTAACATTAATTATCTACATATTTCATGTTTTATTCTCCATTTCCAACCCATACCAATTTGGAAATTAACCAAAAGCAACATCAAGAATAGGAAAATTGTAGACTTTGGATGAAATATAGTGGTTGTAGATGAGCATATAGGATAGGGAAGATAACAATTCATCAGTCACGATCCATTATATACTCTTTATATCCTTGGGAGACAAATATAGTTCTTTTAGGAAATTCTTAGAAAGAATACAATAGATCAAGCTCTTTCTATCCACACTAAAGAGAACTAGAGAGAATAATATATCTAAGGGACCATGAAGTACATAAAGTGAATATATTCCTTATGTTTCATGTTGTAGTGGAAGAGAGTTCCTTATCTATYRYAGGATGAATYAGATTCTTGTAATKCTTTGTGTTGAKAAGGTTAGGTAAGAATGTGAGTAGAAAGGTTGGGATGAGAAATATAGAATCTTATTGCTTGGTTTTTTCACCATGGTGGCCTCATAGCCTAGGTTGGTGGTGGTATCTACACTAGATGGTTGTGGTTCAATGGAAATTTTCTCTTACATGACCAATCTCTTAGACCAATTTTTGTTAAAAGATAAGTCTCATTTTTTTGGTTATGAATATGCAAAATTACTATTACTCCTAGTCATAAAAAAATTGTGTTATGCATGCTATGTGTCATTTGTTTTTTCTGATTTTGAATTTAAGTGTACAAAGAAATGAAGGAAAAATTCATGACGCGGGAGAAGAAAATGATTTTTACCTTTTCGAAAATGTGTTTTGTATCATGGAGGTGACCACCCTTCAAACCTGCATTTTTCAAAGACATTAAAAGGTTAAATGACTGAATAATAGCTAAACATCTATGACCACCCATATTGCTCGATTATGTCATCGCTCTATGATTTCAATGTTAAACTTGTTACATCCGCATTCTCAATCAAGGTATTTAACATGTTTATGCATTTAAACAATTACTCTTTGTATCCCACCTTGTGGAATCACAAGACCTTAACATTGAAATCCTTGGGTTCTTGTCCTTGACTTATTTTTCTACTCGCAATGATTTGTGGAAGATTCAACATCATTGTACATATCATAGAGGAATGAATAAGTAGGATTTGAGGCAATGTTGAGAAGAAACACCATGTCCATGACACAATGAAAATAATGGTAATGCTCTTTGTCATGTGAGACACAATGAAACATGTCACAAGACTTTCAAAGTTGCATATATCATGTCACAAGACTTTCAAAGTTGCATATATCATGTCACAAGATTTGGAAGTTGCATCATTAAGAGAAGATGAAATTGTCATTAAGTGTATAAAAAAATTACATTCACATATATATACAAGCCATAGAAATAGCCGTGTGTATATTATCGGCTATATAATGTACATCTAACTGTCTTATAAAATTATTACATGACATCATGAATTTATTTTAGTCTTCTTTTGTGCTTTCCAATTCTTAAGAAAATCATCCATGTCCATGTCTTTGTTTATTGGGTTCTCTTCAACAGTTGATGTCGTTTCATTCCTTTCACACCTAGTACATCTAGTCTTGTACCCATGGTGTGGATGCTGCTATGAGGGGCCATCACCTAAAAAAATAAAAAATATTAAATTTATATGGCCAATTTTTAAATATCATTGAAGTAGTTCATTAATATTAAAAAAAAACTCGGCAATGTAATGATTTACCTAGTCCTCTAGTCAGCATCGTTGGAATGGTTGTCGGCCTGTTCACCTGATCTTCAGGTCGAGGAGGACCATCTATGACATTCTCTTCCATTGAAACGTTAAAATTTATAAGTCCAAAATTATTAAGTATATGATCAATATATAGACATTTTACTATCGTGGGCCTCAGTCATAGGAACATCTTGGGGATGCACCTCACTGGGATGGGGCTACTGGGGAGCACCATGATCTTCTGGCTGTGTTTCACTATCAACGCTCTGTTTTTCAATACTAATGGTTTCGTTTATAGTGTTGCTCCCCTGATTAAAACAAAGTAAGACATTAAATTATGGATGATATCAAACATTTACATATTTTATAAGTAATGAAAGGTTAATGTGGACTGACTTTTATTTACCTTATCCTGTAAATTCGGTCTTGGGGTCTGCCCCATGATTTTCCTATGATCAACCATGGATTTATAACCATACTTGTAACCAAGTTGGAGGTCTTCCTCCATGGTTTCAGTTCCGAAGTCGTCGCCCTGCATTTCATAAGCATATGGTTTTTTAATGTTTTTGGTTGCAATTACCTTAAATTTGTAAGGTGATACAAATAATATTCTTATGATGTTTAGGTACTTACAATTTGTGACTATAACCTCGAGTAGTTTCCCTGGCCTAGCTTGTGTTGGCCATGTTTGGAAATCCTTTATTTGGTTGTCTTCGAAGTGTCAGGCAACCTATCATCAGAATTTTCAAGTATGTTATATATAACCACACTTTTATTTATATCTAAAGAAAAATAAAGATAGTACTGAATTAAAAAAATTGTAATTTACCTTGGTGTACCAGTTATTTGTTCTCTTGATTTTTTCAAAATCTTCTCTTTTGCATCATCAATGATCGTCTTCCACTCCCTCTCTGGAATTGAGGGAGGATTATCATACCTAGGATTTCTTGCCAACCTTCATCTATAAACATCCCGCGTATATTTTAAATATTCACCCGCTCCATATGTGACCACTTTTGTATTGAACATGTCTACACCAAAGAGGCCTTCAAGATAATCCATAAGTTCCTTTTTGAGGTTGGAATTCTGGCAATTCCACCTCATGCATAAGGATGCCCCAAAAATAGACAAGGCCTTGGTCTCTATGTGCCTATAAAAAAGATTGTTTCCTACACACAAAAATATATGATCATTAATTTAAAATTAATAATCTAGATGATTTATGTATGAGGACAAAATTAAACGATTAGAATATGAATTAAAACTACCTAGGATTCTTGATTGTTTTAATGGAATTCCATTATCATCGACCAAAAATGTGCATGGAAGGGTCCCTGTGCTTGTCACACATCTAGCTCCAGGAAATGAAACCATCTCAACCACATCACTATGATCCTCATCTCTGCCACCATCTCTAGACTCTAATTGAGGTGTGGATGTTTGTCAATGAGTGTCATGGCTCCTATATAAATGAGGTTTGGAAGATGGATAAGTAAATGGTGCTCTAGAAGTTGTATGACCACCCACATCAGGACTCTATAATGTCTCTGTAGAACCACTACTACCAACACCAGGCTGAACAGGCTCCAAATATTCCTTTATAAAAAATAAAAATAAAATCGTGAGATAATGTAAAAGTTAAAGAACAAAGTATCATAATTGAACATATGAGTGCATTAAAAAAAATATTTAATTATGGTTATTACCTTATATGTGTTAAGTTGTGACATAAGGAGCTTGATCTTTTCTTTGACATCAGTTGTTTGTTCTGGACGATCTAACAAGCTAACAAGTTCCTTGTTAGCTTTAATGATTTTTTTTTAATAATACCATCAGATCAGTGCAATAATAGAACCCCTCCTCATCGGCGGAATCATGATCCACATGGCCAGCTGACTACATATAATTTCAGCAAAAACAAAGTTATTTCAATAAAATTATATAAGAAAATAATAAAAAAAACGTAAAATGAAAGTGGAAATTGATAATCATTTACATGTTTTGCAGTTGGCCCTTTTCCATGATCATCCTGCCACATTATAATATAACTAGAATCCCCAAATATTTAAAAAATTGTTAATGACAACAAAGAAGCAATGTTAAAGATAATATTTACAACAATGTTAAAGATAATAAAAAAATATAATGCAATAAGTAGAGGTTTCTTAAAGAGGTGTTTCATAAGAACCTGCACACTATTAGTCAATGTTTCTATTCGATTCAAATTGTAATCCACTAATAACTCTTCCCCGGGAGCTATCTTTTTTATTGCACACAAGACTACCCGATTCTCTTCACGTCCCTCATATATGCAATTCAGTTGTTTGTTTGTTATCCCGGGTCATGTGTTGTTTATAAACCCTACGATATTGCTGGAAGATTTAGGCCTTCCATCAATATAGATAGTCGCTCCCTTATTTTTATCCTTGTTTATTAGTTGTATATAATTTGCGGCGAGTGCATATCTCCACATACTTTGCATGTACCGAACTAGCCGCATCCAATCGTTATAATTGTAACATGGTCCGACATAGTCCATCAATTCAGTTACTGTATTGTATTTTACAATTATTCCATCCATGGAAAATATCCCCAAGCCATGCAGGGAGGATGGTGCACTGTGATATGTCCTATTGTTGACAACGAAGTCAACATCTATAGGAGGTAGTTCCTTAGGTACCCATTGTTTCACCAGATGATTGTACCTGAGTGGAACATCTATGTCTCCTATTCTCTCATCATCATAAGAGAATGATCCTCCCTCGACAAGAAAAAATTCCATGCGTCTACAAAATTTTATTCTGACTTTTTTACCTCTGGTCCTTATTTGTTTATCATATCTACTAGATGCAGTCGTATTTCCGGCCTCTATTTGTCCTAATCTTTCCTCACTCAATGAAGAAATATCTGACAGGTACCTGTTTGGTTGTACCTTCAGTTGCATGTGCACATGTTKTTAGTTAGTAKCCCATCATCATATTCACATTTCTAAATTAAAAATTTATATCTTTAGTTTTGGATGCACAATTAGACTAGGGTGCAATTACCAATATTAGTGGTCAACCACCTAATTTAATGTGATATCCCTCTTGATTTTGGACATATTAAGGACATATTAAAAATGTGAAAACACTAAGGACATCATAAATTTATCATATGGATCTAAGAAAAAAATAGTATTAAGGTTGTTGTTTGTTGGATTTGTGAAAAATGTACCTAAACAAAAAATTCTCACTTGAACTTGAGCAATGCCATAACTTCTAGAAATGGTATAGAAAAATATAAATACTAGACTAAGGCAACCCAACTAGGCACCCTCTACTCAAGGAAGAGGAACCACACAACACAAAATGCCTCTAATTTTTGCAAACCCCCATGTGTTGCATTGTCAACTCCCATAAGGCCATCCTAAATCCTAATACTATAGGGAAAAAATAATAGTTTGTATGAATCAAAGAAACCTAGGGTTGAACATGGGACATAACAACATGAAACCCATATCACAAACAAAAAGAAAACAAACAAGGATAGATCCAAACCAAAAAACATGTTAATAAGGAAAACACATACTTTTCTATGTGCTAAAGACCAACTTGAAAAGAAAACACATATGGACAAATCCAATTTGAAGAACACTGTCACAAGGAAAACACATCCTTTTCTATGTGCCAAATACCAACAATTCCAACCAATCTACCAGTGTATGCAAGAGGTAGCAATGAAACTACCCACAATCCTATGGAAAAACTCCCCTCCTCCATGAAATGTTTTAACACACATAGAGAACCACTACAAAACACCATAATCGAGACCAAACCYAAGAGAGGAATGAAAAACATGGAACAACAAACAAATTCCAGAGTGCACCATGATCACCAAGACAACCACAACAAAAAACCATAATCGAGACCATAACCATGAAACCCATGGGAAACATAGAGAACCCAAAAAAAATTAGGCTATGCCACAATGAGCACAATTCATGGCCCACTAAATTCTACAATACACCACGATCTCTAAGAAAACCACGACCAATCACCATATTAGAGACCAGATATAGGAAACTCCATAGTGCACCACAACAACCAAGATAACCACAACCATATATCATAGTTGATAATACATCTAAAAAACCCATGAAAAAAACACACCACCCACCAAATTCTAGGCTACACCATGACAAGCACATACCAGCAAATCCCGACAATAACAAAAACACATGATAAACCATATTGCATGATAAACCTATGGAATTAAATAAGGACTTAAGGGTGGAAAGGGAAGTGGTGGTAATATAGGGTATCTACCTAATCCATGTTGCATGATAAGTGACACATATTCCACATGCATTTGGTTGCATGGGCATCATTCATGAAGATGTTATGATGATTTTTTTTGCATTTAGTATAAAAAATAAGGTGAAACACATTCCCTTAAACCCTACCTCCCCATCATCTTAACAACTGACCCCACTATTATATACTTAGCACCTTAGGACCTCCATCTCAGATACTGACAATACAAATGGAGGTCATGACTAGGGATTTTATGGCATACCTAAACGTTATTCATACAAGGATATACATACTCAGGAGATGTCTAGGAACAATATACTAAATAGTTACAAATCCTCTCATGGACAACCATTCATGCATGGAGACATCTTAGAGCTATTGTGGAAGGATTGTTTTGCTGGATATAGATGTCTATGCATACCATCAAATATCCACGATGTAGGGAACCTCCACATCAACAAATTTGGGACCAATTAAAATATGCTAGATATACAAGGGAGACAAAGAAGGGAGTTAGTTTGGATAATAAAGGGAAAATCAAAAATACATGTGGTGGGCTCAGAAATTGCCCTATCATTATGATGATGTCAATATGGTTGGCTCATTAAACACAAGGTCCAATTAAATTCCACCACGTGGAAATGAAACATCGACATGAATGAACTTGGAAGGACTAGTGGTGGCTCTAGAGTGTGCCACATGGTACCACTATACATTTTGCAAGATAAGCTAGAAGACATCCTTATCAAAAAAATTCCAAGTATTTTGGAGAATTGGACTCAAACAAGATTTCACTAGGCTCTAATAGTACTTCAGATCCATAAGAATTGAGCAGATTTGTCATTTCAAATATCTCTAATGCAAGAACTTTCGTAGAAACATGGTACCTAGACTTAAGCCTGATGCATAATGTTTTATGTTTGGATGTCTTGGTGGGCCTGGGGTTCGATGGCTTAAGTTCATATAGGCTTAAGTTTAGTGCACTCCTTGATCCTTTTTTTAATGCGGAATGCAAAATTGCTCCAAATTTTTTCACAATTGTTATTTGTAATGCCACAATGTCCACCAAGACACTCACTTCCCTCCTCTCTCTATTCAATACAGCTCCAGTTTCCATATGGCCACAACAAATGGGAAATTGGTGATGGAAAAGTAGGAGAAAGTTTAAAAGGTTACAGAAAAGGGGACATGGTATATTCACCTTGGATTAGATTTGTAAAACTCCTCGATTGGTTTACATATGGCATACATTGTGATGCCATCCCATAACTTTAGTAGCTCGTCGATAAGAGGCTCGATATATACATTCATATCTTTAACATGGTACTTACCTAATTGTTTGAAATTACACATAATTAAATAAATATATAAACAAATAAATAAACAAAAGATATTATGTAAAAATTGAAACAAATGAAAATGTTAAATTCAAAAAATTAATGTAAACAAATACCTGGAACAATCATTGTCAACATTATGTGCTCCCTCTTTATTGACATCAGAGGAGTGTTATTGTTTATAACAAAAATATGACACATTGAGTAAATAGACCTAAGCTCTTTGAATGGATTAACACCATCAGTTTCCAATGAAATCCTAACATTATGAGGTTCATATTTGAAATCTGCCCATTTTTCCTCAATTTCCCTAAATGCATAACCATTGGCAGGCATTCGAAGAACACCATTTCCACTTCTTCTACATGCATGGTAATCCATAAATTGTGCTATTATTTCACACCTGAACAATCGCTGCAAACGTGGAATTATGGGAATATGACGAAGAACCTTTCGAGGCACCCTTTTTGTTACTTGATCGGTTCGATATCTACTGATAAGACATTGCAGATATTTAGTTTTCGAAGCATGTTGTCCATATTATATAATATGGTCATTAGGACATCCATCTATAGTTTGATAATCCATTCCAATGTATTTCATAATGGCATGAAAACCTCCATATGTGTGAGGTAAAATATTTGACGATGGTAACAAAAATTCACCTAACAATCTACAACATAAAAAACAACTAGTTAATGTAATAATATTAATCGTAAAAATTGCATTCTTATTTTACACATTAATTAACACTAAAAAAAAATATAAAAAAATCAACATTTATGTATAATATGAGATGAAACATATTACATACCTTAGTATCTGTTTCATACAAGTGTTTGGAAAATTATTCATAACCTTTAAGTTCACTAGCAACAATGTAGTGGAGAGAAGATTTTCTCTTGATCCTTCATAAAGTCGTATATTTTCCTTTTCTAATAGAGGTTCATCATAAATACCAGCATTTTCCTCATCCTCATCTAGCTACGAAAACAAATCTTGGATCATTTGATTTGTCCCATCATCTTCTTCCATGGGATCATTAACTTGATTTGTCCCATCACCTTCTTCCATGAGATCCTCATTTGCTTGGTCATGATGATGTTCCTCAACTTGTACAACATCATTTCTACTAATACTTGGTGCAATATTCTATGGAAAGTTAGAGTACAACTCTAACTTTATAATTACAAACAATCATGCAAAATTAGTGTATACTATAACAAACATTCAAACAATATATATACATCTATATATAATTTTATATAAAATTGACAAAATAAAAAAAGATAATGAATATATAGTTAATTACCATGGGATGATATTCATTCGATCAGCCATCAATGTGACCATATTTCCTACAATGTTTTGTAGTTGTTGCTATTAAAATTCTTACGGGACATCTGAGGCAACATTTTTTACAAGGGAAATAACATCTACCATCACCTTTTCACCCGCTTTACTTTTTTCCCCACCTCTAACAACATTCTGCGACATTTTTCCGCACAAAAATACCCTTTTGGAACCGTCGTTGTTATAGCAAGATTTTCGCAACATCTTTAAATCGTCAAATATTTATAGTCCAATTTTAGGTCACTATCGTCGCAATTGCGACGAATGTAACCTAAAAATATTTATTTTTTCACCTATTTATTTTAGGTCATTTTTAACAGTCAATTTTAAGGTTAGGTAAGTCGTCACTCTTGTGACGGACAAACTACATTAATCGATCTTGTGACGAAAATCGACCATAATAATTTATTCAAACTACATGTGTCGAGATAGCGACGAATACAGGGTGGATTTAGAAAAATTGAACTTTTTCTCTTGCATGTTGTGACGAAAGAGTACTTTTGTCACAAATGGTTGTCACAAATTTTTCAATATGTAGTAGTTCTTAATTCCACATGTATTATATAGAGTATATTCTCCATTTTTTAGTGTCTTTGAGACAATTTTACAGGGGAGGTTTGTTTTTCACTTTTCACATGCTAAACAATTACCTCTTTCTTTTGGTATTCAAAGAGAATCAACAAGGCTAGTTAAAAGTTAAAGAAAGGCAACCAATTCAAAAGGAACAAAGAAAATAAAAGTAAAAACTGTACAAATGCATTATGAAAGAAACATGAATTCTCAAATGATAAACAAAAATGAAAATAAAGCTACTATGTACATAAATACATCATCAAAGGTCATCGTGAAAAAGACTTCTATAATATTTGTCCATTAATAGGGATTTCCTTAATCTCCCCTTCCAATTTTTTGAGTTTGAAAGTCTCGATTCCAATTCTTTCATGAATTTGATATGGACCAATCCATAGTTGTTGAAACTTAGTATGTTTCCCTTTAGTTTCATTGGATTTGTCCCATTTGAGAACTAGTTCCCCAACCTGAAAATCCTTACTGTTGACAAAGATTGTGTCAAACCATCATTTGACCAACTCCTCGTGTTGGTCTAGATTTCTCTTGGATGTTTCTCTTTCTTCCTCCAATTCAAGAATAGTATTCAATATTTGATGCATAACTGGAAAATTTTCTTCTTGGGAAGATTGGAATAGTTGCAGGGAAGACAAGAAGATATGGGTAGGTAAAATAGATTATTTACCATATGTTAGGAACAAAGGAGAATTCCCTAAGGATTCTTTTGGTGTGACTCTATCATCCCATAGGGAATTTAGTAGATATAGATGACAACTTCTTTGATGGTCGGTCATAGTCTTTTTAAGAATTTTGATCTGATTTTTGTTAGTAGACTCTGTAAGACCATTTTCCCGGGGATAATAATTGTCTCCATATTTGATTTTATTATTATTTTCAAGAGCAAATTCATTCAATTTTAGTGATGAAACATAATTTTCATTATCAAACAGTAGAGAATAAGAGACACCAAACCCGGGAATTATGTGGGATTCAAGGAAAGATATCACCTGATTCTCATTTATAGTTATCAGAGGCACTCCTTTAGCCCACCTTGTGAAGTAATTAGTTGCAATCAATTGGGATGAATTGGGATTTATTCCCCCAATGATGCCTAAACCCGAATGTTGAAAGGGATTGTCAATTTAAACATGTTGTAAAGGGAATGCAAGTTTTTTCTCCCTTCGAGCTAACTTTTGGAAAAACTCATACTTCTTGGCATATGCATGACCATATTTAAACATTGCAGACAAATAGTATCCTGCTCTAAGGATTTTGTGTGATGTAGTATCCCCTCCAAAATTCCCTCTAGAAGGAATATCATGTAGTTCATGGAGAACTCTTTTTGCATCATATTTTTCAAGACATCTCAACAGAACATTATCATAATTTATTCTGAAAAGAATTCCATTAATAAGATTATAATGTGCATATTTCAATCTAAGAGTTGTCCTTTTCCTTATTTATAAATATTATGGGGCACTACCATGAGTTAGGAAATATTTCATCTCATAGTACCAGGAATCAGTAGGAGCAGGGATGTAATAGACTTCATTCTCAATCAAATCCCCTTCATGATAAAAAATTTCTTGATCATTATGTTCTTCTATTGAATCTGCTACAAGTTTGTAGATTCCTTACCCTTTCACTATTTTGGTGGGGCCTAATTTCCAAGTGATATTCTTGCAAAGCAGTCATCCAATGAGCTCATGTTTCTCACAAATATTTTGTAAAAGAAGATTTCTCACTACAGAGTAAGGCACCACCACTTTGGTTCTGGATTTTAGAAGGTAAGACTAGATATGATTTACTTCTTTAAAGACAACATATGTGTATTTATCTACTTCAATATATTTAATTTTTCCCCCATGTGGTCCTGAACTCATGAATGCAATGGTAAATTCACTCCCTTCTTCATTTTTTTATTGCAAATGCAATGTTAGAAGAAAAGGTATATAAGATGAAATACTTATTAAAATTAGGGCTCATCAAAGTTGGTGATTTTCCTATTTCTTTCCTAATTATGATAAAGTATTATTTCTCTTTAGGGACCCATCTAAACTCAGCATTTTTCTTGATCATGTCCTCCAACGGTTTCACTATTTCAGAGAAACTTGGAACAAACTTGCGTACAAAATTTATCTTGCTAAGGAAATATTGAATTTATTTATGATTATGAGTAAAGGAAATCTTTGAAATGGCATGTATTCTCTCTAGCTCGGTCATTATCATTGATTTGGATACAATGAATGCTATAATTTTCCCTTCATTTACAGTAAAAAATGACTTCCTAGGATTCATAGAAATATCATATTTCGTACATCTGCTAAAAAAATTCCTGAGATGATGGACATGATATTTTATTTTCTTTGAAAACATTGTCACATCATCTAGGTACACTATGAAATATTTACCAATCAATACTATGAATGGGATATCCATACCTCTTTGAAAAGTGGCTCCAGCATTTATCATTCCAAAAGGGATTTTTCTATAGGCATATGTTCCCATTTAGTCCTGAAGGAAGTCTTCAATTGATCATCATGGGAAACTAGGACTTGATTGTATCCTAAGAAACCATGCATCTAAGAGTGATAGCATCTCATATCCAGAGACACGTTGTAGGATCTTATCCATAGGAGGAACTTGATAGTTATCCTTCTCAGAGGCTCTATTTAAATTTTTGAAATCCACGCACAGTATGATATCTCCATTCTTCTTCCTGACAAGGAATAGATTAGTTATCCATTGTGTATGTCTTATAGGGAAAATAATCTTAGAAACCAATAACTTATTCAATTCCCCTTTCACCAGAGGCTCTAGATTTGGATGCATTTTCCTCAACTTCTACTGAAAGGGTTTTGTATCAAGCTTCATTAGTATTACATGTTGGATGATATTGGTATCAAAGGTTTTCAGATCATCATGTGTCCAAGAAAAAATTTCCTTGTGCTCAGTTAAAATCCTAATAAAGATATTTTCTTTTGCAACAGAGAAAATGGTCCAAAGATTGGTAGTTTGAGGGTTCATATATGTTCCCAAATTATTCACCTCATATTGCATAGATGAACTATTTGTCTTGAATTTGGTTACTTTCTTAACATTGCCTTGGAGATCATATAATTTTTCCAGTCTCACCATATACTTTGGAATTGAATTCATTGAAGTCTGTTTATCTTCGGTTGTTTTCTCTGTAGGATGCTCTATTTGAAAACTCAGGGCTTGATCATGTTATTTTTGGTTAAACGAACTTCAATGAATTCAATTGTCATAAAATTGATGATTTGTTGAACATATTCAAACACCCTCCAATTGGTGATGTTGTTWGGTACTAAGGTTCTGTACAGAAATTCCACAAAAAAAAGGTGTCAGACATTAATCCTTCTGATGGAATTAGCTTTGAAGMAACATTAGCTAAGAAATATGCATCATAATTCAAAGAATGGGGAATAKGACCGATGTTAAAAGAACCAAATTTCTTGATTAAATCCCATACCTCTTGCTGGTAGTGTTTCAGATGACTAGAAATGCAACATATAGTATTACATACTTGTCTTATGACTATTTCAAAATCACCAAAAACTTTCAACAATGTGACTTTCATGTCGACTGCRTTTCTTAACCCCTAAATTAGGGATTTCATATTCAACAGTGTTATTTATGCATTAGAATTGGATTATACAAGCTATAAATATCTCTTACCTTTAGGATCTTTGAGAATGAAACCAACACCTACACCCTCATTAGACTTGGATCCATTAAAGAATAAGGTCCAAATATCAATGTTTTCATTAAAGTTAGTATCTACCTTCGAGATAGTATTTATCTCTAGATTAGTATGTACATTTGAGTTAGTATATTTTCTACCTACTATATTATAGTCAAGCTCAACAATCTAAATGCAATGAAGGAATTCAAATTGCTTGTTGATTTTGTATGTGATGATAATTTGGTAGTAAAATCTCCAAAAAAAGTGTCTAATTTATAGTTCCCCATAATTGATTGATTGAACATCATTGACTCATTAGGGTCATTAAGAATAGTGATTGAATGATTCATATATATTTCTCTATATATCCTGATCTTATTTTTTTGTCCATTATTAGGTAACCATCAATGTGACAAGTCAGTAGAAAAATATCCTTTCAATTTTCATGACCAGTCTCTGCTTAAGAGCATACCATATGCTTATGGAATGTCCACTACAATAATATCAATGAGTTGATGGACTTCTAGGTTAGATTCTAACCTTATTAAGACATTCTTGATCTCCCCTATAACCTTGACCGTTGACCTATCCAATTTTATGATATGTATGTCACTATTTTCAAGTTTGGCATTCAATTTCTAACATATTAAATAAGGCATAGCATTGGATTAGGCAACTGAATCAACCATACAATTGTGTACATTCCTGTTGAAAATTTCAAAGGTCGAAAGAAACAGAGGAGTAGTGGATTTTGACCTCTTACCAGTTAGGGAAGCATTAACAACAGATTGTTTCTTAGAGGATTTCTTCCCAGAATCRRCATTTTGAACAACTTTCTCCTTTTCCTTGCTTATTCCTACATTGGTATCCTTGTTTTTGGTTGAAGATAATCGTTGGAGAGGTTTAATGAAATTTTCTTGTATCTGAGATAAATATAAAAGATCAAACAAGRAAATATTATCCTTAGTTTTCTTCAAATCTTCAACAAAATCATACTCTAGATTATTCAAAAGAGAGGTATATGAGGACTTTGTGCCAGTGGAAGTRGACTTTTGTGTTGTTGATGATTTCTTAACAAGMTCAGGAGTAGAAGGAGAATCTGATGTTGAATCTTTTCTCTTACTTCTAGTATTGTAGGAATTTAGAGATAAGTGAACTTCTTCARTGTCATCCTCATCTTCTCCAACTAAATTGTAAGAAACATTCCAAAATGAGTTTACTTMTTGTTCAAAGGTTTCTTCTACATTTGCGGATTGATATTCCTTATTGTTTTACTCTTCCCCTTCTTCTCCATATTTCCCATCTGAAGAGGCTTCACCACTAGAGGTTAAGTATTTAAACATATTGATGAAGTCTTCCATAGTAATCCCATCAGTAGGTGGAGTAGTCTTATTTGTGGAAGGAGTAGTCTTCTTGAAGGGAGTTTTGAAACATTACTTGGTATTTTATGTACCTTCTCCAACATTCGACTTCATTTCAACAATCTCATTAGTTAGTTTCTCTATATTCTCTATAAGCTTTCCATATCCATAGAATCTTGGTCATTTTTCCCAGCAAGAGATTTTGTTGGGGAAAATTTTTTCTTGGTATTTGATTATGTTCTTTGGTCATTGTTAAGCCCAAGGTTTCCTTTTAAGCTAAGCATGTCCTTTTCTACCTTTATGGATTCTTTAAATGTATATTCAAGAGTACTTTTCTTAGCTCTCTTTACAAACATTTCTATGGAGACTGGAAAACTTGAAGTATAGAATTCAATAGATACAACCTCAACATGTATAGAATTATTGGGAATCTTAATAATTAATGACAAAAATCCTTTATTGAAATCTTTAAATTTTTCTTTAGAGTCCATTTTTATTCTAGATAACTCTAAAACTAGTATGATAGGACTCTTATCATCTCCAAATTTCTCTATGAAGGCAGTTTCAAATGAATTCCAACTTACAATTGACCCTTGTCTTAGAGAAAAAAAAAAAGTAGAGGCTTTACCTTCAAAAGTATAGGGAAAAATTCGGCAACCCATATCTTCATGTTCTACATTCATCAACCTGACAACAAGCATAATTTTTTTAACATGAGATTTGGAAAAATGTTTCTTATCATGATCAAACTTTGGTAGAATCTTCTCATGATCTTTGGGTAAGGGTAAGTACCTCCTTGGACAACAACTGCATCCTAAGAAAGTGAGGCTTGATTAGAATTTTTGTTTTCATTAGTGTTAGCCACTTTTACTTTAATACTTCGTGAAGGCTCTTCTTTAGATGACTCCCCTTCAGAGGGGTATTTGATGGTAACTGGAATAGAATCAAGGGGACTAGGTGGTTGACCAGTATTAATAGATAAATATTCTTCAAAGTTTAGCTCGAAAGGATTAGGTATTCACATAAGGTAATTGGAAAGTGTTGTAAATATTGTTTTCCTTAATGTCAAAGATAGGGGGAGACTAGAGATGTCCAAGATAAAGATTGCAATATGGAGATTGTTGGAAATCTTGTTTTTGGATTTTTTATGCTTAGTTTGGATACCCTATCTTTGAAGGCTATTTTACTCTAAATACCTAGATCAAATGATATCATAGGTTATATTATTGGAAATCATATTCTGAGACCTTTCCAATGGTATATGGCACTCCCTTTAACTCCTCAGGAATGAGCAGATATGTTTTTTTCTATTTTACAACCCAACCATAAATTTCAAGTCAACCCAACCAGTATTTACAGGTTGGCCCTAAAAGTGAACACAAAAACACTATAAATACAAGATAGATGCGTGAATTCAAAGAGAATCTAAGCAACAATATCAATTATGAGGTGCGCAGAAGAGATATAATGTTTGCAAGTGAAGCTGGAGAGTATTCTTGGGGTCTAAATGTGTGCCATTAGAGGCATTTTCTTAGGATTTTTAAGGGTGCACTATCAAGGGCTGAGGTCTATGATGCTACAAAGTGTGTTGTTTCAAGGTTGTGATGTTTCATTATGGGATTATAATCTTGGAATGATGTTACAAGGTTCGCTAGAGAATGAAGGCTAAGTCTTACTAGGGTTTGAAGCGATGTCTGGGGTATGAAGCAAAGAGAGGCATTGGAGCATGAAAGTTAAGCATATGATTCTACTATGAAATTCATGAAGTATGAAGCATGCAGGTGAATTTAGAAGTACTATGTTATCAATATCTTAGGTTTGTGCCTATATAGGTCTTACTGAGTTGGCGCTCAGCTGAGGAGATTGGTGTCTATGGTAGGTTGGTGCCTACACAATATCTTGTTGAGTTGGTACTCAGTTGAGGAGATTGGTGTCTCTAGTAGGTTGGTTCCTACAAGATTTGTAACAGTAGGTTGGTGGCTACAAACATTTATAAACACAATTTTTTGTGGTTTTCTACCGCGGGGATTTCCAAGTTAAATTATGTGTACCATGATTTGAGTTTACATGCATTTATTGTTTTAAAGTTAATGAATGAATGATGAATGATCAATTAAAAGTAAAAAGTAACTTATATTGATTCAACCTTCCCCTCTTAGTATAAGCATAAGTTAAACAATTGGTATCAGAGCGAGTTCCTTCATAAATACTTTAACCACTAGAAGGCACATATTGAGTGCATATGGATTGTAAGGAAGGTATCCCTATAAACAGAGCTCCTTTGTTTGATGGAACAAACAATGCATCATGGAGTATAATAATGAAGACATATTTTATGGCCCTTGGGTTTGGTATCTGGGAATCAGTCTCGATGGGTTATACACATGAAGTTGGGAAGGAGTTAAGTGAACACAATGCAAAAGAAATAGATTTCATCTTGAGTGGCCTATAAGATTCTAATAATATCAAGTTAATGTAGTGTACATAATATAAATGGATTTGGTACAAGATACAAAACATTTATGAAGAGAGATCCAATGATTGTTCCAGCTATGAATCAGATACAGAAGAAGCACAATTTGTGAGAAAGCTAAAAGGAGGACCTAGAAAATACAAAGAAAGGGAAGATAGTGATGAAGAAGAAGAATCTATCTCCATAACTATGGAAACAAAAACTATTGATGAATAAAATGAAGATGATCAAGAAGAAAATCCAGATTCAAAGGAAGTGAATCTTAAAGCAGAACTCATTAGTTCCTTAGAAGAAATAGACAAACTAGGGGGAAAGAATATAAACAAGAAAGATCAATTTTAGAAACATGAAAAGAAGGATCACGATCTTGAATAAACATAGAATATAGTTATCATCCCAGAGACTCAACTAGAAGAGGAAAAAAGGATAGAAGAAGTGGTGAGAATCCAACTGAAAGAAAAGGAAGAAAATTGCAAGAAGTTAGAAAACAACTAATCAGTTCAATAGAAGCTTGAAGTTTGGAAAGAGCACCAAAATATTAGATAATATTCTCAGTTTCCAAAGGTCACCATTCATCAAGACATATCTTGTCTATGACTAAAAAAAAAATACCCTCAAGGGAGATGCAAGCACTAAGGTCACAAAGCCATCAGAAAAGGAAAATGAAGAAAATCCTAATATTTATGCTAACATTCTCAAAGGATCCATCAACAATGAAAGAAACAACATTAAATGAAATGAAGATAAAAAAAAAAACCTGATTCTTCTCACAAGAACAACAAGAATGATTTTAGAAGAGATATTCCACCAAGAAGTCCTTTCACAACCCGGTATCAAAATCTCTTCCTTGGCTACTATTTTTCTTGCAATAATTTTGTTCAAAAAGAAATAGATTGTAGAGATTATACAAAAATTTACCATGTGAGAAACATAAATAGAGGTCCTTACATGACCTCAAAGGATGATTATGTGAGGGATAAAACCAAAATCTCTCATGGGTTTTCTAACATAAACTACAATTCATTTACTCCTCAACTTGATTATGATACTGGATGTTATAAGTGAAACAGTTATGGGCACATAGCATGTGACTGTAGAAGAAGCATAATAAACTCTACTAAACAAAACAAGGAAGAATATGTTCTTACCAAGCATAGAGAAGAATACACAAGGGTGTGGAAAAGGAATCAAGACGAACCAAACTTGAAGGAATAATGTGGACTTGCAATGTATGCTCAAGACAAAGGAATCCAAAGGTACATTGATAGTGGATATTCAAAACACATGACAATGGATCAAAACAAAATTATAATCCTAAAGGAAGAAAAAGGAGGCAATGTTACCTTTGGGGGAAATTCTTCTGCAAGGATAGTTGGAAAATGTATCGTTGGTCTTGATAATGGAAAGACTAAAACACATAATGTATTATACGTTGAAAGATTAAAACACTATTTTTTAAGTGTCAATCAAATGTGTGATCAAGGTTACAATATCATATTTCATTCCAAAGGATGTGAGAAAAATAAAATTAGGTTCAAGAATATTAGTGGAAAATGCAAACAAAATCCTAAGCAATGTATACGGTGTCGATGAAGTCAAAAGAGAAATTTTTTGTATGGGAGTGATATCCATCTCATCTTGACAATAAAACCCCAAGCAATCTATACGTTCTCGATGAATACAAAGGATAAAATATTTGTATGGGAGTGATATCCCTCTCATCTCGTCAATAAATGGAAGGAGGTTAGGGGGAGCATCCATTTTCCATTGATGTCAAAGGAGGAGAAGTTGCAGGCGAAGGAAGAATTGAAAACACAAGGAAGGTTGCAGACAAGGGGAGTATCAAAATTGAATAATGGTTGCCATCAATGAAAAAGGGGGAGATTGTTGGAAATATTATTGTAATTGATGTCAAAGATACGAGGAGACTATAAATGTCCAAGATAAATATTGAAAGATGGAGATTGTTGGAAATATTGTTTTTGGATTTTTTATGCTCAGTTTGGATACCCTATATTTAAAGGAATTTTTACTCTAAATACTTATCTCAAATGGGGGCATAATTTATATGGTTGGAAATATTATTCTGGTGCCTTTACAATGATATATGGAACTCCCTCTAACTCCTTAGGAATGAGGAGATATGAATTTTTTTGTGAGACAAACCAGCTAGAAAGTTCAAGTTGGCCCATTCAGGCTTTACAGGTCACCCTAAAAGTGAGCATAGAAATAGTTTAGATATAGGATAGATGTGCGCATTTGAAGAGCATCTAATAAAGAAGATCAAGTTTGAGGTGAAAAAGAGAAGCTAGAGAGTATTCTTGGGGTCAAAAGGTGTGCAAGAGAGAGTTTTGAGGGTGCGTTATGAAAGACTAAGGTATATGATGCTACAAAGTGCATTGTTTTGAGGTTGTGATGCTACAATATAGGATTATATTCCATGAATGATGCTATGAGATTTAGAAATGAAGGCTAAATATGACTAGGGTTTGAAGCTATGTCTGGGGTATGAAGTAAAGAGAGGCGTTGGAGCATGAAAGTTAAGGGTATGATGATACTATGAAATACATGTTATATGAAGCATGTAGGTGAAGTTAGAAATACTCTATGTATGAATATATTAGGTTGGTTCTTATACAAGCCTTACTGAGGTGGTGTTTTTCTGAGGATATTGGTGTCTCCAGTAGGTTGTTGCCTACACAATATCTTGTTGAGTTAGTGCTCAGCTAAGGATATTGGTGCATCCAATAGGTTGGTTCCTACAATATTTGTAATAGTAGGTTAGTGCCTACATACATTTATAAAGATAAGTTTTGTGGTTTTATCCCGCAATGGTTTCCAAGTTAAACTTTGTGTACCATGATTTAACATAGCATGATAGCCATCTAGGGGTAGGTTTTTTACTTCCTCAACCCTTAATTATGGTAGGGTTTTAAATGTTTTAGAATATTCTTAAAATTCCTCACGTGACTAGCCCCATATGCATGAGTAATGGGGGATGATGTTGAATCCTCTCGTACCATGATAGGTCAACTTGCGACAGGAATAACTTTTACGTACAAACTCGGATTGATGCAGGGTCTACACGATTGGAAAGGTCTGAAAGTGTAGAACATTGTTAGGTGGGTGTGCATATGTTTCAGAGACCAGAACCCCAAAAAACATCGTTTAATGCCTCAAATGTCTCTAGAAGGTTCCATAATCTAATTTTCCAAACTGGTACCTCCCACTAAAATGACCCTGCAAGTTTATTCCTCCAATTTTTTCCACTCTGAAAGCATCGGGATACATGAGAAATAATATAATGATCCAATCCATATCATACCTCCCCATTTAGGTAGGCTTTTGGTCCCCAAAATCTTTAGTAAATGAGGTGAGGAAAAAATTTCCTCTACCTTCTCCCTAGAGTACCACTTTGATTGTCCTGTAAGTTGTCCTTTCAACCCAATATGCCAAAGGTCATGCTTCCTTTTTCTTATAGTTCTAGACCGCTTCTTCAAAACTATGTCCTCTAATAACTTTTCCTTAGCATCTGGTGTTAAGTCCTTTATGGAAGGTAGGACCTGCTCCTCCTTATCCAACATGGAAGGATCATAGAGTTTGATATTCTCCACATTCACTACTAATTAAATGCGCATGTATGGGGGTAGACTGAACCTATAGGAATTATCTCCCACCTTTTCCAATACCTCAAAAGGACCATACCGCAGATCCTTGGCCTTCTTATCAGGACCCTGTATCCTTTCCTTATTCAATTGTAACCATACTCTATCTCTCACTCTAAATGTTCCTTTTGTTTTTTGCTAGTCATGTCTAGCCTTATACTTTTCTTGTGACTTCTTGAATGTCTCATGTACTTGCAAATGGATCTGCCAGATCTTCTTTACAAATTTGTATGATTTTAATGCATCTCATATTAGGTACTCCCTCACTCCTCCTTATTGTACATATACAACATCTATGGGTGAAGGTGGAAAATAACCAAAGCAAGTTTCAAAAGGTGACTTACCAATGGAAGTGTGGACTGCTCTGCTATAAGAATGCTCTATATAGATCAKATTTTCATCCCAGGTCTTCRGATGATTCTGATTGTAACCCCTCTAAAGTTGCACCAAATTCATGTTGATTACTTTCATCTTCCCATCTGTCTTTGGATGGAATGTTGCAKACCTATTCAACTTAGTCTCCATATTCTCCCACAATGTAGTTCAAAATGCACTAAGAAATATGGTATCCCTATCTAAGATGATGCTCCTTGTTGTCCCAAAGTGCACCTAGGTCTRCTCAAAGAACTTGTTTGTTGCTTCTTTTCCATTGATGGTATTTTAACAAGGCATGAGAATGGACATTTTGTTGAACCTGTCAACTACCACAAATAGATAATCATGTCCCTTCTTCATTATTGATAAACCTCCCACAAAATCCATAGAAATACTTTTGCAAGTTCAAGTGGGTACATGTAAATCCATAGAAATAATTTTGCAAGTTCAAGTGGGTACATGTAAGGGATGATATAGACCTTGCTTCTTGTAATGTTCAGTTTGTTGTAGCTTACTATAGGCCTGCAAATACTATAGTGGCTAGTGATCTATGTGGATGATTGTCTCCTTTCCCATTAGATATTGCTTCCACTTTTTGACAACTTGTACCAAGGCATAGAGCCCCTTGTCGTAGGTAGGGTAGTTGAGAACCACCCCATGAAATACTCCATAATGATAGCATATGATCCTTCCTCCCTACATCAGTACTACTCACATGCCATACCCATTGTTGACAATTGAAAACATCAATGTAATTTCACCTGCAAAGTGTTGCTAAAGCCTATTATTATATAAGACTAAATAATGCTAGTAGGTGGGACCCCCTTGAACTTTTGAAAATCGGGTTTGATCATTTTCAATGTTATGATGGTGTGCTACGAAGTTTTACTTGGTTGTTGAAAATATGGTTTTGATTAATATCAGTTAAGCTTTGTGATGTCGTTCCTTCATAATACTAAAACCTGCTATTCATTTATGACATTTGTTCTTCTTGCACCTGTACAACAAAAATATTAGTAAAAATTCCAGAAGGGCATTTTGAGGAAAAGTAAAAACTGTATCTAAGAAAAAAAGGGGAAAAAAACCTAGCTCCACGATGCTATATAAATGAAATACTTGTTGATAGTGGTTAAGTCCTAATTAACAAGAAAAAGGAATTTAAAAAAAAATGTTAATTTTGACATGCATATCATGGAAGTTTTGGTGGCATGTTACTGGCAAGTGATAATACATGGGTTATGTGTTGATTGATGCAATTGGTAGCCGATATGCATATGTTATAAACCTTGGTGTCTTATGGAAGTAATGGATTTGTAATTTTTTATGGTGGTTGTGTTATTGGTGATGATTATGTTGTATAGTGGTCAAGTGATTCATTTGAATTATAGCATGGGTGGCACATGTGGAAAGGTAACGACACAAATGGTTGAGTGTGGAACTTGGATTATGCTATGGTTTAATGAGTTGATATTTTCAATGCATTGGTTGATTAATGGTGTTAATGAAGGCTCGTTGGCATGTACTATGGAGTAAATGAGATATGGGTGGAGGTGACGTGAATTTACTGCACGTCACCTTTACCCTTTCTGTTAGCCACCACCCTCATCGGACTATTGTTTGATCTGGTTGATGTGCTCACACCCCGGATTTTCAGCAGGGTTAAACCACTCAGCCACTTCTCGTCTTAAGGTTTTTGATTGACATATATATCTCTTGTGGCCATTCTTGACTTCACTCTGGTTATGAAATATTTTTGGCTCAGTTGTATGCATTTGTGTTGTCCTGAGTGTTGCAACTGTGTGGTTTCAKATTTGAATGGAAAATTGATGGTTCTGTGTAAAATTGTTGTTATTTTATCAGAGTTGGTGGTCTTCCTAGGTGATAGTTTTGTTACCACTGCATTTTGTCAAGGGTTTTGTCAAGGGTTTTTCTTTAAAAGGTTGACTGGATGATTGTCTTCATGGTTCCTGGGTTTAATTAGAACCTTCTTCAGCTCCATCAAGGAAATKTCTCATGTTCATGAGTATCGTGGTCCTCCTTGAGCGCGTTCCTTTAGCCCTAAAGTTCCACCATAGTCAGTGCACCCTCCCTCCTGCGATGGCTACTATGAAAACCCTTAAACCCTCYAGACTGGAGCTACATAAGAAGTCTGTCGAGCATGCTAAGATTATTGTGGCATGTTACCTCGAATGCGGGCTCACCCATTATTCGTATAACAGTCGTGTTAGTATGGCTTTTGGCCAATACCGATGTGGAAATGGCGTGAACCCCGCATTGCCAATTGCACTTCTAAAAGGTTCACATGCACAACCTGTTTTGTCAAAAATCAGTTTTTTTTTTGTTATGAAAGGGCCTTTGTCATTTCATTTTGGTTCGTGAGTATACATCGTTATCACGCGTGTTTGGTAAATTGTTTTCCCTTACCACGGTGTTGAATTGTTGGTTATTATACAGTCGTTAGAGTGGTGCTTATGATGTTTGGATAATGGTTGGCATTGGTCATATGGGTTTGGTGTTGTTCACACATGTCGCGTCCTATAGATGATTTTTTTTAATTAGAAGATTGGATTGGATATTTCCACTGCATCTTTTGTCATTGGGAGAACATGCTTGAATGTGCACGGCCTGGTCACTCACAGGTGACTTAACAAATATCTCTGAATGAGGTTTTTGAGTTATAGCGCGGTCATATATTGTTGTGTGGTTATGGGAATTATTACACTATGAAATTCTCTCAGTTGTGCACCCCGTATAATATGGATGGCTTGTTTCGTATGACGAGTAGTACCCCCTGAATTCTAAGTGTGTTGTATTATTGCAAGTTGATCACTGTAAATGACAGTTGTGTGGGATGTTTGGCTCGATTTTAAGTCGCACTGAGATACTTGTTTTACAGTGTCATGGTTACATGGTTTCGGAAATTTTAACTTGCATAGACTATGTCTAAATGATGACTGTTGGTTATAGTCAATTTCCTTTCAGGCGTGGCATGTGAGGTCTTGATTATTTTTATCTTTCTATTGTATATCTATGTATGGAAAAGAATATCATTACAGATATTGATTGGACATATTAACAGAAGTAGAGGCTTCATTATTATTTTTTGGAAACACTACTTTCAAATATAGACGTGGATTGGGGAAATGTATGGAAATGGTGGATGTTACTGGTTACAGATTGAGTAATGTTATTGATTGTTATAACATACATAATGTATGAATAAAAGGAACAGAACCTCTTACAAATTGTGTGAAGTACTTCCGTTTTGTAATGACACTGTGCTGGATATTAATGAACAGTGAAATTAAACAAATACACATGAATTATTACTCAGTCATCTAATTGTTGGTCGATGCATATTTTTTTACTGCAAAATATGTTATGGATTGCTTAATTAATATCATGAA
>JASDQU010735783.1:36869-51837 GCA_032191745.1 Picea mariana | reverse complement strand
GATTTAGAGGATGAATTGTAGCGTATGAACTTCGATGGTTCACACTCAAATAAGGGTAATGGGGCTAGTATTATCTTGGTTTCCCTTGAAGGAGATCTTCATAATCTATCATACAGGTTAGAGTTTGCTTGCTCAAGCAATGTCACTGAATTCAAAGATTTTTTGTTAAGCATTGAGAACGCCCTTAATCTTGTTTGTGGTCACCTTTCATTTTTCAAAAAATTTTATCTTGTTGTGAACCTGAGACATAAGACATGCTTTCCTATGAACCAACTGATAGAAAAATATTCCCAAACTATTTGGGCACTTGTCTCGAATCTCCTATCTTTTAACATCACTCATGTTAGGAAGGAGTCGAATTCTATAGATGATCGATTAGTTGTCTTCACAACCTCTCCTACTCAGCAGCTCTTGCCTCACTGGCCTGATTGTTCTTTCCAATCTCTACATCGTTCATACATTCCTGAAAATGAAGAATCATGGAAGGCCATCCCTAACAATGAAATTAGTTGTGTTGTCACTCAAAATGAACCCCTCAAGAATGAGGAGACTATATATGTACAGAATAATGAATTTCCTAAAGGCTTGAATCCTCTTGAGAGTTCATGTTCCTTGAGTGTTGTAGGAAGAAAATATAAACAGGAAGAGGAGGAGCTGCAAATGAAGGTGGTTGAATCCATCTCCACAAACATTAGGACACATGGATATTCATTGAACGTTAAAATAAATACCCATGGTTCTGATAAGGAAAGATTAAAGTCTATTGAATTACTCGGTAGATTTCAAGAGGTTTTTTCTTGGTTTGATATGGATCTTTGTGGTTTTGATCCAGGTCTTGTTCATCATACTATGAAACCAGCTAGGCAAAAACAAAGACTTGTTAACTCTGCACTAAAATAAACTTTTCATAGGGAGCCGAGGAATTACTCAAGGAATGATATGTTATTTTTATCCCACCCTAAATGGGTTTCCAAATGGGAACCCGCTTTGAATACCATTGATAATATTAGAACCTGCATTAGTCTTCGGACTTTCAGGCAATCAATTATGAGAAATCTTTTCCCCCTTCTCAGCATAAAATTGTTTCTGCAACAGAATGTAGAGTTACACTTAGAGCCCTTACCTAATGGTTTGTTCGGTTATGATAAAATCAAGGTAGAAGGGGAAAATATCCGCAAAACCACTTTCACTACTAATCACAATACTATGTCTTGCAATTTTCTGCCCTCTGGCTTATTTTATACAATTATTTCCTTGAGAAGGACTATACACACAACTTTCGATAAAGTGTTCAGTCTCCATGCTTATCTTGATGATTTAATCATATCCATCAAAGGGTTGATAGCTACATCAAGATTTCAAGTGTTAGTCCATTTCTGGATTACTTTTATCTTGGACACTAACTCAGAAATGTTAAAGGAATTACAAAGACAACGGTTTTCCCACACCATTAGCAGTCCTCGTTTGAAATGTTGTGAGGGGATAGCGTGAAGATATTTTTCTAACGGTATTCTTCTGTATACTAGTAGTTTATCTCTGCTTCCCAATTTTGTGATCCTTTTCTTCTTTACAACACTTTGATTTCTACTTTTTGATTTGAATTTTATTTTCTACTTTCTGAATGGTTCTATCTTTACTATTGTTGTTTTGATTTCTGCATTATTATTTCTGTTGGATTTTTGGTCTTTATCATCTTTTAGAGTTCTTGACTTAGGATGTTGGATCATGTTTTCCACAGTGACACTCCTGCAAGCATTTTTATTCTATAACTATCAAGCTTACACAGCTGGTATGACGTCATCTTTAAAGGACCCTTGGCAATTGCTATATTTTTTTTTCACTACTATCATATAAAGAGTTGGTTGTTTCCTACTTCTTCTTTCCATTTCTTCATCCATCGAGATCTTAAGATAAAATATCTAAGTTCCCCATTTCAATTTGAGAGAATTTTGTAGTCAAATGATTATGCATACATTGGTAAAACCCCTCATACTTAACACTTTTCATGAGTTATTCCCAAATTACCGGTCATATTTCCATTAAATCCACTCACTTCCCCCTGTTGCATAATCATTCAAGTTACATATTCTTGAGATTACTATTCTTGATCTGTGAAACCATGAGTTCTTAGTTTCAATCTCTTGAAAAAAAAAATCCCCATGGAGTCTCCAGTTTGTTGATGATTGAAAACGTCAATGTAATTTCGCCCGCAAGGTGTTTCTAAAGCCTGTTATTATATAAGACTAAATAATTCTAGTAGGTGGGACCCCCTTGAACTTTTGAAAATCGGGTCTGATCATTTTCAATGTTATGATGATGTGCTACGAAGTTTTACTTGGTTGTTGAAAATATGGTTGTCATTGATATCAGTTAAGCTTTGAGATTTTGTTCCTTCACGATATTATAGCCTGCTATTCATTTATGACATTTGTTCTTCTTGCACCTGTACAACAAAAATATTAGTAAAAATTGCAGAAGGGCATTTTGAGGAAAAGTAAAAAATGTATCTAAGAAAAAAAGGGAAAAAATAACCTAGCTCTACGATATTATATAAATGAAATACTTGTTCATAGTGGTTAAGTCCTAACTAACAAGAAAAATGCATTTTAAAAAAAATGTTAATTTTGACATGCATATCGTGGAAGTTTTGGTGGCGCATTCTTGGCAAGTGATAATACATGGATTATGTGTTTATTGATGCAATCAGTAGCCGATATGCATATGTTATAAACCTTGCTGTCTTATGGAAGTAATGGCCTTGCAATTTTTTATGGTGGTTGTGCTATTAGTGATGATTTTGTTGTATAGTGGTCAAGCGATTCATTTGAATTATAGCATGGGTGGCGCATGGAACAAGGTAACGACACAAACGGTTGAGTGTGGAACTTGGATTATTCTATGGTTTAATGAGTTGATATTCTCGATGCATTGGTTGATTAATGGTGTTAATGAAGGCTCATTGCCATGTACTATGGAGTAAATGAGATATGGGTGGAGGCGACGTGAATTTACTGCACGTCACCTTTACCCTTCCTGTTGGCCGCCACCCTCATCGGACTATTGTTTGATCTGGTTGTTGTGCTCACACCTCGGATTTTCAGCAAGGTGAAACCACTCAAGGTTTTTGATTGACAGATATGTCTCTTTTGGCCATTCTTGACTTCACTCTGGTTATGAAATGTTTTTGGCTCAGTTGTATGGGTTTTTGTTGTCCTGAGTGTTGCAACTGTGTGGTTTCAGATTTGAATGGAAAATTGATGGTTCTGTGTAAAATTGTTGTGAGTTTATCAGAGTTGGTGGTCTTCCTAGGTGATAGTTTTGTTACCACTGCGTTTTGTCAAGGGTTTTTCTTTAAAAGGTTGACTGGATGATTTTCTTGGTGGTTCCTGGGTTTAATTAGAACCTTGTTCAACTCTATCAAGGAAATGTCTCATGTTCACGAGCATCGTGGTCCTCCTTAAGCATGTTCCTTTAGCCATGAAATTCCACCATAGTCAGTGCTCCCTCCCTCCTACGATGGCTACTATGAAAACCCTTAAACCCTCCAGACTGGAGCTACATAAGAAGTTTGTTGAGCATGCTAACATTATTGTGGCATATTACTTCGAATGCGGGCTCACCGGTTATTCGTATAACAGTCGTGTTAGTATGGATTTTGGCCAATACCTATGTGGAAATGGCGTGAGCCCCATATTTCCAATTACACTTCTAAAAGGTTCACATGCACAGCCTGTTTTGTCAAAAATCAGTTTTTTTTGTTATGAAAGGGCCTTTGTCATTTTGTTTTGGTTTGTGAGTATACACCGTTATCATGCTTGTTTGTAAAACTGTTTTCCCTTACCACAGTGTTGAATTGTTCGTTATTATACAATCATTAGAGTGGTGCTTATGATGTTTAGATAATGGTTGGCATTGGTCACAGGGGTTTGGTGTTGTTCACACATGTCGCATCCTATAGATGAATTTTTTTTAATTAGAAGATTGGATTGGATATTTCCACTACATCTTTTGTTGTTGGGAGAATACACTTGAATGTGCACGGCCTGTTCACTCACAGGCGACTTAACAAATAGCTCAGAATGATGTTTTTGAGTAATATCGCGGTCATATATTGTTGTGTTGTTATGGAAATTATTACACTATGAAATTTTGTCAGTTGTGCACTGCGTATAATATGGATGGCTTGTTTTGTATGCCCAGTAGTACCCCCTGAATTCTAAGTGTGTTGTCTTTTTGCATGTTGATCATTGTAGATGAAAGTTGTGTGGGATGTTTGGCTCGATTTTAACTCACACTGAGATACTTGTTTTACAGTGGCATGGTTACATGGTTTTGGAAATTTTCTCTTGCATAGACTGTGTCTAAATGATGATTGTTGGTTATAGTCAATTGCCTTTCAGGCGTGGCATGTGAGGTCTTGATTATTTTTATCTTTCTACTGCATATATATGTATGGAAACGAATATCATTACAGATCTTGACTGGCCATATTAACAGAAGTAGAGGCTTCATTATTATTTTTTGGAAACACTACTTTCAAATATAGACGTGGATTGGGGAAATGTATGGCAATGGTGGATGTTATTGGTTATAGATTGAGTGATGTTGTTGACTTTTATAACATACATAATGTACAAATAAAAGGAACAGAACCTCTTACAAATTGTGTGAAGTACTTATGTTTTGTAACGACACTGTGTTGGATATTAATGGACAGTGAAATTAAACAAATACACATGAATTATTACTCAGTCATCTGATTGTTGGTCGATGCATATTTGTTTACGGAAAAATATGTTATGGATTTCTTAATTAATATCATGAATAGTACACGGTTTTTTTTCCCCTCATTATCTCATTTTATGCTATTTATAAACCCCTCACATATCCCATATTCATTTTGTTCACCCCATGTTCTGATATTGATCACAACTAAGGAAAATCGTGTGTTAGATTGGATAGAAGTGGCAGAATTTTGTGTGGATTGCAGTGATGTTTATTGGTTTGCTTACACTTGATTGTTGTTATCATTGATCAGTGACCATATATCTCCCCTTTCATTATATCATATTTCCGCTAATTACAAATCCCTCATGTGTTCGTGAACATTTTTTCCACCTAGTTGCTCATTGGTTAACATTAGAACAATTTGCATAAATTGGATTGCAAGAGCCTGATAATTTCTGAGCCAAATCTATTTTGTATTTTTAAGGAGTTTTCATGCATGGTTATTTAAAATACTATTTTTTAATTGTTAATATATGCAGGATGGGTTTTTTCGGTCGGGGAATCCATGGCCGAGGAAACAGAGGTAGAGGTAACTAGAACCGAGGCCCAAGGAGGACTAGGTTCTCAATACATTTTGATGTTGATTATGAAGAGCTTCAAAAATGTTTCCATGATGGGTTCTTCAATTGGATTGGATAGGGAATACTCCAACCGAGGCTTGAAATGCCTCCCTTCCAAGCCCTGGTATACATGTGCCTCCTCATGTCTCTTTTTAGCCCGAAGTCCCAGAAAATGATGGGTGGCAGGAGATTGTTCACCCGACAGTCTCCCAACACCGTAGCTAGCCAAACTTAACCTTGCCTTCTCCCCCACCTTTGAACCCCATTTCCCAAGCTGCCCCTAACCACTCACCAGTGCAATCCTCCCATGCGAGCAAGAGATTGGAGACTGAAGCCCACCATTCATTTGATAAAGGAAAAGTTTTTGCTTCCCCTTCCTCACCCTCCGATGACGCTGACAAATCCATGTCTTCATGGATGGATTTGAGGGATGATTTTTTTCACGTGATCATTGAGATAAAGCCTAAACGATCTGCCCAGCTCAAGGCAATTTCAGGGAAATTAGGAGGTAGAAGCAGCAGCCAAGGGTTGCTTCACACATTGGAAAATATGGCTTTTAAATTTTATGTTATTTATTGCTTTATGACAGTGGACTCCATGGATTTTGGACAACATTTTTTATTTTGGATATCTGAGTATCAGTTTGAAATATTTTCAATCTTATGAGCTAAAGTTGTCAAAGGAAAATATGTTTTGAAGGGAGGCACAAGGGGAGTGTTTTCTTAACAAATGGATTATGTTATGATGTGATGATTTTTATCACTAAAGGAGTCACAAGGGAGTCCCACCTATTAGTTATTATTTAATTATGACCCTATTATGATTGTTAATCCCCCACCCCCATCCTTAACTAAAGTAAGTTAAATCCTTTTGTTAGCTTAACTAATAAGTTGGTTCAACTACTCTAACCAATTCTAAATTGTTAAAATATTAACTAAGGGGAGGAACAAAAGGAGGATAGAAGCACAAAGCATGCTAAGGTTTTCTCTTTGAGTTTATGTTTAGATAGTTCATTTTTCATTCATTCATATATTCATCATAGCCTAATTATCTTTTGTGATAGCAGGGTCTTATTGTCAAGAACTGATATCTCTCTAGTTAATTTTTATACTCGATTTTCATCGATAAATCTTTCTTTTTTTGTTTTGACTCTTGGATTTTTGCTATTAATGACTGTTCCTATCCCAAGGCAGCCCAATCATGAGCCTGGTCTCCAATACCATACCATCATTGTTTTGAACATGTTTCATACCATTTTAGACACTTCTAGGATCCGTGTTGAGCTTAATCGTTCTGGGGGAGCAATTGAGAGAGATATTAGTGTCCAAGGACAATTGGGAGTTAGACATAGGCAACCCAAAAATCAGCAATAATATTTTGTTTCTTCAGTTTTGGCCTTTCTTTCATGTCCTTAGATTCTCATGCTTCTAGAAGAATAAGAGGCTTGTCACATGAAATTAATCCTATTGTTGAAATAGGAAGGAGAAACATTGTGTTATCAACCAAACAAAGTTCTCTAAGGAGAACTTTATCTGATTCGTCCAACTCATATTTCTTTCCCTCATCTATCATCCATAGAATGGCATCTAGTGGTGGCTCTGGTGGCACTGGAAGTGCTCCATCTTCCCAATATTCATCTTCATCAATGATTGGTAGCTTGTATAGCCACCATTTCCCTGTCCAATCTACTATAAACCCCACCAAAGTCATTAAAAAGTATGGCCTTTTTCAGTTCTAAGAAGATGTCATGACCACACCATGGCATGTTCCATCTCCTCTTAACCTAGCACCTACTACTCGCCTGCTTCTGAAGTTTAAAGGGAATTTGCCTAAGTTTTTGGGAAATAACATTGTCAGTACTAATGAACACCTAGTGGCATTTTCGAATGCTTGTCGTAATATAGGGGCTAATGATAATGACACTTGCATGTGCTTGTTCATCAATTTCTTGGAAGGAAAGGCTGCGGCCAACTTTTTTGACCTTCATCCTAAGATCCTGTCTACTTGTCAGAAGTTAATTTATTGGTTCCAATCCACTTATGGGAAATCCAAAAGCCCTGCCATCACTTACAAATATGGTTATACCATCAGGTCTTTCAACTTGTGATTCACCAAGTTGTATAATCAAATCCCTGAACTTATCTTCTCTCAAAACCAAGCCGCCTTCATGCATTACTACAATGCATTGCCTTCTCCTTACCATCACAGGATTGAAGAAAAGGCCATTGATAATCCTGGCTCCACTCTGCACACTTTCTCAAAGTATGAGGAACATCTTAAACAAATTGGTCTACCCTAGGGAGAGTCGGTTAGACAAACAGATATGTCTACTCTCTTACAGATGGTACAAGATATGAAAAACCATATGATAACTTTTGAGGGGAAAGGTTATGTCAACCCTCTCACCCCTGGAGCTTCATCCTCTTCTACCCCTCCTTTTAAAGGTCCGGTTGAAAATAATTTCCATCTGAAGGATATCCTACCTCGGAGTTGGTGTAACTTTTGTGAGGAACACCATGAAGAAACCACATGTGAGGTAAGGAAGAGTTCCAGAGACAAGATCTTTGATAAAATACCAAAAGGCACTATCATTATCCTAGATTTTTTTGAGCCAGAAGATGTCATGGTCATCAACACTAGAAACAAATCCTATGCCCTAAAAGGAAAATTTGACCCTCCTTGCAGTTCTTCTAGCCCGAGTTCATCCTCAACAGTTGTTGCACCCTAGTCTCCTAAAATTCCTGAGAGTCAAAAAATCACTCCCTCTTCCAAATACAATATTCTGAATCAATTGGCCAACATTAAGGCAGATGCAACCCTCTTAGACATGGTTGTTCTCTATGAACAACAGATGCATCTGAAACAATTCATGGAAGGAAAATCTTATGTTGTAGCCAATCTTTCTAAAGAGGTAGATGAAGAGGATTCTTCTGTAAATAAAGTAGGTGTACATAATTTTAGATACCCTGTAAAAAAAAAAAACTTTTTTATTTCTATAAAGATCATCGATAAAATTGCCCATTATTGCCTCATTGATGGAGGTTCGGGCCCAAGTGTGATGTTGAAGATTATTATGGAAGAACTAGGCTTGTCTTGTACAAATGAAAATGCCAGAAGCATGCTCCCCAATAATAGTCTACAAAAAGCAACCATAGGCAATATTAAGGATGTAACCTTGGTTTTATGTGCTCATCCTGAGATAAGGACAACCCTCAGCATTCAGGTGATCGATATGCATGTAAGCAATTACTCAATTACCTTGGGGAGTGATTGGCAAGCCCTAACATGTGGATACCTCTCGCTCGACGGGACACATTTATCCATTCCTCGGAATGGAAAGAATATCATAGTCCTTAGAGAAGGAATAATTTCACCCTACATAGAGAGTGTTCTGCAATCTAGTGTAAACTATATCGAAGAAGACCTAGGAGCGTATTCCATATTCGCTGAAGAGGATAATATTCCTCTGGAAGGAATTGATTTAGAGGATGAATTGTGGCATATGCACTTCGATGGTTCACACTCATATGAGGGTAACAGGGTTGGTATTATCTTGGTTTCCCCTGCAGGAAAGATTCATAATCTGTCATACAGGTTAGAGTTTGCATGCTCAAGCAATGCCACTGAATTCGAAGATTTTTTGTTAGGCATTGAGAACGCCCTTAATCTTGTTTGTGGTCACCTTTCATTTTTCGAAAATTTTGATCTTGTTGTGAACCTGACACATAAGACATGGTTTCCTAGCAACCAACTGATAGAAAAATACTCCCAAAGTGTTTGGGCCCTTGTTTCGAATCTCCTATCTTTTAACATCACTCATGTTAGGAAGGAGTTGAATTCTATAGCTGATCGATTAGTTGTCTTCACAGCCTCTCCTACTCAGCGACTCTTGCCTCACTAGCATGATTGTTCTTTCCAATCTCTACATCATTCATACATTCCTGAAAATGAAGAATCATGGAAGGCCATCCCTAACAATGAAAGTAGTTGTGCTATCACTCAAAATGAACCCCTCAAGAATGAGGAGACTATATATGTACAGAATAATGAATTTCCGAAAGGCTTGAATCCTCTCAAGAGTTTGTTTTCCTTGAGTGTTGTAGGCAGCAAAGATAAATGGGAAGAGGAGGAGCTACAACTGAAGCTGGTTGAAGGCATCTCCACGAACATTAGGACACATGGATCTTCATTGAACATTAAAATAAATGCCCAGGGTTATGATAAGGAATGATTAAAGTCTATTGAATTACTTGGTAGATTTCAAGAGGTTTTTTCTTGATTTGATATGGATCTTCGTGGTTTTGATCCAGGTCTTGTTCAGCATACTATGAAACCAGCTAGGCAAAAACAAAGACTTGTTAACTCTGCACTGAAAGAAACTTTAAATAGGGAGTCGAGGAATTGCTCAAGGAATGATATGTTATTTTTATCCCACACTAAATGGGTTTCCAAATGGGAACCCTCTTTGAATACCATTGATAATATTAGAACCTGCATTAGTCTTCGGACTTTCAGGCAATCAATTATGAGAAATCATTTCCCCCTTCTCAACATAAAATTGTTTCTGCAACAGAATGTAGAGTTACACTTAGAGCCCTTACCTGATGGTTTGTTTGGTTACGATAAAATCAAGGTAGAAGGGGAAAATATCCACAAAACCACTTTCACTACTAATCGCAATACTATGTCTTACAATTTCCTGCCCTCTGGCTTATTTTATACAATTATTGCCTTGAGAAGGCCTATACACACAACTTTCGATAAAGGGTTCAGTCTTCATGCTTATCTTGATGATTTAATCGTATCCATCAAAGGGTTGATAGATACATCACGATTTCAAGTGTTAGGCCATTTTTGGATTACTTTTGTCTTGGACACTAACTCAGAAATGTTAAAGGAATTACAAAGACAATGGTTTTCCGACACCATTAGCAGTCCTCATTTGAAATATTGTGAGGGGCCAGTGTGAAGATCTTTTGCTAACGATATTCTTCTATATACTAGTAGTTTAGCTCTGCTTCCCAATTTTGTGATCCTTTTCTTCTTTACAACACTTTGATTTCTACTTTTTGAGTTGAATTTTATTTTCTTCTTTCTAAATGGTTCTATCTTTACTGTTGTTGTTTTGATTTATGCATTATTATTTCTGTTGGATTTTTGGTCTTTATCATCTTTTAGAGTTCTTGAATTAGGATGTTGGATCATGTTTGCCACAGTGACACTCCTACAAGCATTGTTATAACTATCAAGATTACACAGCCGGTATGACGTCGTCTTTAAAGGACCCTTGGAAATTGCTATATTTTTTTTTCACTGCTGTCATATAAAGAGTTGGTTGTTTCTCGCTTCTTCTTTCCATTTCTTCATCCATAGAGATCTTAATAGAAAATATCTAAGTTCCCCATTTCAAGTTGAGAGCATTTTGTAGTCAAATGATTATGTATACAGTGGTAAAACCCCTCATACTTAAAACTTTTCATGAGTTATTCCAAAATTACTGGTCATATTTCCATTAAATCCACTCACTTCCCCTTGTTGCATAATCATTCAAGTTACGTATTCTTGAGATTACTATTCTTGATCTGTGAAACCATGAGTTCTGAGTTCCAATCTGTTGAAAAACAAATTCCCTGTGGAGTCTCTAGTTTGTTGACAATTGAAAACATCAATGTAATTTTTCCCGCAAAGTATTTCTAAAGCCTATTATTATATCAAACTAAATAATTCTAGTAGGTGGGACCCCCTTGAACTTTTCAAAATCAGGTCAGATCATTTTCAATGTTATGATGATGTGCTATGAAGTTTTACCTGGTTGTTGAAAATATGGTTTTCATTGATATCAGTTAAGCTTTGAGATGTCGTTCCTTCATGATACTATAGTCTGCTATTCATTTATGACATTTGTTCTTMTTGCACCTGTACAACGAAAATATTAGTAAAAATTGCAGAAGGGAATTTTGAGGAAAAGTAAAAAYTGTATCTTAGAAAAAAAGGGAAAAAAAACCTAGCTCTACGATACTATATAAATGAAATACTTGTTGATAGTGGTTAAGTCCTAACTAACAAGAAAAAGGCATTTAAAAAAAAATGTTAATTTTGACATGCATATCGTGGAAGTTTTGGTGGCGCRTTCTTGGCAAGTGATAATACATGGGTTATGCGTTGATTGATGCAATTGATAGCCGATATGCATATGTTATAAACCTTGGTGGCTTATGGAAGTAATGGCCTTGCAATTTYTTATGGTGGTTGTGCTATTGGTGATGATTCAGTTGTATAGTGGTCAAGTGATTCATTTGAATTATAGCATGGGTGGGGCATGGGACAAGGTAACGACACAAACGGTTGAGTGTGGAACTTGGATTATTTTGTGGTTTAATGAGTTGATATTCTTGATGCATTGGTTGATTAATGGTGTTAATGAAGGCTCATTGGCATGTACTATGGAGTAAATGGGATATGGGTGGAGGCGACGTGAATTTACTCCACGTCACCTTTACCCTTCCCATTGGTTGCCATCCTCATAGGAATATTATTTGATCTAGTTATTGTTCTCACGCCTCAGATTTTCAGCAGGGTGAACCGCTCAGCCGCTTCTCATCTTTAGGTTTTTGATTGACAGATATGTCTCTTTTGGCCATTCTTGACTTCACTCTGGTTATGAATTTTTTTTGGCTCAGTTGTATGGGTTTGTGTTGTCCTTAGTGTTGTAAATGTGTGGTTTCAGATTTGAATGGAAAATCGATGGTTCTGTGTAAAACTTTTGTGAGTTTATCAGAGTTAGTGGTCTTCCTAGGTGATAGTTTTGTTACCACTGCGTTTTGTCAAGGGTTTTTCTTTAAAAGGTTGACTCAATGATTGTCTTTGTGGTTCATGGGTTTAATTAGAACCTTGTTCAACTCTATCAAGGAAATGTCTCCTATTCACGAGCATCGTGGTCCTCCTTCAGCGTGTTCCTTTAGCCCTGAAGTTCCACCATAGTCGGTGCTCCCTCCCTCCTACGATGGCTACAATGAAAACCCTTAAACCCTCCAGAATGGAGCTACATAAGAAGTATGTCGAGCAAGCTAAGATTATTGTGGCATGTTACTTTGAATGCAGGCTCACCCGTTATTCATATAACAGTCGTGTTAGTATGGATTTTGGACAATACCTATGAGGAAATGGCGTGAGCCCTGCATTTCCAATTGCACTTCTAAAAGGTTCACATGCGCAGCCTATTTTGTCAAAAATCAGTTTTTTTTTTGTTATGAAAGGGCCTTTGTCATTTCGTTTTGGTTCGTGAGTATATATCGTTATCACGCTTGTTTGGTCGACTCTTTTCCCTTACCACGGTGTTGAATTGTTGGTTATTATACAGTCGTTACAGTGGTGCTTATGATGTTTGGATAATGGTTGGTATTGGTCACAGGGGTTTGGTGTTGTTCACACATTTCGCGTCCTATAGTTGATTTTTTTTTAATTAGAATATTGGATTGGATATTTCCACTGCATCTTTTGTCATTGGGAGAATACACTTGAATGTGCATAGCCTGGTCACTCACAGGCAACTTAACAAATAGCTCGGAATGAGGTTTTTGAGTTATATCACGGTCATATATTGTTGTGTGGTTATGGGAATTATTACACTGCGAAATTCTCTCAGTTGTGCACTGCATATAATATGGATGGCTTGTTTTGTATGCCCAGTAGTACCCCCTGAATTCTAAGTGTGTTGTCTTTCTGCAAGTTGATCACTATAGATGATAGTTGTGTGGGATGTTTGGCTTGGTTTTAAGTCGCACTGAGATACTTGTTTTACAGTGGCATGGTTACATGGTTTCGGAAATTTTCTCTTGCATAGACTGTGTCTCAATGATGGTTGTTGGTTATAGTCAATTGTCTTTCAGGCGTGGCATGTGAGGTCTTGTGTATTTTTGTCTCTCAGGTGTGGCATGTGAGGTCTTGTGTATTTTTATCTTTCTACTACATATATATGTATGGAAATGAATATCATTACAGATCTTGACTGGCCATATTAACAGAAGTAGAGGCTTCATTATTATTTTTTGGAAACACTACATTCAAATATAGACATGGATTGGGGAAATGTATGGCAATGATGGATGTTATTGGTTACAGATTAAGTGATGTTGTTGATTGTTATAACATACASAATGTACAAATAAAAGGAACAGAACCTCTTACAAATTGTGTGAAGTACTTATGYTTTGTAGCGACACTATGTCGGATATTAATGSACAGTGAAATTAAAMAAATACACAGGAATGATTACTCAGTCATCTGATTGTTGGTCGATGCATATTTGTTTACTGCAAAATATGTTATGGATTGCTTAATTAATCTCATGAACATTAAACGTTTCTTTTCCCCCTCATTATCTCATTTTATGTTATTTATAAACCCCTCACATATCCCATATTCATTTTGTTCACCCCCTGTTATGATATTGATCACAATTAAGGAAAATTGTGTGTTACATTGGATAGAAGTGGCAGAATTTTGTGTGGATTGCAGTGATATTTATTGGTTTTCTTACAGTTGATTGTTGTTATCATTGATCAGTGACCATATCTCTCCCCTTTCATTATATCATATTTTTGCTAATTACAAACCCCTCATGTATCCGTGAACATTTTTTCCACCCTGCTTCTCATTGGTTAACATTAGAACAATTTGCATCGATTGGATTGCATGAGCCTGATAATTTATGAGCCAAACTATTTTGTATTTTTAAGGAGTTGTCATGCATGGTTATTTAAAATACTATTTTCTAATTGTTAACATATGCAGGATGAGTGTTTTTGGTCGGGGAATCCATGGCCGAGGAAACAGAGGTAGAGGTAACTGGAACCGAGGCCCAGTTGGCCAATTGTTCCATGATGGGTTCTTTAATTGGATTGGATAGGGAATACTCCAACTAAGGCCTGAAAGGCCTCCCTTCCAAGTCATGATATACATGTGCCTCCTCATGTCTCTTTACAGCCTGAAGTCCTAGAAAATCATGGGTGGTAGGAGATTGTTCACCCGGCAGTCTCTCGACATCGTGCCTAGCCAAACTTAACCTTGCCTACTCCCCCACCTTTGAACCCCATTTTCCAAGTTTCCCCTAACCACTCACCAGTGCAATCCTCCCATGCCAGCAAGAGATTGAATATTGAATCCCACCATGCATTTGATAAAGGAAAAGTTGTTGCAGCCCCTTCCTCACCCTCCGATGACTCTGACAAATCTGTGTCTTCACAGATGCATTTGAGGGATGATTTTTTTCACATGATCAATGATATAAATCCTAAACGATCTGCCCAGCTCAAGGCATTTTTAGGGAAATTAGGAGGTGACAGAAGCAACCAAGGGTTGCTTCATAGACTGGAAAATATGGTTTTTTAATTTTATGTTGTTTATTGTTTTATGACAGTGGACTCCATGGATTTTGGACAACATTTTTTATTTTTGATATGTGAGTATTAGTTTGAAATATTTTCAATTTTATGAGCTAAAGTTGTCAAAGGAAAATATGTTTTGAAGGGAGGCACAAGGGGAGTGTTTTCTTAACAAATGGATTATGTTATGATGTGATGATTTTTATCACTAAAGGAGTCACAAGGGGATCCCACCTA
>JASDQU010735783.1:18880-36838 GCA_032191745.1 Picea mariana | reverse complement strand
CCCCCCCCCCCCCCCCCCCCTCCTTAACTAAAGTTAGTTAAATCCTTATGTTATCTTAACTAATAAGTTGGTTCAACTACTCTAACCAATTCTAAATTGTTAAAATCTTAACTAAGGGGAGGAACAAGAGGAGGATAGAAGCGCAAAGCATGCTAAGGTTTTCTCTTTTAGTTTATGTTTAGATAGTTCAGTTTTCATTCATTCATATATTCATCACAGCCTAATTCGCTTTTGTGATAACAAGGTCTTATTGTAGACAACAATATTCAGGGTTGAATCAAATCATTCAGACACTTGTTCTTCAGAGGTGTTGATCTATCTTTGATAGACTCTGTAGACTTGTCTGTTTATGAATTAATTTTCATGACTGATAAAGGATATTGTGCAGAGTCAAGTGGGAAGCAATATGTGGCAATTTGATCGAGCTTTTAGAGTTCAATTTTGATTTTTTGTTAGAGGTCATTTTGTATGTTCCATCGGGGATTTCTAAGTTAAACTTTGGTCCAAGATTTTTGTGTGAAGCTTTGTAAAGACAATGACTCTTTGGTGAATTGGAATGAAATAAAGGATTGATTTATGTCTCATATATCTTGAGTATCATCTTGGTGTCTTTACTTCTATTCTTACATTTATTTCAGCAGCTGATATGTTCAAAAAAATACATAAAAAGTGAATTTCCAACAAGCTTTTGTTGATAAAAGACTAGCCTAAGAACTTGTAATTAATAATTGTGAGTTAGGATATACATTTTTGTTGGCTATAAACATACGGTGATATTCCCATATACTTTACTTTAGCCAAGTAAAGTCTAAAAATTCTTGAGTAAGATCAATTCATATATTTTCCTCAACATTCATTTTGGCGACCATACTGGGGAGATCTTCGATATCTCTCTAGTTAATTTTTATACCCGATTTTCATCAATACATCTTTCTTTTTCTGTTTTGACTCTTGGATTGTTTGCTATTAATGATTGTTCCTGTCGCAAGGCATCCCAATCATGAGCCTGATCTCCAATACCATACCAGCACTGTTTTGAACCTGTTTCATACCATTTTAGACACTTCTAGGATCCGTGTTGAGCTTAACCGTTCTTGGGTAGCAATTGAGAGAGATATTAGTGTCCAAGAACAATTGGGAGCTAGACGTAGGCAGCCCAAAAATCAGCAATAACCTTTTGTTTCTTCATTTTTGGCCTTTCTTTCATCGGACTATTGTTTGATATGGTTGTTGTGCTTAAGCCCCGCTTCTTGTCTTAAGGTTTTTGATTGACAGGTATGTCTCTTTTGGCCATTCTTGACTTTACTCTGGTTATGAAATGTTTTTGGATCAGTTGTATGTGTTTGTGTTGTCCTGAGTGTTGCAACTATGTGGTTTCGGCTTTGAATGGAAAATCAATGGTTCTACGTAAAATTGTTGTGAGTTTATCAGAGTTGGTGGTCTTCCTAGGTGATAGTTTTGTTACCACTGCATTTTGTCAAGTGTTTTTCTTTAAAAGGTTGACTGGATGATTGTCTTCGCGGTTCCTAGGTGTAATTAGAACCTTGTTCAACTCTGTCAAGGAAATGCCTCTTGTTCACGAGCAGTGTGGTCCTCCTTGAGCATGTGACTTTAGCCCTGAAGTTCCACCATAGTCGATGCCCCCTCCCTCCTGCGATGGCTACTATGAAAACCCTTAAAACCTCCAGACTCGATCTGCATAAGAAGTATGTCGATCATGCTAAGATTATTGTGGCATGTTACTTCGAATGCGGGCTCACCTGTTATTCGTATAGCAGTCGTGTCAGTATGGATTTTGTCCAATACCTTTGTGGAAATGGCATGAGCCCCGCATTTCCAGTTGCACTTATAAAACGTTCACAAGCGTAGCCTATTGTCAAAAATCAGTTTTTTTTTTTTTGTTATGAAAGGGCCTGTGTCGTTTCGTTTTAGTTCGTGAGTATACACCATTATCATGCTTGTTTGGTCGACTGTTTTACCTTACCACGGTGTTGAATTGTTGGTTATTATATAGCCGTTAGAGTGGTGCTTATGATGTTTGGATAATGGTTGGCATTGGTCACAGCGGTTTGGTGTTTTTCACACATGTCACATCATGTAGATGATTTTTTTTTAATTAGAAGATTGGATTGGATATTTCCACTACATCTTTTGTCGTTGGGAGAATACACTTGAATGTGTGTGGCTTGTTCACTCATCTGAGACTTAACAAATAGCTCAGAATGAGGTTTTTGAGTTATATCGTGGTCATATATTTTTGTGTTCTTATGGGAATTATTACACTATGTAAGTCTCTCAGTTGTGCACCGCGTATAATATGGATGGCTTGTTTTGTATGCCCAGTAGTACCCCCTGAATTCTAAGTGTGTTGTCTTTTTGCAAGTTGATCACTGTAGATGGAAGTTATGTGGGATGTTTGGCTTGGTTTTAATTCTCACTAAGATACTTGTTTTACAGTGGCATGGTTACATGGTTTTCGTAAATTTGCTCCTGCATAGCCTATGTCTAAATGATGATTGTTTGTTATAGTCAATTTCCTTTCAGGCACGACATGTGAGGTATTGATTATTTTGATCTTTCTACTGCATATATATGTATGGAAATGAATATCATTACAGATCTTGATTGGCCTTATTAAAAGAAGTAGAGTCTTCATTATTATTTTTTGGAAACACTACTTTCAAATATAGACATGGATTGGGGAAATGTATGGCAATAGTGGATGTTATTGGTTATAGATTGAGTGTTGGTGTTGACTGTTATAACATACATAATGTACGAATAAAAGGAAGAGAACCTCTTACAAATTGTGTGAAGTACTTATGTTTTGTAATGACACTATGTTGAATATTAATGGACAGTGAAATTAAACAAATACATAGGAATTACTACTTAGCCATCTGATTGTTGTTCGATGCATATTTCTTTACTGCAAAATATGTTATGGTTTGCTTGATTAATCTCATGAATACTAAGCATTTGTTTTCCCCCTCATTATCTCATTTTCCACTAATTATAAACCCATCACATATCCCATATTCATTTTGTTCACCCCCCTATTCTGATATTGATCACAACTAAGGAAAATTATGTGTTAGATTGGATAGAAGTGGTAGAATTTTGTGTGGATTGCAGTGATGTTTATTGGTTTGCTTATAGTTGATTATTGTTATCATTGAGTAGTGACCATATCTCTCCCCTTTCATTATATCATATTTTCACGAATTACAAACCCCTCATCTATCCCTGAACATTTTTTCCACCCCCCTGCTCATTGGTTAACAATAGAACAATTTGTATGGATTGGATTGCATGAGCCTAATACTTTCTGAGCCAAATCTATTTCGCATTTTTAAGTATTTTTCATGAATGGTTATTTAAAAGACTATTTTCTCATTGTTAACATATGCAGGATGAGTTTTTTCAGTCGAGGAAGCCATGGCCGAGGAAACAGAGGAAAAGGTAACTGGAACCGAGGCCCAAGGAGGCCTAGGTTCTCAATACATTTTGATGTTGATTATGAAGAGCTTGGCCAATTGTTCCATGTTGGGTTCTTTAATTGGATTGGATAGGGAATAGTCCAACTGAGGCCTGAAATGCCTCCCTTGCAAGCCCCTCAAGCCCCTGGTATACCTGTGCATCCTCATGTATATTTACAGCCTGAAGTCCAAGAAAACGATGGGTGGTAGGAGATTGTTCACCCAGCAGACTCCCAACACCGTGGCTGGCCAAACTTAACCTTGCCTGCTCCCCCACCTTTGAACCCCATTTCCCAAGCTTCCCCTAACCACTCACTAGTGCAATCCTCCCATGCCAGCAAGAGATTGAAGACTGAATCCCACCATGCATTTGATAAAGGAAAAGTTGTTGTTGCCCCTTCCTCACCCTCTGATGACTCTGAAAATTTTGTTTCTTCACGGATGCATTTGAGGGATGATTGTTCCCACGTGATTAGTGAGATAAAGAGTAAAGGATCTTCCCGGATCAAGGAAATTTCATGGAAATTAGGAGGTGATAGTAGGAACCGAGGAAAGGTTTCTTCACAGACTGGAAAATATGGTTTTTAAATTTTATGTTATTTATTGTTTTATGACAGTGGACTCCATGGATTTTGGACAACATGTTTTATTTTGGATATATGAGTATTAATTTGAAATATTTTCGATTTTATGAGCTAAAGTTGTCAAAGGAAAATATGTTTTGAATGGAGGCACAAGGGGTGTGTTTTCTTAACAAATGGATTATGTTATGATGTGATGATTGTTATCACTAAAGGAGTCACAAGGGGGTCCCACCTATTAGTTATTATTTAATTATGACCCTATTATGATTATTACTTTTCCCCCCCTCCTTAACTAAAGTTAGTTAAAGCCTTATGTTAGCTTAACTAATAAGTTGGGTCAACTACTCTAACCAATTCTAAATTTTTAAAAGCTAAACTAAGGGGAGGAACAAGAGGAGAATAGAAGCACAAAGCATGCTAAGGTTTGCTCTTTGATTTTATGTTGAAATAGTTCAGTTTTCATTCATTCATATATTCATCATAGCCTAATTCTCTTTTGTGATAGCAGGGTCTTATTGTAGATAGCAATATTTAGGGTTGAATCAAATCATTCAAACACTTGTTCTTCAGAGGTGTTGATCTATCTTTGATAGTCTGTGTAGACTTGTATGTTTATGAATTAATTTTCATGACTGATAAAGGCTATTGTGCAGAGTCGAGTGGGCAGCCATTTGTGGCAAGTTGATCTATATTTTAGAGTTTAGTTTTGGTTTTCTGTCAAAGTTCCTTTTGTATGTTCCATCGAGGATTTCTAAGTTTGACTTTGGTCCAATATTTCTGTGTGAAGTTTTGTAAAGAAAATGACTCTTTGGTGAATTGGAATGAAATAAAGAATTTCTTTATGTCTCATATATATTGAGTATCATCTTGGTGTCTTTACTTCTATTCTTACATTTATTTCAGCAACTGATATGTTGAGAAAAATACATAAAAAGTGAATTTCTAGAAGCTTTTGTTGATAAAAGACTAGCCTAAGCACTTGTAATTAATACTTTTGAGTTAGGATATATGTTTTTGTTGGCTATAAACATAGGGTGATATTCCCGTCTACTTTACTTTATCCAAGTAAAGTCTGAAAATGCTTGAGTAAGATCAATTCATATATTTTCCTCAACACCCACTTACATTTATCTCTACTTCTATGGGATTCTGCAAGTTTAGTAGCGTGATCACTAGTGTTTGAATAATATTTCTTTCCATGTCATCAAAGGAATTATATTGATTCCTCACCCACTAGAAACTCTTACCATTGGCCATTATGGCGTGAAATCATATAGCTACCACTGAAAATTAAGCTATGAACTTCCACAAGTATTGTATTTCCCCAACAAAACTGCTAATTTCAATGACCTTTGTAGGAATTGACCATTTCATGATGGCCTCCATATTTATGAGATCTATATTGAGCTCCTCTCCACTGATCACATACCCAAATACACCAAATACTACTGAGAAAACTCACATTTCTTGAGATTGGCTATCAACTAGTGCTTCTCGAGGGTATCTAACACCTACATAAGATGTGAGATGTTCTCCTTTCAGGTATCACTATAAACCAATATATCATCCAAATAGACAAAAAAAAAAAAAATAGATAAGGGTGTAAAACATCATTCATTAGTCTCATAAATGTAGATGGTGTGTTGCATAAATCAAATGATATAACCAACCACTCATACAAACCTTTCCTTGTCTTGAAGGAAGTATTCCAGGTATTTTATTTTTTGAATCATATTTGGTGATATCCTAATTTCAAATCCAAGTTAGTGAACTACTTGGAATTTTGTAGTTGGTCCCACAAATCATCGATCCTAGGCAGAGGGTATTCATTCTTTAGTGTAATATTATTCAATTCCATGTAGTTGATACACTTTCTCCAAGTCTCATCCTTCTTGGGAACAATTATGATTGGTCACGCACAAGGTGAGGTACTTGGTCAAATCACACCCTTCTCCAACAACTATTGAAACTGCTTCTTCACTTCATTTGCTTCTAGAATAGATTTTCTATATAGCCCAATATTTGGCAATGGGGAGTCTGGATATAATTGTATTTCGTGATCCACATCCCTCTTGGGTGGTATCCCTTTAGGATCTTTGAAAAATCCTTTGTATTCATGTAGAAATGTTAGAAAAAGAGGATCGTGGAGCAATAAAATAAAACAAATGCGAAAAAAAAAACACAGAAGATACACAATACAATAGAGACATAGATATGTGTGGTTCACCCAGTGTGGGCTATGCCCACCAGAGAAATTTCCATGTCCTTCCTTTTTATTATCCAGCAAAATGAAGGGATACAACCTACAACACACTTATTGTAAATTCCTCTTCTTTCTCTCACAGTCTCCTCTCTCAAATTACAATATTCACCATAACACACAGCTACAATACAATTCCCTCAGTAAAGAGGGTTTCATTCTAGGGAAAAAGACCCTAACATAACTTCTACCATCATATATGTGACCTTATAATGAACGATCCATATTGACTACAAAATTACAATATTTGAATTGCAAAAAAATAAAAAAATTGTCCCCCTCATGGCAAGGTGGGAATGAATTGTGTATCCTGTAGTTTATTTGACCTGCATATGAATTAGGAATATAATCTGGCTCCACAAGAAACAATATCCCACTTGGAGACTGATCACAAAAACTCCACTATTGTTGTACCTGATGGACTATGATCCACCTTGGACCTGGAAAATTTCTCATCTTCACCTTCATGCTTGAAGGCCAACTGAAACTAAGAAAGAACTCAATTTCTCTTTAGTTACTACCTTTTTTAACATGTTTGTAGGATTTTAGCTAGCATTTATCTTTTCCTATTTCAAATGTCCATCTTCCAAAACGGATCATATGAAAAGGCACATGAGTTTTATATGCTTAGTCTTAGAATGGAAGAATGAGTTCTTTGCAAGATGAATGGCACTCTCATTGTCACATTACAACATGCTATTCTCCTACTTCTTTCTCAATTCCTCCATAAACCTCTATAACCAAATCATCTCTTTACTAGCCTCTGTAGCAACAACATACTCTACTTTAGTTGTTGAAAGTACAACAACCTTTTGCAGTTTTGAAATTCAACTTACTATTGTTCCACCTAAAATAAAAACATACCCTGTGGTGCTCATCCTGATATCTTTATCACCTGCCATATCTGAATCAACATATCCCTGTAGAATAGTGTTTGAACCTCAAAAACATAATGCATGAGTACTATTACCTCTCAAATACTTGAGATTCCACTTTACTGCCTCCCAATGTTCTTTACCTGGATGGTTCGTATACCTGCTCACAACCCCCACTACATGTGCAATATCTTGTATTGTGCACACCATAGCATACATAAAGATTCCAATTGTTGATGAATAAGGGACCATGGACATGTATTTTATCTGCTCTTGTTTCTTGGCATACATTTCCTTGGTCAATTTGAAATGGTTGGCCAAAGGTGTATTAATTGGTTTTTCATTCTGCATTCTAAACCTCTCCAACACCTTCTCTATGTACTCATCCTGAGACAATGTCGATTTGTGATTTTTCATGTCTCTTGTTATTCTCATACCAAGGATTTTCTTTGCAACACCCAAATCCTTCATCACAAATGAATTAGCTAATTTATTTTTTAGCACATTTATATCCTGCATGTTAGACCCTACAACAATCATGTCATCTACATACAATAGAATTATAATATAGCTTCAATTTTATAGCCTTTTAAAATAAACACAGTGATTAGAATGACATCTACTATAACCTTGTCCTGTCATAAACCTATCAAATTTCAAATACCACTGCCTTGGAGCTTGTTTTAGGCTATACAATCTCTTCTTCAACCTACATACCAAATTCTCATTTTGTTTGACCTCATACACCTGTGGTTGTTGCATATAAATCTCTTCCTCCAAATCCCCATGGAGAAAAGTTTTTTCTACATCTAATTGTTCATGATACAAATCTTCCACTGCCACAAGACTTAATTTTAACAATAGGAGAAAATATTTCATCAAAATCTATACCTTTCTTTTGTGCAAACCCATTTACAACAAGTCTAGCCTTGTACCACTTTTTTCCTCCATATTCTTCCTTCAACCTGGAAACTCGTTTATTCTACAATGATTTTTTTTCATGCAGAAAACTGAACCAAGTCCCAAGTCTGGTTATTTACCAATGAATACATTTCTTCTTTCATGCCTTTCTCCCACTTATTTTTAGTGTCTACCTACATTGCATCTTCATAACTTTCTGGTTCACGAGAGTCACTCAATAATAAATAATACAATGAAGGAGAATATCATTCAATGATTCTGCTTAACCTGGTAGATCTTCTAACAACACTTGCAGGAAATTGAGGTACCTGCTACTCCCATTGTTGTACATTTTGATTTTCTGGTACCTTTGGAATTTCTTTTTCAGTGATCTCATCAAGCACTGTGTATTATGGTTTTTCTTTTTCATGTTTCTTTCCCTGCAACCGATATTTATACATGACCTTCTCATTGAATATGAAATCACCACTCCTAATGATTTTTTGATTTTCATAATCCCATAAGTGATAACCAAAATCATTAACATTGTATCCAATAAAGGTAAACTTCTTGGATTTTGCCTCAATCTTTGTTCTATTTTCTTTATCAATATGGACAAATGCTTCACAATTGAAAGTCTTCAGAAATGAATAGTTTACCTTTTTACCTATCCATGCCTCCTTTGGAAGTCCACCATCCAAATATCTTGAAGGTCCTATGTTTATTAAGTAAACAGTGGTATCTATAAAATATTCCCAGAACTGTAAGGGAAACCCAGTATGAAATCTCATACCCCTTGCATGTTCCATGATTGTCTTTTTCATCCTTTTTGACACACCATTTTCTTGTGTTGTTCTTGGAACTTTCTTCTCTCTACAAATCCCATGGTATGAACAATAATCATCAAACTCTTGCTGCAATATTCACCTCCAGTTTTTGATATGATACACTTCAACCTTTTTCATGTCTCATTCTCAACCAAAGATTTCCATTTCTTAAAAGTGTCAAAAACATCAGATTTTTGTCAAATGAAATAAACCCAAGTTTTTATAATCGCATCATCAATAAAAGTAACATAATACCGAGAGCCACCAAGAGATGATACATGAGTTGGTCCTCATACATTTGTATGAACAATCTCTAATCTTTCACTCTTATTTTCCTTTTCGAATCTGATAAATCTGACTCTCTTATGTTTTCCATAAACACAGTGCTCACAGAAATCCAAATCAATTTGTTTATGAACTAGCAACAAATTTATTTTTTGAAGTATTTGCATCCCCTTCTCACTCATGTGTCCAAGCCTATGATGCCACAGTGTTGTATCCACTCATGTAGAAGCTAAAGAGACAGAAAATTCACTATTACCAATACATAAATACAATGTATCTATCTTCTCTCCTTTTTCTATCACTAGTGATCCTTTGGTGACCTTCCACACCTTATATGTAAATGTAGATATACATCCTTCACTTGCCAACTGCCCTGTTGAAATTAGATTTTTTTATTAGTTTTGGAGCATGTCTTACCTCTTGCAACAACCATTGGTTTCCATACTTTTGTTTTATTTGCACATTTCCTATTCCAACAATTTTGCATGGTGCATCATCACCCAAATGAACCTGTCCAAAATCACCTTTCACGTAATCTTGGAAATGTTTCCTATGGGGTGTAGCATGAAAGGAAACCCCTGAATCTACTACCCAATACTTAGAAATATTATCTATAGAAAGAATCAAATCATCTTGTAACACATCACCTGTTACATTTGCTTCCTGATTTTTCTCATGTTGTCCATCTCTTTGTTTCTTTGGAGCTCTGTAGTCTTTCTTCATATGTCATTTCTTCCTACAATTCCATCACTCTACCTTTCCTAGTCTAGATTTGTATTTTATCTTCCTAGAATTCTCGTGGTTCACTAAGCCCTTTCCTCTATCCTTTTGTCTTCCCTTGTTCTCCATTGTCAATGCATTACCTGATATCTCACCTATGATTTTTCATCGCATTTCCTTTATAAGGATAACACCAACAACATCATCAAATTTCAGAGTGTATTAACTAGAGATAGAGTTACTTATAGCCATGACCAATCCATTCCAACTTTTTGGAAATGAGCACAAGATTAGAAGAGCCCTGACCTCATCATCAAAGTCCACTTTTATAGAAATTAGTTGATTAGTAATTATATTAAAATCATTTAAATGATTGGAAATAGGCCCACCTTATGACATCTTTGTATTAAATAATCGCTTCATTAGTAATAACTTATTTGAGGCCAAGGGTTTTTCATATATTTTAGCCAATGCCTCCATCAGATCCTTCATTGTTTTTTCTTTTGAAATATTGAAATCCACTAACACTGTCATGCACAGTCGTACTGTTCCTAGTGTCTTTATGTCAATAACCTCCCATTATTCATCCTTCATGGTCGTCGGATTATTTACTATTCCACCTAATGGTAATAATAGATCCTTATGATATAAATAATCATCCATTTGCATCTTCCATAGCTAATAGTTTTGGCCGTTAAATTTCTCGACCTTAAACTTTCCATATTTCGCCATTGCTCTCACTCAAACCAGGAACCCTCTTTTCCTGCGAGTTACCTTTCGCTCTGATACCAATTGTTAGAAAAATAGGATCATGGAGAAATAAAATAAATCAAATGCGGAAATAAAAACACAAAAGATGCACAATACAATAGAGACACAAATATACATGGTTCACCTAGTGTGGGATACGTCCACTAGAGAAATTGCCAAGTCCTTCATTTTTATTATCCAGCAAAATGAAGGGATACAAACTATAACACACTCATTGTAAGTTCCTGTTCTTTCTCTCACAGTCTCCTCTTTCATAATACAATATTCTCCATAACACACAACCACAATACAATTCCCTCAGAAAAGAAGGTTTCCTTCTAGGGAAAAAAAACCTAACATAACTTCTACCTTCATAGCTATGACCTTTTAATGAATGGTCCATATTGACTATGAAATTACAATATTTTAATTGAAAAAAACAAAAATTGCATCCCCCTCATGGGGGGGCATGAATTATGTATCCTACAGTTTCTTCGACTTGCATATGCCCCATAGAGACACTTGGGAAACCCATATAGAGACAATTGGGATGCCCCCTCGAAGAGGCAAGTGAACATGAGAGGATCCCTTCCATAATAGGATCCATTATATGGTGTTGCCCTACCTCAAGGTTTTGGTATTCAAGGGTTCTACAAACAAGGGTTTACCCTATTCTATATATCTCTTATATACGTACGGGGTCCAACAGTAGTACTCGGCCCAATATCTCAGGGAACTAACTAAAGAGACTAGACCATACCCTTAGTTGTACGACTACCCAGGTACTAGAGAGTATCTTCCCAAGTGTTGCTCTCAGTGGCACTATAGCAGTCAGGTGGTCGATCGCTTTATCTAAAGAGGGATTCAGGTAATCTAGGTTGATCCGTACACAAGTGTCGTCTGATGCGCTACCACTCGAAGGGGTACCAATAGGGGTTACAAGGGTGGCCAACAGATGTGTGCTTAAGTACCACTTGTATTTCCTGCGTGTATGAATCTCTCAATTGTGCATTTATGCGTGAAACGATAGATCTCTATGGCTTAAAGATGCCGGAATACGTCTCTACCCTGAAAAAAAAATTACCCACAATTTCTGCTGAGGAAATTTCTCTGATACTGCTTGTAATATACCAGATATAAAATGTATGCAGAACATAAATAAAATGATAGAAATGGCAGAATAACAGCAATATAACCAGAACAATCACCACAATAACATTGAAATGATATAAGAATAACAACAGAAATAGCACTTTGATTCTGAGAGCAATGTTCACGGGCCTCTTCAAGGGGGCAACCTCTAGTCGAGCAGAGCTCTATTATAATAATATCCAAGCTAGGGTTCTCATACCCTCGACTCCTATTTATACTAAATATGTCTATCAAAAGAAGAATTTAGAGGAAGATCCTTCTAGAAGCGAAAGCTTCTATTAGGTCTTCTTACATTCGAATTATTTTATTTGATTTCAAGGCTTTATTAATATTGACCTTTATTACATCCGAATATATTGTTCTACCTATGTGCGGGTTAGGACCCTAACACACTACTAGACACCCCTAGTGTGGAAGTACCTTCCCGAGCTACATAATCTAAGAAGAACTTACTAGTGAGATATTTGACTTGTCTTTATGTGCATTGGTGATGTAGGAATTACCATCCGTGATCAGCCAATACCAGTTGGATCTCCACATGAAGATTTCATTCCTCATATACATGTAAGGCATTCCACACACTACTCCACATACATCAAGGGGTACTACATTTAATTCCACTTCATCAATAAAATCAACACTTACAAAAAAATTAATATTACATTGTTTCATTACATTTATCTTTTCATCCTTGTTTACCCAACCTGATGGATAGAGCCTATGATTATCGTGAACCTCCAATCCAAGATTCTTGACCAGATCCATTGCTACAATATTATCCTATGAACTAGAGTCAAATAGAGCATTTATCTTGGTCTTCTTGACTTGAATCTTGATGTGGAAGAGCTTGGTCATATCCTTCTATTCTCAATGATGAAGGCTACTCCAATTCACCTCCTTCTACACAAATGTGTGGACAATATTTTCATCCACATATAAGCCACTTTCAACCTGATTACTTGAATCTGTGCCTAAAATGGTTTTTTTTTTCTTTCTGTTCTTATTTTGGTTCTTCGAGTTTAACTCTGGATGTAGTTTCCAACATTTTTCCTCAGTGTGGCCATCAATGTTGCAATGATTGCAACGGTTGTTGGGATCTTTTCACTAATGTGTAGTGGTCATTTTATTCTTATATTTTCCCCCTTTACAATTCTTCTTCCCCTCCTTGGAATCTCCTTGGTGTTATTTATGCTTAGAACCACTTGGTTTCCCCTTCTTTTGGCCTATGTTTTCTAGGTATTGTGCTTGTACACATGTCTCATCCATTTTCCTTGGCTTGAAGATAATCACTTGCTTTCATAGATGACTTTGTAAACCCCCCAGATACTTGAGGAGTACATATGGGTTCTTTGGAGAGATACCCAACATGATGGCCATCTTTTTTAACTTAGTGGTGTACTCCTGTACACTTTGCCCCTGCCTCTGCCTGAAGTAGTGCCACTAGATCCATTGGTTTTCTACATACTCAATATAGTAGAATTGGGACTTGATGAGGGTTTTCAAGTCATCTCACCTAGTTACCAATGAATCACCCTCCAACCCAAGTGTCTCGATATGGATTTCCTACCAGGTTAAAGCATGGCTTTCTAACTTTAATATAACAAATGAAATCTCTTTCTCTTCATATATATGGTGAACGCTAAAATAAAATTCCAGTTGTTGCAACCAATGATTCAGTTTTAATGCATCGATCTCATATTGGTGTGGTTTTATGTCCACTTTCATTTCCACCTTGAATAGGGACTGTGAAGGGTTCATGGAACTCGAACTCAATTTCTCTTTCTCTGATTCTTTTGACGATTCCTTTCTTGAGTCTTCCAAATCTCTCAATTTCCCCTTTGATATGATATATAAATTAGAGCCTCCATCATCTCCAAATGGTCTGAGATTTCTTGCTAGAGCCACCATGAGGAAGTTCATATTGCAACTAATGTCGACAAATTTCACTTTGAACCTCTGAAATCTCTCTGTTATTATATCTTAAGGGTTATTATGAACATACTCATCTTCCATGGTTAGGGTTTCTATGACTTCTCTTTAATTCGATTCATGAATCTTGCAACTTCCCACAAATACCCAAAAGAAAAACTTGCTCTAATACCAATATGATCTGTAAATTTTCATGGATATTCCAGTGGAATAGTTCATCACAACAAATCTAATAAATAAAATTGAAATATACACTATGAAGGTTAAATTCCTTTAGATTCCATAATATTTAGTTATTGATTTTCTTCTTATGCATGGAATAGATAAAATGTGGAAAATAGAGAATAGTAAAATACAATCACACACCATCCACAAGATAACACAAATAGTTTCTCTAGGAAACCCTTACAGGAGAAAACCCAACTAGAAGGTGAGTTTTCTCTACTCTCTTTTTTTTGGTATGGAAATAATGCGAGTACAAAGGAGAAGACACTCTCTATGGAGTTACCTGAGAACTATTTCCTGTTAGGCTACTACAGAACATTAACCCCCTTTGGTATGCTCTCTAATTTCCCATTCCCAGTTGTTCTACTCTGCTATGGAACACAATACAATAACATAGAATGGAACCCCTTGTTCTCTTAGTGGCTCGATATTTAACATATCCCTATAGCCATCTAGGGGTAGGTTTTTTACTTCCTCAACCCTGAATTGTAGTAGGGTTTTGAACCTTATAGAATATTCTTGAAATCCCTCATGTGGCTAGCCCCATATGCATGATTAATGGGGGTTGACATGACATCCTCTCATACCATGGTGGTCAACATGATAGGTCAACTTGCGGGAGGCATAACTTTTGCATACGAATTCTAATTGACGCACGGTCTACACTGTTGGAAAGGTCTCAAAGTGTAGAACATTGTAAAGGTGGTGTGAATGAGTTTTAGAAACTATAACTCCATAAAATTCCATTTAATGCCTCAAAATGGCTACAGAAGGTTCCAAACCCCAATTTTCCAAATTGGGACCTACCACTAAAATGACCCTGCAAGTTGATTCCTCCATTTTTTTCCACTTTGAAAGCATCGAGATACATGAAAAATAATATAATGATCCAGTCCATATCACTTTGTATGAAGTCCATGGGTCACAAGGTTTGTATATTTCCTCGACCTTATCCAACTGCATTTATTCCACTTATAATTCCCCATTGTAAACATTTTGGGAAACTTCTCATTCTAGGTCCTTGTGTATTCCTTTTACATATGTTTTAACATTGCTTAAACTAGAGGTCATCACCAATAGTTTTAGTTGAAATTATTTTTTGGGGGAAAAGGAAGCTTTGGAATTGTACATAAGTGTTATATAGATAAGAACATCAAAAAAGACCTCAAAAGGTTCTCAACAAAAATGGTTTTCAAGGCCACGGGGAGTGGCTAGTAACCATATATGTACATCCCCACATTTTTATGAATCCATAGAAAGGCCACTTGCTTATGTTGGTTGAAATTCCATTAAAAAAATTATGTCCATTACTAAAATTTGGGCCCTTTTATCTGATGCAACTCTTCTCATCATATATGTTCATGTGTTGGTATATCCCTTGTTTTATGATTGCAACAGAGTCTTAGATAACTGATTGATACATCGACTGAAGCTTCAGAAATCCATAAGGGTTTTAAAAATGGGCATTCAAATATATTGGATGGAATATCTGCATACGATAGTTTCCATAGATGATTTTGAGCTAAGTTCACTACCTGAAGGATAAAAGGGTCGCAGAGAAACACACAAAAACCTATCAAGGAAACAAAATATGTTGCTTTAGGATTCTTTGAGAAGAGAAAAAGAGTCCAAGAGATGCTTCTCTGATATACCTTTCATGCACACCTATACAGAGTAGTGTAGATATCCCTACTAAAAAGGATTTGGACTCATAGAAAGGGATGTTGGAGCGTGTGGTTCCATCCCTACCCGCTATCCAAATTCAAATTCTCCAAGTTGCAGTTTAGATGGGTCTCTTTTTCTTTCAGTTCATGTTTTGAAACAACCTTCATGGCTACTTTTTATCCCTATGATGACTTCTATGAGGATACCCTTTATGTTTCCTTTTGGCATTCATATCCATATGGGTAAATCCCTGGACAATAGATCAAAAATTTTGTAGAATTTCCTTGTGGGATTTGTGGTACTCTAGGAAAGTGGATGCCCACAAAATGGGCATCAATGAATGTATATTTATATATTTCTCCTTGAAATAAAGTGATACAAGTTTTTTTTTTCTAGAAAAATAATAGTAGAGCTTGAATGGAATGGATTTGTTTGTTTTTCCAAACAGAAGTTTCCCTCCTATTTTCATCTCTTGTGGATCATACAAAAAATTCACAAATTATCACAACATGCTATAATCCCAGGATTTGGTATAAGAAAATTTCTATCAACGATTTTCATAGTTATCTATTTCTCTCATATGTTTTATTGGCATTCTACTTGATTGTGTTTTTGCGACATTCTATGTGATTATTCTTTCAAAAGCATTATGGCCTAAAGAAGCGTTGGATGAGAAATGAGGGTTTAGTCACGATGACAGATCTAAAGGATAAAATAATAGAAGCCTCAATTGGGAAACATCATGATAGATCTCAAAGATCTTCCTTAATTGGAAACCACTATGATAGATCTGAAATATTTTCCCAGGAGAATAGGAGAAACTTCTAATGATAGTTCACCAAAACATTTTTTAATTAAGGGGACTAAAAAAAAATCTCTCTTTTGAATTATGTTAAACATTATGCACTTAGAAAGAGTAATAAATTCTATTCAATTATTATAAATATTAAGCAATTAACAATGTAGTAATAAATATTGTATACATTGAAAAATATACCTTTAAATACAATGGATTAATAAATATTGTATACAATGAAATATATATCCTTCAAATACAATGGAGTAATAAATATTGTATACATTGAAATATATATCCTTAGATTTGAAGATCCCTCAATATATATCCCTAGCATATAAATGTTTATTATTTTTCTTGATCCACATTGAACTATTACCTTAAAATCACCATAAATAGGAGCAATAAACATTATGTATATTGAGATATATGTCTTCATATTTCAAATATTTCAAACCTTGGATTATTATTATTATTATTATACATGTGGTTCACGACACTGAAGACCGGTACTCGTTGTGTCCATGGAAAACCCCCGCTGAAATCTGCGAGAGAACATGGGGAGGTCGAACATTTTTGAAATATTAGGGGCTCAACAACAAGAGAATCATATAGACCCATTTAAGGGAATCACATGTGTTAGGGTCCTAACCCACACATAGGTAGAGCAATATATTCGGATGTAATAAAGGTCAATATTAATAAGGCCTTTCAATAAAATAGAATAAGGCGAATGTAAGAAGACCTAATAGAAGCTTCCGCTTCTAGAAGGATCTTCCTCTAGATGCTTCTCTTGATAGACATATTTAGTATAAATAAGGGTCGAGGGTATGAAAACCCTAGCTTGGAGATTATTGTAACAGAGCATTACTCGATTGGATGTTTCCCCCTCGAAGAGGCCCGTGAACATTGCTTTCTGAATCAAAGTGTTATTTATGTTTTTGTTCTTATATCATTTTTGTGTTATTGTGGAGATTATGCTGGTTATATTACTGTTATTCTACCATTTATAGCATTTTATTTATGTTCTGCATACTTTTTATATCTGGTATATTACAAGTGGTATCAGAGCACTTTCCTTGGAAGAAATTGTGGGAATTTTTTTTCAGGGTAGAGACATATTCTGGTGTCTTTAAGCCACATAGATCTGTCATTACGCACATAAACCCACGGTTGAGGGATTCATACACGCAGGAAATACAAGTGGTTCTTAAGTGCACATCTGTTGGCCACCCTTGTATCCCCTGTTGGTACCCCTTTGAGTGGTAGCACATCAGACAACACATGTGTACGAATCGGTCTAGATTTCCTAAAAGCCCTCTTTAGATAAACCGATCAGTCACCTGACTGTTATAGTGCCACCGAGAACAGCACTCAGGAAGATACTCTCTAGTATATGGGTAGTTGGGTAGTACGGCTAAGGGTACGGTCTATCCTTCTTAGTTAGTGCCGTGAGATATTGGGCCAAGTACTATTGTTGGACCCCGCACATGTATCAGAGAGCTATAGCA
>JASDQU010735782.1:525687-539115 GCA_032191745.1 Picea mariana | reverse complement strand
GAAAATAAATTTTCGTCAAATTTAACATCTCTTATAATAATAATTTCATTACAATGTGGTTGAAGAAGTATATAATCTTTGACATATTCAAAATAACCAACAAATACACACTTCAAACTTTTAGGCTGCAATGCTTTTGTTTTCTCATCTGGAATGTGAGCCCATGCTATACTATTGAATACACATAACTGACTTACATCTGGTTTAATTTTATTCCAAGCCTCTTTCGGTGTTATATTTTTAAGATCCTTTGTGGGAGTGCGGTTTACTATGTAATTTGCACAGTTGATGGCTTCCACCCAATACTTTTGACTTAATCCCTTAGATTGGATCATCAATTAACCATTTCTCTTAATGTGCGGTTCTTTCTTTCAGCAACACCATTTTGTTGTGCTGTATATGGAATAGTGTTTTGCATTTGGATTCCCTGTGTAGTGCAGTAACTTGTAAAATTATTGTCCACATATTTGCCTCCATTATCTGTTCTTAACCTTTGAATTTGATGTTCAGATTTTTTTTTCTACAAGGGCCTTGTAGGCCCAAAACTTGTCAAAAACTTCACTCTTAAGTTTTAAGAAGTAAACCCAAGTACATCTGGAAAAGTCATGAACGAAATTTAAGAAATACTTACACCCATAAAAACAAGGAGAAGAAATTGGACCACACAAATCATCGTGAACACGCTGCAAAATGCCCAAGGCGTTCCAAGAGGCACGTTTGTCAAAATTGTCCCAATAATGTTTTCAGAGAACACAACCGACACAAACACCAGCTCTGCATGAAACAAGAGGAAGACTAGTAACCATCTGTTGATTACATAGTTGCTGCAATGAGCGATAGTTTAGATGACCAAATCACTCATGCCAAAGTTTGCTTAAGTAATCTCTATGAGCAACAAAAATTGATGAAAAAGATGATGACCCAAAGTTTTCAAAATTGTACAACCTGGTAATATCATCAGTGATTCTAGTTGCAAGAACATGCTTAGGATATTTAAGATCCTTGATTAAAACTTGGTGAGGTGAAAATTATACAGTTTTACCTTCACCTAAATGAGTTATTTGATATATTGATAGAAGGTTAAAAGAAAGACTTGGAACACATAACACATCATTGAAATGACCATTTTATACTTGAACTGTGTTAGATCCTTCGACACTAAGAGATCTATCATCACCAATAGATTTTTTCTTGATGTTACAGTCATTTAGAGAAGAAAATATGTCTTTATCCTTAGCCATATGGTCAAATGATTCATAATCAATAAGACACTCATCAGAAGAAGAAGTAGAAGTTGTATTGAAGGAGAAACCAGAAGTAGAAAGCGCATGTTCGTGAGAAAAAGAAGAAGAAGTAGAATCAATATTGATGTTGTGATTCTTCATCGCTACCTCTAAAGCTACCATTTTCTTGAAACATTTGGGCTCATCATGACCATCTTTATCACAAAAGTTGCAATGCCTATCAGTCTTATTATTTTTATATTTTTCTCCTTTGCCACCATTAACGGTGGAAGATGTCTGAGTGAGTTTGGGACCCTTATGTTTCTTTTGTTGTGGCCAGGATGTTTCTTCTTGGGATTCTTTGGTTTATCTTTTTGATGGACAACTAACGATTTGTTGGAGGTACATGCAGTGTTGATCACTCCAAGTTGTATAAGCTTATCTTGCTCTCTAATCAAAGCATCACAAAAGTTCTCAAGAGTGGGTTTTTGATAAGTTGTCCCTAAATCCTTTTGCATGGCATAAAAGGTAGATACAAACATAAAATATGCACTACCTACCTTAGAAAGAATAAGATAGATGAAACGATATTCTTCTATCCTTATATTACATTCTTCACATAAAATTTTGAGTGTTTTAAACTTAGATAGATAGTCTTCAATGCAAGAAAAATCACTTGGAATTAAAGTCGGTACATGATTTTCTAATTGTTGTGCTCGAATAATATTGTGTTTACCAAACACAGATTCAATATTTTCCCAAGCTTCTTTGGGTTTATCAATTTGTTGAAGGTGAAACCTTAAATTGGGAGAGATGGACATTCTGATTAGTCCACATGCTTTGTCATTCCTATTATCCCATTTGACTTTCTTATCATCATTAGTAGGTTTTGTTTCCTTTCCCGAGGTAATTCGGTACAAGCGTTTACTTCTTAATAAATCCTCCATATGGGATTTCCATTGGAAGTAGTTGGTGCTGGTAAGAAAAATATTAATTGAATAATCCATATTAAATATCTAGATATATGGATTTAAAAACTGAAAATGATGATATGGATGGAAATATATCGAAAAATTAAGCAGTTTAAAAAAAACGACACTGAAAACGAACTTTGAATGTGAAAGTTATGCCCTTTTTAAAAAAACATAAACGGTAACCAAATGACCACATGATGTTGTAAGTTACTTTATGAAGTGACCCACTTTTATAGAAAAAAAGCGGAGTTCACTTTTACAACGAAGTTACTTTATAAAAGAAAAGATGCATGCAAAATAAATAACTCTAAAATATTAAAGCTACTTATAGTGATTCACTTTTATACTGGAAGTGAAATACACTTTATAATGGAGCATGAACTTTTCAAAAAAAAGTAACAAAAAGAGAGACTTGAACTCAAGACCTCTTAGTTAATAAGGAAACATTTAACCAAATGGGCTAGCAAAACATATTGTATTGTTTAGCAAGAGGATTTTTGTTGTTGAAGATGGCCTTGGAGAGCGTGCTGAAAAAAACCTCTTTTCACACAAGAAAACATTTTTTCTTCTCGATGACAACAAGGGTTAGATCTCGGTTAGCTTACCTTGAAAATGCACCTTTTCCTATATATTTTTTATTTGGTGAGATCACACATGGTGTGGGGAAAGGAGAATACACAGATATAAAAGAGTAGCAACCTAGAAACAAACAATATAAAACCAAAATAATACTCTTCAAAAAATTTAAAAAGGGCGTATTCAGGCTTTATACCTCCAGATCTAGCTGAAATGGTCGTATATTGGGAAAACGAAAACCTTTTCCAGTGAAAATAAAAGTGTCCATAAATCACAAGATTTCTTTGAACGAAATGGAACAGTCCTCTCAGTCCATAAATGTACAAAAAATGAAGAAAATGAAGATGAGGCAACTCGGCTTCACGATCTCGATCTTCAACATGAGTGGGTATTAAAACAAGCTTTGATACCATGTTCATCCTCTATTGGAATACCTGTGTTGTCAAATAGTTTAAAAATATGTAGGTAACTAATATTCCATGGAGTTCTCTATTGAAATCCAAGAATTCATAATACCATATAAAGTGTATGCCATTAAAGCTATTTAACACCAGTTTTCACAGTCTATTGTTGATAATGAAGCAGTTCATTATTTCTGAAGGGCACTACGACTTGTTTTTATATTTACACATACCATTGCTTATGGTGTTTCAGGGTTTTTTGTTTAAACCTTCCTTTGTGATTACTTAGAAGCCTGCAAAAAATGGCTAAATTCTATCAATGACCAAGCCCCAACCCTAAACGAGTTTGTTTCATCATGACATAATTTTCATACTGGTCGAATTTCATTTGGTTAGCTTAGGAGACAATTAGGAGGGTTTTTTTGTAAGAAATGAATTATTTCCATAGAAAATTGACCCCATCATCAATTTAACATAGGGCGTCGAAGAGCCTTTCTGATCCAGTTGGCTATTGGTGGCCACCCACCTATTCCAACTGGATCCTCTTATCTATTTTTAGTTCAACACGTTCTTCTGTACTTCTTTGTAATTGTGGGTTCTACACTTCTCGGGATGTCTCAAGCCCTACACATATTCTAGGTGGATAATGGTGGCCTCTCACCTAATACAACTGGCTTATTTTGTATGTTTTCATGTCATCACATATTGTTGTACTTCCAAGGCCGTTTTGGAGGCTTAAACACTGGTTTTTTGGCTCACCACACTCAAAATGTAGATGGAGTCAGAGTTTGATGGTGGAATGTGTAGTTATCTAAAATACCTTTCCAATGGGCTATCGTGTGCCTAAAATGGAGGTCGTATGAAAATTTACGACCCCATGAAGTTGAGGTACCAACTTACCCATAGGGGCCCACATGACTTTTGACGTTTCACCTCCCGGGGTTAGGTTTTTGGATGTCTAGGGTTTTGGGATTCATGAGTAATATAAAAATACCTCTAGAGCCTCATTGTAATTCATTATGCTCAAATGGATGTATGTAGCAACCACATCTCTTCTCATAGATAGCTACCACCATTTGAGGAAGTGTTTCAGCTCTGTAGTTTTACAATTTCATCCCATTTCATTATTCAATAGAATATATTGTTCACTGGATATCTATGTTATTCTTCATATCTTCGTGTTTATTGTATTGAGTCTATTAATCAATTCGTTCCGCTCCTAAATCTGGATTAGTGGTATCAGAGATATCCGCTCTTCATTTATTTTTCTTCGTGCATGTCCCCGAGAAGATCTGGGTACAAGAAGTTGGGAATCAAACCAATGAAGCCATTGGCCACACAGAGCTCGAAAACAACCCATGGGGGATGAAAAGAAATATGATGGAGCAAGAGATCCTATTAAAATTTTTCTCGAGGAAGCCCTCGTGCGACAAAGGAACAAAATAATGGACAACTTCATGCATATCCTTTGATGAATTCCCATAGGAGAAGCATCTTCATCAAGCGTCCATGCAACCCCCTTCAAGGTACATGCAAATTTTGATATTCCATTATTTGAAGGAGTTATAGATGCAAATGATGTAGATAAATGGTTGAATCTGATCGAAGGGTATTTTTCGATCCACAATTTTTTTGATAGGGAAAATATCACTTTTATGCTCCTCAAGGTCATTCTCCATGTTAAATACTAGTGGCATACTTACTCTGAGCAAAGGGCCGTAGAGGAATATGCAATGTTTCTAGTGGTCCCTACATGGGATTCCTTCCGATATGCCATTAAATAACAATACTACCATGTTGGAAGCTACAAGGAGCAGTACACCAAATGGACCACCCTACATCAAGAAAGGGACTAGAAAGTACCAGATTTCAACAATATTTTCCATACCTTGCGCACCAAATTGGGTATCAAAGACTCTGAGAATCATATGGTGCTCAAATATCGTGGTTTTCTGCATAGATACATTCAAACAAAAATGGATTTTTTGGACATCGCCTCATTGGGCATGACTTATAGATACGCGGTCAAGATAGAGCAAAAATTTAAGAAGAAAAGGCAAGAGTTTGGATCTGCAAACCTCTCATAGCCAAAGCAGGGAAAAGGTGGCCCCAACCCACACACCAAGGGACCAAGTCGAGATGGTCACCCTGGGGACAACCAATCCAAGACGTAACATAAGAAGGGAAATGATTAGACGCAGAAGGACACGAGAAAATGGTGTGAGTGCCATAAAATCCCTTGGAACAACACCGAAGAATGCCACTCCAAGAAGTCACTCATGGTCGAAATAAAGGCTTCCGAGTTAGAGGTTGATTCTGATTTTGAATCAAATACTCAAAGAGGGAAGTGGATTATCGATGTTGAACCTAGTGCCATTATCGCTACCACCAAAGTACAACCAAGAGAAATAGAAGAACTAGAGGAAGGAGAATGCCTCTTTCACTTGCAGATGTGGGTAAAGGGGGCTTTGCTTCATTTCATTGTAGATAGCGGTAGTCAGAAGAACTTGATTTCAATAGAGGTCATCAAGTGGCCTGACCTGCCAACAACACCGTACCCGTATCCCTACACCATCGGTTGGCTTCGCCAAGGAAGAGATCTATGTGTCAACCAACAGTGTCATCTTCCCTATGACATCAAGCCTTTCAAATATGAGGTACTTTGTGATATTTCTCCCCTTGAATTTTTTGATTTTATTTTAGGAAAATCATATTTTTGGAAGCGTCATGTTGTGTATGAGTCTAGACCCTACAATGTTATTATTACTTTGGGTATACAATTGTATAGGATACTAGAGGTAGCATCGCCTACTGATATTTCTTTAATATCTGCTAAGAAATGCAGTAAGGTCATCTCACATGCAGAGAAGTTCATATTCTTTGTGATCCATTCTCATAGTAAGCATAAGGTCGCCACCACATCCAATGCCTATACACAAAGCCTCTCTTTGAAGCAGAAGCAAGTGGATGTGATCATGGAAGAATATAGATACATCTTCTCCTCACCTACAGGGGTACTAACACACTGCCAAGTCAAGCATCCAATTGATCTGACCCCTGGTTCACCTATACCTAATGGACCAGTCTATCATCGCTCTCTTATGGAAAATGATGAAATCAGGCGTCAAATCCAAGAGATTCTTCAAAAGGGGAACATCAAACCCAACTCCTCCCCTTGCAGAAGCCCAATTGTACTGGTGTAGAAGAAGGACGAGACTCGACAACTCTGCATTGATTATAGCGCCTTAAAAAAAATCATAGTTAGGAAACGATGCCCCATTCCCAGGATTGATGACCTTATTGACCAACTCAAGGGGGGAAATTTCTTCAACAATATTGATCTAAATTCTGGCTACCACCAGGTTCCCATCGAATCAACTGATGTATGGAAGACAACCTTCAAATCTAATTAAGGTCTCTTTGAATGGATATTCATGCCCTTTGGCTTAAAAAATGTACCAACCCCTTTCATGAATTTGATGGATGATTTATTGTGACCCTTCACCAAATCCTTTGTGGTGGTATATTTGGATGACATCCTCATCTTCAACCAAATGTGGGAGGAGCACATGCGACATATTCAACAGGTTTTGAGCACTATGTGGCAGCACAAGCTATATGCCAACTTGGAAAAATGATATTTTGTCATGAACAAGGTCCAATACTTGGGATACATTGTTGATGAGAATGGGGTACATGTTGATCCAACTAAGATTCATGTCATCCGTAACTGGCGAGCCCTGACCACACTAACCGAGCTTCATAGCTTCTTGGGACTATCCAACTTCTACCGACGGTTCATTTTGGCATTCTCCCATATTGCATGGGCCCTCATCTAGGTGACCAAGGACGGTGGCAGGGCCAATTTTGTGTGGGGGAAGGAACAACAACGAGAATTCAATGATCTGAAGCATATCTTGTGCTAATATCCATTACTCTCATTTCCCAATATGCAACAACCATTCGATATTGAGACATACGCATATGAATATGATGTGGGCACAATTCTCACTTAGCATGATCATCCAGTGGCATACCATAGTGAGACACTCTCAGATACTTTCCGGAAATACCCCACCTATGACAAGGAAATGTATTCCATTGTAAAATCCTATCTTCAATGGAAACATTACATTCTAATAAAAGAGATGATCATACACACTAATCACAAGCCTCTGCAGTGCAAACAAACATAGAGGAAATTGCATAATGACCACCATCATAAGTGGTCCACCTACCTGCACCACTTCGATATCAACATCAATTATAAGATAGGTATCTCAAATCGTTTCACTAGATCCCTTAGTTGACCTCTTGTGGATGCACTCACCATTGTGCTTCATTCTTGTGGACATGAAGCATCTGAGTGGCCCCCAAATGTATCAACAAGATCCGAACTTCGCCACCACCTATCATCTCTTGTGTAGATGTGCGACTTTCACCAATTTTCACATTCAAGACAGATTCTTATGCCACCTAGGCCATCTTTGTCTTCCTATAAGAGAGCATGAAAAGATGATTTTGAAAGCCCACTATAGTCGAATGTCATGACATTTTGGCATGGAGAAAACTATGGTCCTTCTTCATAAACATTTTTATTGGCCAAAACTTTGACAGGACGTCAGCAAGTATATCATATCTTGCACTACCTGTGCAATTTCCAAGCCAAACATCAATAAGCAAGGCTTATACACCCCTCTTCCTATTGCCGAGAAGCCTTGGGAATCCATCTCAATGGATTACATGTATGGCCTTATGTTCAACAAGAAAGGAAATGACTGTGTATTTGTGGTCTTTGATCAGTTTTCAAAGATGGCCATCCTCACAGCCTGCAAGAAGAATATCACAGCGACAACTAATGCCAAGATCTTCTTCGAATGAGTGTGGGTCCATAGACCATCATCTTTGACTAGGACAACAGGTTCCTCAACACATTTTGGTTGAGTCTCTGGTCACTATTGGACACCAAGCTCACAAAATCCACTGCTTTCCACCCTGAAACAAATGACCATATAGAGGTCGTCAATCATATTACTGTGCACATCCTATGCATTTACAATTCTAAGAATCCACATACATGGGACGAGAGTATCCTCTATGTTTAGAAAAGTTACAACAGGGCTCTCCATAGCTCCAATGGCCATAGCCCATTTCAGGTGGGTCTGGGATTCAAACCCTTGGGTCCCATTGATGTTGCACTTCCTCTTTCCACCACCCAAACAAACTCTTCCCATGATTAGTCTGCGATTGACAAAGACACCATATTAATTGAGTGGATTCAACACATCCACCAACAGGTCCAAGAGATTTTGTAGAAATCCAATGATAAGTACAAGAAGCTCCATGATAAACATAGGGTACCACACGAGTTTCAAGCTAGAGAAAAAGTTTGGTTACATTTGCAGAAGGCTCACAGGGTCCCATTGGAAGCTCCACCCACTTTTTTATAGGCCTTACACTATGACCGAGGCTATGGGTAGCAACACTTTTGAGATCAACACTCCACCCTTCCTTGGCCTGCACCCAGTGTTCAATGTGGACCTCCTTCGACCATAGTTTCCACCATATTGGACACCTCAGAGATAGCAGAATAATTGACATCCACAAATCTCAACTTGAATTGCATGGAACAAGCATCCACTGATCAAATAGTGGACACACAGGTCAAGGGAACTCGCTAACAGAGGATCCAACTTTATCTGGTTGTCAAGGTAGGGAAACTCCTACATGAACGAAAGTGGCTCACCCAGGGCCAAATCCTCACATGATGGAGGAAATCAACACAATGGAGACCATTTATTCCTAATGGGAGAGGATTGATCCAGATGGCTATTGGTGGCCACCCACCTATTCCAAGTGGCTCCTCTTATCCATTTTCAATTCAATGCATTCTTATGTACTTCTTTGTAATTGTGGGTTCTACACTTTCGGGGCTGTCTCAAGCCCTACACATCTTCCAGGTGGATATTGTCGGCCTCTTAGCTAATCCAACTGGATTATTTTGTATGTTTTCATGTCATCACATCTTGTTGTACTTCCAAATCCGTTTTGGAGGCCTAAACAATGTTTTCTGGCTCACCACAGTCAAATTATAGACAGAGTCATAGTTTGATGATGAAATGTGTAGTTATCTAAAAGACATTTCAAATGGGCTATCACACATCTAAAACAAATGTCCTATGAAAAAGTTATGACCCTGATAAGTTGAGGTACCAACTTACCCATAGGGGCCCACATGAATTTTGACGTTTCACCTTCTAGGGTTAGGTTTTTGGATGTCTAGGGTTTTAGAATTCATGAGTAATATCAAAAAGGCCTTTAGAGCCTTATTGTAATTCATCCTACTTAGATGGATGTGCGTAGAAGCCACGTATCTTCTCAGAGATAGCTACCACCATTCGAGCAAGTGTTTTAGTTCTGTAGTTTTACAATTTCAACCTATTTCATTATTCTATAGAAGATATTATTCACTGGGCATCTGTGTTACTCTTCATATCATTGTGTTTATTGTATTCAGTCTATTAATCAGTTCTTTCTGCTCCCAAATCTGGATCACTTTCTCTCCCAAGGCTTCGCCTCATTATTTTTGAATTGAGATTCATATTCAATATACCATATCGTGTTCCCCGATACATAAACACAGGCTTTTTCTATGGCTATATTGGCACCCAAAAGACATGGGTTTGTGCCTAGGAAACCTTTAGAATCTATCCTTAGTAATTTGATAAATCAATCATTAAGTGTTGTTGATCAGTCACAGTCTATGAAGCCAACAATCAATGAGAAGCATAAAGAACATGGTAAATAGCTAGGCATTTACAGAAGGTTTGTGAAGTCAAGTTTAAAAATAAAAGGAATGGATGCATCTTGTCTAGAATGATAAGGAATAGGCACAAACAAAGGAATGATTCCATTCAAACGATTATTGTAATATCCCTAGGCCGAACCCAATTGTAAATGTATAATTCAAATGTACTTAAGTTGGGGAGTTGTTTGATATCATTTTTTATGCATCTTTCATGGCATAGTGCACACATGTACTATGCAACAAAATGATGAAGTGTACACACTCCAGGATATTTCCCGCAACAACTTAAGTGTGCATGATTTTGACGCCAGGGAGCCTTTGTGTATATGCTGTGTTTTATAGGCTGGTGAGACAGTTTTGTGATGATTAGGCCGGAGAGCCTAGATGTTAAAGGACAATGAGACTATTTTTGTATATGTCTCATCATTAATATAAAATAAATCGCTACGCACAGACCAACCATGATAAAAGAGTATGGGGGACTAAAATCCACTAGTTAGGGAAAGGGGGGCATAAAAGCTAAGGAAAATGGGCTAAGCTAGGGAGCTTAAGCCAAAAAGGAATATTATATTAATATTTATTAAGTATAAAGTATGGATAATTATTTTATCCTAAGTTCTAAGGTTGAGGACAAGTGGGCCAAAGTAGCTCCCAACATGAAAAGTGTCAAGTTGGGAACATGCACACATATTGTTTGGACTTAGTTCATTCCTTCCATCATTCGATCATTCCGTCAATCATTCCATCATCATTCACACGCTCATTGAGTTATCCTCAGTACCTTCCTATCACTGTACCTGAACTTGTATCCATAACCATACCTGTTTGTGTACCTGGTTAGCTTGTGACTTGGACTAAAGAAGCGAGTTGTCATGCCCGTGGGATATTGAAGAAGTAGGTTGTCAGGCCCGTGAGAAATATCTCTGGGTGAGAGAATTGTTGGGAATTGAATTTCGAAGGCACTAAACTGCAGCTACAGGGATCAGAGACTTCCTATTTGGCTTGTTGTTGAAGCCCAGAAAGGAAGTGGGGCAGCCGAAGGACTATGAGAAGATAAGGGGAACACTTCCTAGGGTTGGACAAGCATGTGGGGAATGAGGGACTATAGGTTTTTATATTGAGTTGGCACCTATGATATAGTCTTTCCTATTGTTTGAGATAGTCAGCCTGTTTAGGAATCCCTTTACNTGTGGTCTAAGGCTGCGAGGTTTGTGGAAGGTCTGCATGTAGTTGGTGATATTAATACCAAGACAACTGTCAATTGTTTGACAAATTACTTGCTGCATTATTATTTACGTGTTTATTTGTATGGGTTTATCCTATGTATGGTTTATAACTGTCTTTATATTTATGGTTATTTCCTGTATATGATGCATGCATATGTTCACTGTTATTTCAGTATGAATCCATGCATTTACGAAATGTATTTTTCTGTTACGTTTTATATATAAATTTCTGCAAGAGTTTTGTGAGTATATATTTTAATTGCATGCAGTTCAAAACGTTTATGTGGCATATCTCAATTGGATGCTGGGTATGTTACAGTATGTTAAGAAGAGAATGAAAGTGTTTTCTAGAGTAGCATGGTCTGACCTGGGTGGTTGGGAATGTTACAATTATGACATATGATAAAAAATATGTTAAAATTACAAGCCCAAAATCTTCGGAGGACAGTCATCCCTAGTATGACTTTGTTTCTAATTTTCCCCATTCCTCCAAGAATGAGAGGGATTTTCAGGAATTCAGGTTGATCTAAAGTCTAAGTTTCTACAAGAAAATCCTTCAAACTTAGATCACCAACAATTGCTCCAGAATTTGGAGCCTGTATGTTGTCACGAATGCTTAGCATAGTCCTAGAGATATTACATAGACTTCCCTTATTTTCAAATATTCCTTAATGAGGTTATGAGGAAGAATAGGGAACTTGAAAGATATAATCAAGAGTTGAGGTTTGAAATGCAACAAAGAGTTTCTTGGGAAAACAAGAAACCTAGGAAATCAAGAGACATTATTATTAATAATTCAACAAATCTCAATGCTATTATGGGATCAAATATGCATGAATCTTCATTTTCCAATGTTTAATTTGGGTAAATTAATCTATTTTTTTATTTCTGTTTGATTTGTTTTTGTTAAGCATTAGTTGTTGCATTGTTTTTAGACTAGCTATAGAATCAAAGATTTTGTAGCTTGTCTTAATTTAGTTAATGTGATTTTAATATTATTTCCAGGTCTCAGCAAAAGAAAAAGGAACGAAAAGATGATATGTGCAATGCTTTCTTCATGAAGAACCATGAAGTAATTCTATTTTAAAAGTATGATCTATTTCAAAAAATTCAGAATGTATTTTTGAATGATTGTTACAACAAACTTTTATAAGTTAGTAAACATTATTATTATAAACTCATATTAGTATATAGTTTTAAAAACACTCTATTTTTTTGAAGATTTACCTCTATCCTCTGGGTATGAGAAGTAGATCATTGTGGTTTTTAAATGCTCAGTTAGAATTGATATTAGGGGGTAAACATTTTGGGAGATGGATGACTGAATATTTTATTGAAGAATATAGAATCATGCTTTAACTAAGGTTTTTATCCTGCAAGTTAAAGAGTTCATTTTGCATTATAATATCTTGGTATTATGATTCATATTCTCCAAATTAATTGATTATGAATTGATTGAAATTATCTTTGGTCTATTTTATCAATGCATGGTTAATTATTATCATCTATACATTAATTCTTTCAATCTTTTAATAGTCCATGATTCCAAATTGGATAGTCTTAGGTGATTCTATCATTTTGATATAGATATTGAAGTGTATTGAATTTTTTCATATACTTTGAGTTTGCATAGATCTATTTATCCAATGTAAATTTATTCTTATTGTAAATGGTCATTTATATCCTCACCCAAGATTAGAAATACAAAATTTGTGCTTTTTGTATTATGGATGGGAGATGAATTGTCAAAGTGAAGTGACTTTCTCTTGGAATTTCCATAGTCTTAGAATTATACAATTGCTTGCTATAGATTTCTCTTAACAGATAGGTTGCAGGAGAAGTTTGGTATGGGAAGGCACAACTACTGTTTTTCTTTTAATACTAGCCATTTTTAGGTTAGTAGTTTTTTCTGCTTTTATTATTTAATATGGTATTTTCTTTGTGAAAGCAGATTTACCTTTAGGCTTAAATACTTTGCTTATTTAAGTCAGAAAATTATCATTTGATTTCACTCTTTTATTTTCTTTTCAAAGGTAAAAGTACATTAGTAATATATCTTAGATCTATTGACATTTTAACTTAGATTTGGTTCTCTTTTATAAACTTGGTTTCCAAGGTTTTTTCGCAAATCTTACAATATGTACATGTGTATAATTTGTATATATAGAACATAAATGTACATAGTAGATAATTGGTTAGTTTTTTTATTTGTATAGTTTA
>JASDQU010735782.1:494937-504970 GCA_032191745.1 Picea mariana | reverse complement strand
ATCCAATTCATTTGCGATGAAGGATTTAGGTGCTACAAAGAAAATCCTTGGCATGAGAATAACAAGAGACAAAAAAAATCGCAAATTGACATTGTCTCAAGGTGAGTACACAAAGAAGGTATTGGAGAGGTTTATAATGCAGAATGAAAAACCAGTTAATACACCTTTGGCCAGCCATTTCAAGTTAACTAAGGAAATGTATCCCAAGACATAGAAGGAGATATAATACATGTCCAAGGTCCCTTATTCATCAGCAGTTCGCAAATTGATGTATGAAATGGTTTGTACAAGACCAGATATTGCACATGCAGTGGGAGTTGTGAGTAGGTATATGAACAATCGAGGTAAAGAACATTGGGAGGCAGTAAAGTGGATTCTCAGGTATTTGAGAGGTACTGCTACTCATGGGATATTCAGGCACTTTTCTACAGGGATATGTTGATTCAGATATGGCAGGTGATAAATATAGTAGGAGGAGCACCACAGGGTATGTTTTTACTATATGTGGAACAGTAGTAAATTGGATTTCGAAACTGCAAAAGGTTGTTGCACTTTCAAAAATAGAGGCAGAGTATGTTGCTGCTACAGAGGATAGTAAAGAGATGATTTGGTTATAAAGGTTTATGGAGGAATTGGGAAAGAAGAAGGAGAATAGCAGGTTGTACTGTGACAACAAGAGTGCAATTCATCTTGCAAATAACTCAACCTTCCATTCGAAGACTAAGAATTTACAGTTGAGGTACCACTTCATACGATCCTCCTTGGAAGATGGACATTTGAAGTTGGAAAAGATACACACTAGCCAGAATCCTGTAGACATGTTAACAAAGGGAGTAACCAGAGAGAAACTGAGTTCTTGCTCAATTTTAGTTGGTCTTCAAGAATGAAGATGAAGATGAGAAATTTGCTAGGTCCAAGAAGGTTCAGAGTCCAGCATATACAACAGTGATGGAGTTTTTGAGATCAATGTCCAAGTGGGATATTATTGGTTGTGGAGCCTGATTATCTTCCTGATTCAGAGGTCCTTGCTTTCAGTCGTGTTTATACCTCATGAAGACTTTACATCCCAGAAGTATGTACACTCTTCCACATGGGGGAGTTTAGAGGGGGGGCACCCCCTCTGCGGGGTCTGGGGGAAAGCGAGCCCCTAGCGAGGGTTCAGAGGTGAAGCCCCCGAAGGAAAATTTTCCTTATAAATGTATATTTTAATTTCATTGTAAATCTGGACCGTTCATTATAAGGTCGCAGATCTAACAATAGAAATTATGTTAGGGTTTTTTTCCCTAGAAGGCAATCCTCTGTTATGAGGTAATTGTATTGCGGCTATGAAACATAACGAATATTGTATTCTAAGACGAGAGACTATGAGAGAAAGAAGAGGAAGTTATATAGGGTTTGTTGTAGGTTGTATCCCTTCATATGTTGGATAATAATAAAGGAAGGATCTGGCAATTTCTCTGGCGGGTGTAGCCCACACTAGGTGAAACACGTAAATCTATGTCTATATTGTATTATGTATCTTCTGTGTTTTGTTTCCTCATTTGTTTTATTTTATTGCTCTGCGGTCCTGTTTTTCTAACAATGCGTTCACCATATATCGATGGCTTAGAGGGATCTCAAAGGATCCGAGGATCGACAGTCCTCGTTACTTCATAAATTTAGCCTTTGAGAGTTTTGGAGGTGCAACACCTTTGTTCTCCCAAATCAGTGAACACCAAGATGACCTCATAATAGATCGAATGGTATGAGGGTGTCCACGTAACCATAGAGATCTATGGCTCATTACTTTTGTTGAAGGGTCCCACTGTTGGGCCACTTCTATAGGGACACCTTTCATACCAAATACACTCCGCTAATAATACGTGAAAACTGTCTCAAGTCACTGACATCCCCTTAAAATGCCACTAGGTCACCAAACCTAGAAATTCCATCACTTGACACGTGGGCCCCCACGTTCTCTTGATGTGATACACACTTCCCCCCAATCGAATGGTCAAGAGGGATCCCGAAGGATCCTTAGATCCACGATCCACATTGCTTCGTGACTTTGGGCTTTAGGGGTTTTGACATTACAACACCCCTCTCCTCCCAAAGTGGTCAATGTTGGGCTGATTACATCATAGATCTCACAGATGGATTAGTGTTCAGGCATACACAGATCTATAGCCCATATTAGCTTCAGGCTCTAGGAATTCGAAGGATCCATCTCCTTTATGGAAATCACTCATAATTCACTGAACTCATGAATATTGAAGGATTTGAGGGGTTAACACCCGTGCTCCTTCTCCAAATCCAACGGTCATGACAAACCTTGGCTCCTCCTGAATGAATCTCATTCGCTCATATTTCAAACAAGAAAAACCTATTTTTCGAGACTTAAATCTCAATATCCTTCTTGATCTTCATCAGCTCTGAAAGACTTAAGTGTTGATGTGTGATTTGCACTCTTTCTCTTGAGCTTGAGACTTAGAAAAATCTCCCGTGCACCCCTCACGCTCGTTCACCAACTCTATAACTTAAGGGGTTCTCGGTCTCTTCCCACCTTACAGAGACTCTGTGCATAATTCCACTACCTCTCCTAGTCTTTGACAGACCCCCTTTTTCTAGGAGACCCAAAATTACTGGAAGTGTAGATGTGCATACGTGAAAGTGTGCCAAGGGTTGATGACCTCATAGTTCCATTGCTCTATCTTAAGCCACCACATGGCTTAGGCATGTACGAGTAAAAATCATGTTCGAACCATATAATTTCTTACATTCCTAAATACACTATCAAGAAGAAATAAAAGGGACACAGTCTAACCACCAAGAAAACATGCACATCCCTGAAAATTCACAGGATATCCAACTTTATTTTATAGTTACAGTTGAATTGCATAGGGTATGAGAATACTTATCTATTTCAAATTGCAACCAACTAACTGATTGTGGGTGTTCACCTTTCCACCCAACCATAGGCTCAGAGGCATTCATTCGTAGCACTCTAGACATCCCCATGCCAAGCCATGATATAACTAGGGAATTTAAGCCAATTCTCAAATATCCTTTCTATGTCACAACTTTAGCTTAGGTCATGTTCTCTACAAACTCTCAGAGATCTCTTTCTTTGTCACAGCCTCGATGAGGTTTATCAGATGCTCCCTCGGCATCAATCTAGCAGCCTTCTACTCATTCTCAGTTGGAGAGCTCCTCACATTCTCCTCTCTTCTCTATATATTTTTTCATGCCTTACATGGACACCCTTCCTTGGGAAGGTTCCCTTCCTATCCTATTCCTTTTTTCATAAGGAAACTCAGGTCAGTGTGTGTCTGCAGAACCCTGTGGTACTTCGAGATGACATTCTTTAGCTAGACCATGCTTCCATTCATGGGGTGGTTGATGGTTCAACCACCGATGTTTTCTTCATTAATTTATTACTATCCTTGGGAACCAGATGAGTTTTATCATCCTCATCAAAGGGAAAATTTGGGGTTATTTGACATAATGAAACCTCTCTATAGTTTTCCCATTCTTTCCTCTAGTGATATCATGGCCAGTACTTCAAGGATTCACCCCCACAGTCAATTATTGGAAATTCAAACAGTAATAAATTTACATTGTACCCATGCCATAGCATGGTGATCATGATTAATGATTAATTACAAGCTGGGGGAAACAAGGGTGTTAAAAGAAAAAGACATAAAAAAATGGATATCTGTTTTTTTACAGGACAATTGAATAAAAGGAAAACTAAGAAATCTAGAGACAACATGTCTTGGGGCTTATGTTGTCGAAGACGTTTGACCAATTGGAGTGATTCAACTTTGAACCTTGTTAGGGCATCCATTCAATAAATTAATTAATGGATCCCATTTAAAAATGTATTACAAATAGAAGGTGAGAAACCTGTTGGTGGGCATATGGGAATACACCTTCAACAATAAGGGAAAGCTCGGTCCGAGGTTTTCTATGTAACCTAATCCATTTGTGATGACTCACCCTGATGGATTTTACGACTTCATTGGCCGATAAAGGGATAAAATATAAACTATAAAAATAAAATAACTAAGACATTATCTACTATATACATTTATGTTCTATATATACAAAGTATACAAATGTACAGATTATAAGAGTTGTTTAAAAACCTTGGAAACCAAGTTTACAAAAGAGAACCAAATATCGGGCAAAATGTAAATAGATGTAAGATATATTACAAATCTACTTTTACCTTTGAAAAGAAAACAAAAGAGTGAAAGAAAATGATAATGTTTTGACTTGAATAAGCAAAGTATTTAAGCCTAAAGGTCAATCTACTTTCACAAAGAAAATACCAAATTAAATAATAAAAGAAGAAAAAACTACTAACCTAAAAGTGGCCAGTATTAAAAGAAAAATTGTAGTTGTGCCTTCCCGTACCAAACTTCTCCTGCAACCTATCCATTAAGAGAAATGTATAACAGACAATTGTATAATTTTAAGACTATGGAAATGCCAAGAGAAAGTCACTTCACTTTGACAATTCAGCTCGCATCCATAATACAGAAAGGACAAATTTTGTATCACTAATATTAGGTGAGGATATAAACGACGATTTACAATAACAAATAAATTTCCATTGGATAAATAGATATGTACAAAATCAAAGTATATTAACAAATTCAATACACTTCAAGATCTATATCAAAATGATAGAATCACCTAAGACTATCCAATTTGGAATCATGGATTATTAAAATATTGAAAGAATTAATATATAGATGATAATAATTAACCATGTATTGATAAAACATAATAAATCTAATTTTAATCAATTCATAATCAATTATTTTGGAGAATATCAAAGATAATACCAAGATATTATAATGCAAGATGAACTCTTTAACTTGTAGGATGAAAGCCTTAGTTAAAGCATGATTATATATTCCTTAATAAAACATTCAGTCATCCATATCCAAAAATTTCCACCCCCTGATATCAAAGCTAACTGATCATTTAAACACCACAATGATCTAATTCTCATACCCATAGGATAGAGGTAAATCTTCAAAAAAATAGAGTGTTTTTAAAACTACATACTAATCTAAGTTTATAATAATAATATTTACAACAACTTATAAAATTTTGTTATAACAATCATTCAAAATTATATTTTGAATTGTTTGAAATAGATCCTACATTTAAAATAGGAGTACTTCATGATTATTCATTCAGCAAACATCACACAATCATCTTGTCATTCCTTTTTCTTTTTCTGAGACCTAAGAATAAAATAAAAATCACATTAACTAAATTAAGACAAGCTATATAATCTTTGATTTTGTAGCTATTCTAAAAACAATGCAACAACTAATTCTTAACAAAAACAAATAAAACATAAATAAAAACATATATTAATATATCTAAATTAAACATTGGAAAATGAAGATTCATGCATATTTGATCCCATAATAACATTGGAATTTGTTGAATTTTTAATAATAATATCTCTCAATTTCCTGGGTTTCTCGTTTGTTGGAGGAACACTTTACTGCATTTCAAACCTTAACTCTTGATTATCTCTTTTAAGCTCCCTATTCTACCTCATAACCTGGTTAAGGCGCATTTGCAAATAGGGGACGTCTGCGTAATATCTCTCGGCCCATGCTAAGAATTTGTGACAACATACATGTTCCAAATTATGGAATGATTGTTGGTGATCTAAGTCCGATGCCTTTTCTTGAAGCAACTTAGCCTTTATATCAGCTTGAATTCTAAAAATCCCTCACAATATTGGAGGAAGTAGGGAAAGTTAGAAACAAAGTCATACATGGGATGACTATCCTCCGCAGAGTCTGGAATTGTACTTTCAACAGAGTTTTGATCATCTATCATAATCATTTGAATGGGATCATTCCTTTGTTTGTGCCTATTCCTTATCATTCTAGACAGGATGCAGCCATTCCTTTTATTTTTAAACTCGAATTCACAGACCTCCTGCAAATGCCTAGCTTGTTTACCCTGTTCTTTTGCTTCTTAGTGATTGTTGGATTCATAGACTGTGACTAATCAGAAACACTTAACGAATGATTTCTCAAATGACTAAGGATAGCCTCTAAAGTTTTCCTAGGAACAAACCAATGTATTTTGGGCTCCATTCTAGCCATAGGAAAATCCTATGTGTTTGCATCGAGTGACACGATAGGGTCATTTCGAATCTGAATCTCAATTTGAAAATCATAAGGTGAATAATTGGGAGTGAAAGGATCTTCGACACACTGTGTTCAATTGATGATGGGGTCAATTTGTTGGGGAAAGAATTCATTTCTTACCAAAAAACCCTCCCAATTGTCCCCGGAGCTAACCAAATGAAATTCGACCAAGATGTGAATTAGGTCGTGATGAAGAAAGTTGGTCTCGGGGTTAGGGCTTGGTCATTGATAGAATTTAGACATTTTTTGCAGGCTTCTAATTAAGTAGAAAAATAGTTTTAAAAGATACCCCCAAAACACCATAAGAAACCGTATTTGAAAATAGAAAACCAGGTCGTATTGCCCTTCCCAAGTAATGAACTGCTTAATTGTCAACAATAGACTATGCAAACTAGTGTTAAATAGCTCTAATGACATACCCTTTATATGGTATTGTGACTTCTTGGACATCAACAGAGACCTCCATGGAATATTGGTTACCTTCATATTTTTAAACCATTTTTCACCTTCCTAAGGAAGACTCGTTTCCTTATCAATGAATTCTTTAGTGACCTGTAACTGAACATCCCCAATTTTAGCTTTGGTGCCATCAAAAGTCCTGGAAAATAACATGTCTAGTTCTAAATTAAACCCATCAAATGACTGAATAAAACCTAACCGACCAACATGAACAAGCCTACCCATCACCTCATCATGGGACAACAAGGTTTGTGGGACATTCAACTCTATCCTCATTACGGGAGCCATAGTTTTAACAAGGGTAAACCAGAAGACAAAGAAACAATTTTCATCAAGGGGGGAATGTTTTAATCACAACAGACCAAGCCCTGAAACAACAAAGGAGGTCGAATGAACATACCTGATGATAAACAAACACTTGAGGGTTTGAGGATGCTCTACCTTTATCTCCCACTCCAAACTCTAATTACCTCCTGTAGACTAGAGGACATAGAGGTTCGAAACTAACAAACCCATGTAACCCTTGCAACCTGCCATGAAATACTGACCCAATTTCGAGGACATTAACACCGCACAGAGTAATGATTCATGTGATAGCCGAAAGGTCAATCCAGGTTAAGTAAACATGACTAAACATCATGTTGTGATATGACAATGGTAGGTGTTAAAAATGTTATGTCAAGACTGTTTAGAGAGGTAAAGTTTTAAATGAAACCTTTATAATTCATATCAATGATTTATCAATATTTTTATTCAAGGCTTTAGTTGAGGCTTGACATTCAAGTTCATCAATTGGATTAGATCAAATCCACACCTTTTAGAATTGATCTTAGCTTTTAGGAAGTGAGTCTTACTTATATTGTTTAACATAATTCATAAACCTTCCATTAAAAACATATGTCAAGGATCTTCTTATTCAGTGTAACGATCTGCGTCGTTATGACAACCGTTCTAGTATAAAGGTGTAAATTTCTTTTTTGTGTGTGTGTTTAAGGTGTGTGCGTGCGTGTAGAAGTAACAACACACTTGACTCTATGTCGCCCCTTGGAAACCAACAAGACGCGACTACGGTGTTCATCGCAAGAAGACAAAGCATACGACAAGTAACTGCAAACAAGATAAGACCATAGGCAAGGTGAACAACGCAACCATTTAGCGACAAGGTAAAACGGACTGCTAAATACGACTGACCTCCTGCCCATCCTACCCTGCAAGGTTAGGACCTCCAAGACACATAAGCAACGCTCAAGCCCGGTTTCCCATCGTCTTTAACCATTTAAGGTCTCAGGGCTGGCGACTGTTCTGAGGAACATGGAGGTGTCTACATCCCACCCGACACAACAGACCAGACAACCGACCGACCGCAATCAAGTACAGCATAAATAAGAAGAACGAATATGCCCCTTACGAAAGACACTCTACAAGGACTCGGAGAACGAACATTGAATTAATGACGAGGCAATGTCTAAGACTTATCTTGTGATGGAATACTAGCTAGGTTCTCCATTATCTCACCTTGCCTCCAAGATTAATACCATACCTTACCATGACCTTACAATATTGCGTTAAAACATCATCAAAGGCATTCAACTTAACAATTAATAGCAATGCAACTAATTGGTATTATCGTTGCAGTGATCATTATTAACATTGTGCTTTAAACATTATCATTAACATTTCAATTAAACAAATACTAACAATATACACCGTACTTGAATACGACATCCTAATTAGGAAAGGGCAAGAAATAGAACAACCCTAATTAATGCCTCAATTTCTTGAATAATCGAAGATGACAAGATAATAATGTTAAATGACAAAGGTAACAATAATTTCGAGACCATACTTATAACCAACAATAATAACCGGTCAGCATATAGATTGTCACCCTGTAAATAGCTTCATAATTGAAATAAATCAACATAACCTCCTTTTTAAATTACAATATATCCTCAAGGGCAGCAATGGCAACACTTCATTTGGAAAACAACATCATACATCATAATTTAAGTGGCAAACTAAATTAATAAAATTTTATGACAAAAGTAAAAAGGGTATTTAATGAGTGTGGCTACTAACCATTTAAATAACAATATTTAAAATATCGATTAACTAAAGAGGTCGTCGTATGGAAAAATCTTTAAGACTATATGAATTATCATTGAAATACTATATACCCCAACCGAGTTAAAAAGCATCCTTATAATATAATAAAATTTAACCATTTAAATAACAATATTTAAAATATCGATTAACTAAAGAGGTCATTATATGGAAAAAGCTTTAAGACTATATGATTATCATTGAAATACCATATACCCCAACCGAGTAAAAAAAAGCATCCTTATAATATAATAAAATTTAAATTGACAAGACAACTATCCATATTTCTGTTAACAATAATTTAAGAGATCCATAAATACAAGATGTCAATATACAGAAACAACATCATAAATATAGGAACTTCAAATTGCGAATATCAATACATCCTCACTACGATGGCAATCTATGATATATGGAATCTAAAATGATAAGGATAAAAAAAAACAATAGTTGGAAACGCCCGACTAGTAATAAAATCCTTGCCAATCGTTAAGACACGATTGTTAAAGGGGCAACTCATAGAACGGCCACACATGACAGGTAACATTTCTCGGGAAAAACCATAACACCATAAATAGAAAACGTGGCTATCTGCAGAGTAATAAAACTTTCACTGACTACCGATAAAGGAGAACTGGTAGGGACAACTATCGATATTTAAATGACACGATTAAAATAACAGCAACACGATATAAATTCAGAAGTATATACGAATGTACAAAACAGTCACCGTCTGTGAGTGCCACAGCGATAGACATATCAGTCGAATGGACATTACTGGAGATAACAAAATAGACATAAACAGCAATATGACTACGTCTCCAATCCATGACTGCAACGCCACAGGGTTAACAGCCTACTGGGAAGATAAGAAATAGACATAGATAGGCCATGCTGGAAAATACAAATCGATAAAAAAAACCAGCAGAAGGTAAATAAGTAACAACAACTTATTTCGGGTGGTCATACAAGTAAATAAAATACTTCCAGTTTCAACTATCATCAGCGATGCCCAATCTGCTGTACAGCTGGCACCCATATCATACAGGCGCTGCAGTAACCCAGCCAGTCGAAGGATAATAAAATTTTCCTTAAGAGAAAACGTGGTCATGATTGTAACCCATCAATGCGGACCTCTTAAAAAGATCTATAATTATTTTTATCAAACAAAACGCAGTGAAAATACGCAACCCAAGGAGGAACAAACCCAACGCAATAACCAAACAACACGCAATTCAAACGCAGCCAATAATAATTAGGATTGCGAAGAAAACAACATTTCAGTTATGACAGTGGTAATG
>JASDQU010735782.1:379764-404424 GCA_032191745.1 Picea mariana | reverse complement strand
GGTATACGTAGGTTTCTCCACTACAAACCACGTACTTCGAGATTTGTGCTAACAAATGAAAATTAATGTTGGGATTCCATGTCACGATAGGAGATCTATAATCCTTGGCCTTCAAGATACTGGAAAAGTTCCAACTCGGCCCTTCAGTTCCATTTTGAAGGATATAAATGGGCCAATTCCGAGCTATGGAAAGAAGAGAAAGAATACAATTTTGAGAGAAAAGATACTCTGGAAGAATTATTTACTTCATATTGAGTCTCCATCCCTTTTTCCTTTAATCTGAACACAGTGTTCAGCCCCTAAGATCTTCCCTTATTGATTTAGAACCTCATTGTTTCTTTTTTACGAGCTTGCCTTTGGTGGAGGACTAAAGTGGTGGAGGCCTAGCTGGAAGCAACTTAGTTTCTTGGTTATGAACCATGCCGACATGGAAGTCTGTAACATTTTCACTTCTGTTGATCATATATTAATAGAAATACTCTTTTCCCATCCATTTGATATCTTGAAAATATTTTCATTATTATTCCATGTGCATATTTTTCATGTTTATTAACGGATTATGCTATTGAATGTGCTAACATCATTTATTATCACCATATGATTTCTTTTCTTGGTTGTTGAGAACTAGTTGGAGGTATATTTATTAAAGGTGGCCCTAAAAGTTTTTTACTAATGTAGTAAATCACATGTTCACACCCATTCCCCTAATTGTATGAGGACTCCTGCGACAAAAACAACAGAGGCTGATAAGTAGAGGATGTAATCACGATCATAGTCTGGGGGACTAATCAAAGGGGAATTGGATAGGGATTCTTTTAAATATTCAAAAGCTATTTAAGCATGTTCATCCCATTGAAATGAGATATCGTGATGCAGTAAGAAGAGAAAACCATGTGCGTGAGTGGCATAGTCTGGGACAAAGCAACGTAAAAAGTTGGCTTTGTCTTCCAAGCTCTGCAATTGGCGTAAAGTCCTAGGTGGTGGAATTTATGTGATAGCTTTCACCTTGAGGGGGTCCACAGTGATGTCGTGTTGGGAGACAATGAACCCAAGGAGGCACTAGACAGTAATGCAAAAGACACACTTGAGGGGGTTCAAGAGGATATTATATTGGCAACATCGTTGGAAAATGATGCGTAAGTTGTATAAATGTTGGGTTCTATTTTAGGATCAAGCAGTGAGGTCATCTAAGTAAGTGAGAATGATGCGAGAAAGATCATGAAATACATAGGTCATGGCTTTTTGGAAAGTAGAACCTACATTTTTTATCCCAAAGGGCATGACATGATAAGAAAAGGTGCCCGAAGGGGTTATAAAGAGGTTTTGTACTAATCTGATGGGTGGATTGCAATTTCATTGTAGCAGAAGAATCCATACATAAATGAAAGTTCCTCGTGGCTAGAATAATCATTGATTATTTGGTTGATGAAAGGGGTTGGGAAGTTGTCTTTGGGACAAGCATGGTTGAGGTTACGAAAGTCTGTACAGATGCGAATATTTCCTTGTTTTTTGTTAATGGAGATGGGGTTGGAGGTCCAAGAAGTGTACGCAATGGGGTAAACGAACCCGAAAAAGTGTAATTTGTCAATTTTGGCTTTGATAGTCGCAACTTTGGATGGGTGTAGGGGGCGTTGATTTTGATGAACATGGGTGATATCCGACCATGTGGTGATTCAATGTTTGACTATAGAAGGATTGAGGCTAGGAATCTTTGTATATGACCAGGAAAAAATATCCCAACATTCATGAAAGAGAGCTTTGTAAGCAACGATTTCTTCAGGGGAGCATGCAACACCAATGATGATCTCTTCTACGATGCCTGGTTTAACAAAAATGTTAATTTTGACTATGGGGGATATCTTGGACATGTTTCCTTCTTCAAAAGCATCGGGGGCAGGAATAGGGTTTTGGAACCAGTGAATATGCCCCAGAGGAATAAAATCCTTGTTTCGATCATGCACAGGGAGGCTTGATCAAGAGGGTGAAATATCTCTTATGAGAGGAAAAGTGCTCGATGATGGATCACATTCCAAGGGAATTCAGGGGTAGTCAGTTCCTATGAGAGGGGGATCCTATCAATGGGTAAGTGTTATTGTCCTCAAGTGGTGAGGATGTAGAAGAGATATTATGTATAGGGTGTGATGGCTTGCTCGAAATAAACCAAATATCAAGACACTGTTGATGATATCTCATTTTCTTGGGGACTGGCGATGGAATATAACAAATTTTAGTAATGTGAGCATTAGTAGGGAGTGCCTAAGAGGTCTCAGGTCGAGATGTGTGGCGTACTACGGCTAATGTTTGGAAGAATTGAGGTAGAACTAGGGAATAATGAGTGTAAAGGCCATATTTTGAGCATATAGCACATGCAAAATTGGTTTGTAACCCTTTCTTGTGTGTGGTTGAGGACTCCGTAGTAGCGGTGGATGTAATTGGTGGACTGACAAGCAATGGGGTTGATTTAGGGAGCTGGATAAGATTGCGTAACTCAGAAAGACTAGTACATTTGTTAGCGGGGTTTCCTTCTCTTTCGCATAGTGCATAAGGAGGTTGGGATAGGGTAGAGGGTGGAGCTATGGTTTCATTTTTCCTTCACCTGCCTCCAATGGTGGTGGTGTTTCCGCTAGTTGGGGGTGCGGGTGGTGTGGTAGGAGCCTGTACTAGGATTTGTATCGGTAATCCATCTATCTGAGGAGGGAGATATGGTGTAGGAATCACGAAAGGTGGATGGAGATACCATACAGGGATGGAAAGAACCATGTTGGGAAGGGTGAGGGTAGCAGTTACCTGGAATGCTTGGACTCTAGGTGTGGAGTAGAAAAAGGGGATTTAGGTAATGGCCTAGGGGACTATTTTCCAAACCGGGANTAGGTAAATACATCATTAAAGTAGTTTTATCCTCAAGACCTACTTAGGGAGGGGAATGGGGACAAGTGGTGCAGTGGTTTTTTCAAGTAATTCCTGAGGTAGTGATTCTATAATTGGTGGAACTTTGATGTGGGGAGGGGACTCAATGAGAGGAGTACTGTCTCTCATATCTATTCCGTCAGAGGAGACTACACACACTTGTGCTGAAATAAAAGGGTTTAGGAGAGGTGGTGCTCTATTATAAGTCCCTAACAAGGATGGGTCGAGGAATGATTTTAGGGGCTAAATTTTTCTCATGGGATGATTTTCCATGGTTTTCCCAAAAAAAGATTCGCTATTCTAAAAAATGATTCTCCCAAATTCTATAGGATAAAATAATTTTACCTTAACATTTGCCAACATTTTATACAAATTATATACAATTCTTAGAAATTTGAATATTTTTTAAAAAATATCGCTAAATGTTTATAGTTATCATATGAAGGATTAGTAAGACTTTCCAAGTTTTCTACATTTTAAAATAAATTCCCATCCTTAAAATCACCCCTAGATGGGTCCTTGAATATTCCAGGACCAATATTGATGAATCAAAAAGCATACAAGTTAGTGCAGACAAGGGGGAGGATGTTATCAATTTTGGCAGAATGATTAGGCTCGTAATGTGTAAGTTGGTCGATGGTGATGATTTTCCCATTATGGGGGAACATCATTGCACGAAACACAGAAGAGGCTACCGCCTTCATAGCATACATGTAGCTATGTCCAAACAAGATATTGTAGTCAAGTGGGGCATCGATAAATTCAATGTCAATCAGGATGGGTTTGCCCCCAAATTCTAYAGGGACATTTTGGAAGATCCCTTTAGGGGATGATGGTCGAATGTCATAATCTCTAAGGGTGATGGCAGATGGTACTAGCTCAGGGGAGTCAAGGTTATTCCATACTAATTTGGACATGATGCATGTGGATGCACCTTCATCAATGATGCACCAATGAACTGTGATGTTCCAAATCTTAAATGGTATCTAAAAAGAAACCAGAGCGAGGAGGCATGGTTCTCTGCTATCTAAATCAAAGGTGATTAGCCAATTATCTGCTGGGTCAACTACCCCCAAGGTGGAAAGAAAGGATTTGTGCTATGATAGATAAGTTTGGAGGACCTCCAACACAGAAATGGTTGCAGGAGACTATCCTAAGTCATCGAATAGACTGTAGTTATGGGATACCCTAGCATGAGGGTTATGTACATTCCATTGTAAAGGCATGCGGGGTATACGGGGGTTTGGTTCAATGTTAGGGTGGGGAATCATCAATGGTTGCCTAGCTGTAGGGGGAGATTCTTCTGAGGTGGTTTGGGTAGAGTCAACATGTAGGTTGTATGGACAACTGCGTGTTTGCAGAAGAGTATCTTCCTCACTGGTATGGAAGATATTGCAATCAACTAGATTTTCGAGTTGATTGGGACCTATGTGTCGATATTTCCCCATTGGTGGTGCGGTAGAGTTGATCTCTTGTTGGGTATTCATTACAACTTGGTGTGGAATAGGGTTTTTCAAAACGACAAGAGGTGGTGGTTGCAAATAATGCTATGGGGATTGTTGAGGGGATAGTGGTGCCAGAGGGAGTTGCATTTTTTATGTAAGAGAATCATCAAAAAGAACACATGGAGAGACAACTTGGTGCCTTACCACGCCTTCAAACCATTTCACAATATCAACAATTGCGTTTCCTACAAGTATTTTTGAAATGATCGAAAACTGAAGAAGATCAAATGCTTGGGAGAGAGTGATCATGAGTGATCTAGGAGTTTCACTCCTAGTCTTGAATGTAACAGAAATTAAGTAACAGTTAGTTTTTTTCTTGAGTAGATGAGTAGTCGAGGGGAACCCTAGGAACCCTCTGAGATCAATATAGGTTTTGTATGCCTGAATGAGGCTGCTACAAGTTAGTAGGAGTTTGTTGTGATTTAGTTGTTTCTTTTTTTGTTGTTGTTTTATCATAGCTGTAGAAATTTACTTTTGAATGAATATAACATAGTAAAATTGATCCAATGCATGGCATTGCTACAATTCACAATTCCATGTTATTGTTGTTTTCAAGAATGAATGAATTATATTATTGAGAATATGAAACTATGAAGTGTTTAGATAAGTTTCAATTGTTAGCTTCATTGAGTTCATGCAAGGTGTGCATATAGTCCACAAGGAGTGTGGTCACAAAGTCTGTTTCAACTTAGAAATCTCAAGAGAGATAGCATGAAACTTTCCCTTTGAAAAGAGTGAAAAGTGACTGCTACAATGTGTGCATAGTATTCTACAAGAACTTAAGTCTTGCATGAGAATATAATGTAAGGAGTGATTGAGTCTGTTTCGACTCATAAGCTCAGAAGAGATAGCGTAGAGTTTCCATTTGCAAGGAGTGCAAAGGGACTGTTGTAAGGTGTTGTAAGGTGTGCATAGTTGSATGTAAGAAGATAAATATTGTGCAAGAGTCATTTGCAAGGAGTGCATAGACCCAGAATTTGACTAAGTGTCAAAATAACTCTTTAAGGAGTCAAAAGAGTAGAAGGAGAGATAGTGGGATAAATATTCAAAGGAAGCAAATTTCTRAAGGTTTTTCGAGTCATCAATTACGATCCATCTAGCAGGGAGAAAGATCATTCTAGATCATCAGATCTGGGAAAAGTGAACGAGATTTAGCCTCTATGTGCACATAGGAGGAGATATTGTTGAAGAGACAAAACARATCTTGGTTGTTGGTCACCAGGGGGTTACGTGTCAACAAATTTGAGGCTTCGGGAAAATTCATTTTGAGGATTCGATTTGAGAATTGAAACTTCTAAAAACCAAAGTTCGAAGTGAATCTAGACCATGATATCCAAAGGGATGCATGGAGACAGATCGCAAACTTCGAATAAAAGGATTTGGGATTCAGTTGAGAATTGAGATTCCAGAAACCTGAAGTCCAAAGTGAATCTCAACCATCAGATCTAGAGGGAACATGGCAGAAATCTATAGAATCTAGGTAAAGACCCAAAGTGAATCTAGACCATTAGATCCAAAGGGCGTGTGGAAGAAATCTATGGATTCTAGGTAAAGACCTGAAGTTAATATGGAACGTTAGATCTAGAGGGACATGGAGCGAATTTGTGGACTCCAAGTAAAAACCCGAAGTAAATCATAGCCGTCAGATTGAGGGGGACACATGGAGAAAATCCATGGACTCCAAGTGAAGACCCGAAGTGAATCTCAATTGTCCTATCCAGGAGGACATGCGACATAAATCCTTGCAATTCGATGGAAAGTGAAAGTTGAAAGTTGAGTTTTTCGAAGTCTGAAGACCCAAAGGGATCACAACTATTGATTTGCGAGGGACACACGTCAATAGATCACAAGCTTTGGATAATAGAATTTGGGGGAAGGAAAAGTTTGAGAGTTGAGATTTCTGAAGTCTGAAATCCCAAAATGGTTAGAACCATCGATTTTAAGAGGACATGTGGGAAGAGATTTGCCACTGCTAAGAAGGTAATGTTTGAGAATTGAAAAAATTGAAACCTCAATCACAAAGCAAATCTTGATCGTTTATTTGAAAGGGATAGATCTGAGTCGTTGATTGGAAAGGAAGAAGATATGGGTCATCGATCAAGCGACCTCACCCAATATTGCAATATCAATGGTCACATTGAATTGTGGGGCCAGAAAGTGCTCGAGTTTTAAAAATTTGAGAGTGGCCGCAATTGAAACCATGGTATCACCAAAAGGACGTGTGGTGATTGGTAGTGAATTGTAGGGAGAAAAGAGGGTTGATAAAAAACCACCGTTGACCATTCYAGCAATCACATGTTTGTGTGAGGTCATAGACCAAGGTCATATCTAGGAAGGGGCTCATAGGAAAGGAGCCAACGCMTGAACCCTGGTATTTCAACAATGCGAAGGGAGAGGTTGCATGTGCCATAGAACCTACACCAAAATACTGAAAGSGACTTTGTTTAATCACAAACGAAACCATTAAKATTTTAGAGAGTTGATTCAAATCCAAGAATCAAATATCTTTGATAGGMAGGTCACGCAGCCCCGAGGAGAGAAGGGGTGGCTGCATCAGTTTTCATGGATTMTTTTATCTATTKGTAATTCGAAATTTGGGGGAAGTGGTGAATAAAATGTTCATAATCACCACATAGAGAACAAAGGAAGTTAGTTATGAKATTTTTGTTCTTCCCTAGGCATGGTTGATTGTTACTATTTTCCCCTTGGGGGTTTTGGTTTTCTTGACTCTAGTTTTCCCTAGCGGGACGATTTTGTTGGGGGTTATTTCCTCCTGGTCCTAGGTTGTTATTGTTTTGATTTTTTCCTTTATTCTTGGCATTATCCGGATAGTGAGAAGGATTTGTTGTATTCAAATGTTAAAAATCATGAACCTGTTGAATGGGAGAGGGTTGAGAAAAGTTAACACCAACATGTGGTCGTCCTGGTGGAGGCAAAACTTGTTGGGGAGGACCAAGAAATGGAAGCACTTCCACTATTTTTTTTGGTTATAAACAAGGGTTGGGGGTGGACCCGTACTAGATTAAGAAACCATATGCATCTGGAGTACTAGTGGGGGTCCCCCAAATGGTTGAGGTGGAAGAAAAGAATATGACTATTGGTGAGTGGGAGGAGGGTAAGAAGACGTCCCTCCATATGGTTTAGGATACTTATTTTCACCATACTTAAATGATGGGTGGTCATAAGGATTGATATTTGTCATAGAACCAATCAACCCATCAACAACATGGGACATTCCAGATTTGTGCTAGACAAATGGTATGGGTCTAAGTGCATCAGGAAATACTATGTAAAAGTAACCAGATTGAGCATTTATGAGGTCAAATTGTTGGGCTTTGTTGATGGCTTCCTCTTCTATTTGAGGAAATGTGGATGCTACATCCTTTGCAATCACAGGGACGAGCAATTTAAGAAACCAATCAAGACGTTGTTCTTTGGTGGTTTTGGCTTTGCACAAACTACATCGTTAATGCCTTTCATGAATGTGGTTGTGGATATGGATAGCAGTGGTTAGTTTGAACTTGACGAGAAGTTATAAACGAGTGTCATAATGAACTGGTAATTGGAAAAAGGGCAAAAAGTCCTTGGCCAATGATTCAAAGGTCACATGGGACCTTGATTTTTCGTCCACATACCATTTGGCTGATGAACCAGTGAAAGATATTTACCTCAAGTGGCTGGAATCATCCATGATATTGTTTGAAGAGCACCACAAGTGGAAGGTCATAACATGATTCAAACAATCTTCCCCTACTTTTCCTTCAAGCTTCTAAATATCTGAAGGCAATTTGGTAGGCATATTGGACCAAGTGGCATCATGAAAAATCAGATCATTTGTGAGTTTGGTTAAATCAAGAATGYTGAGGGATGCCAAGTATGGAATAGGGGGATTTGGTGGAGGATTAGTTCTAGCCATTGTGTTTGTAAGTAATGGACKTGTCCCTTGAGAGAGATTTGGTGGGTTTTTACTTCTCTCTTGAGAAGAATTTTGTCTCCTACATCCTTGTGAAGGAGAACCAATATATGGATTGACTTGGGTATTTGAACCAAGCAAAGTAGAACCAATTAAGGTCAATCCCAAGAGAATMAAACTCATGGGGGTGTGAGATGGTGGAGATGGTGAGTTGGTGAGACTAGGGACTCCTCCTATAATAGGAGGGATATTMTGCAAGCATCTAGAATGACATGGATTATATGGTTCCCCTATGGTTCCAACTAGCAAATTGACTGTGTGAAAATGGTGAAAAGAGAGAAATAAAAGAGATTTTTATATTTTTGACCTTCACAAAATAGTATAACTCACAATTKCATGTAATAAAATGAACATCATACATAAATTAACTATAAAATAAACAAACATGTGGATAGTTGGATTGTGTCCTAAAATGACCTATCATCCTTCYTCTCAATTTAGCACTGGGCCTTCCAATAGCACTTGATAGTGGGGTATAAKTCCACCAGAGGAGSACCTAGTGAAGGTTGATGTAATCAGTTATAATGAGGGGTAGAGGCCTGAGGGTGCATATCCTAAAAGACCTGGCCAATAACCACACAAAATATGATCAAGGTGTGATTGCAACCCACAACCTCCACCTAGGTATATATCCTATGTTTGGCCACTAAGTACCTCGGTCAAAGTGTAGCATTTATATTTTTGGCCTAAAAAATGGGTCATGGGTTGGATACCCTCACAATAGTTGGGTGACTCAAGGAGGGATGCACAGAACAACCGGACCTCGACCTTCGACCCTTCACAGGTATCACCCTGCATTATGGTATAGGAACACTTGAATTGGAGGATTTGAAGGATCACTATTCTCAACTTCTATTGCTTCAAAGTGTGAGAACCCAATAACGGGGGGTTATTTGGATTCCTACCCCCATGATCCTACTTAGACTAAAAATTTCTTTAGGCACCTCCTGTGGAGGAAAATTTATTGCATCTTTAGAAATGTTTTACATGGAGTGGGTTGAGATATTGGGGTCATGGACTAATGTTGTTTGAATTAAATTGGTGTGGATAATTTCTAGAGAAGTAGTTATATCTTTCGGAGTTCCTTTGAAGTACTTTGTGAGTACTAAAAATAAATCCTACTTCGACCTCCATTATTCTAATGGAAATTATGTGTGTGATGAGTGGCTTTGATCCAGATGGATATTGGTGGCCACCCACCTTTTCCAACTGGCTCAAAACAACTTTCTGACATTTTTGGCAATTTACTATTTTTAGCAGTTTTTACGTTCGGGGCCATTTTGAGGGCCTAAATGAAGGTTTTTCGGTATAGAGATCCTAAATGATATCCAAAGGAATTATTTATCCCCCAAAATTAATATCCTCGACGATACCTTTCCAACGAGCTATCACACACCTAAAATAGAGATCGTATGAAAAAGTTACGACCCCAGGAAGTTGATGTACTAGCTTACCCAAACGGGGCTCACATGACTTTTGGTGCTTCATCTCCTAGGGTTAGGTTTTTGGATGTCTATGGTTTTTGGAATTATTTATTATTGTAGAAAGGCCTTCAAAGCCTCATTATAATCTTCTTCTTGTGAATGCGCGCTACCGTCACATCTCTTCTCAGAGATAAGCCACCACCATTCGAGTAAGCTTGTTTCTACTGCATTTTATAGTTTCATCTTATTTCATTATTGAATAGAAAACCAGTTTTACTGTATCTCTGTTATTTTCTATTAAGCACCTGTTAATAATCTGTATTCATTTTGTTCTGCTCATAAAATCTGGATCAGTGGTATCAGAGTGGTCTGCTCCTTGTCGTCTTAATGCATGTCCCCAACGAGGTTGGAGTATAAAGAGTAGGGTCTCGAGCTTATTTCTCTTGAGGACAGAAGCTCTCACACGCCCAAGAGACCTCCCATGGAAGGAGAAAATAAAGATGAAAGGATGGGAGATCCTTTCAAACTATTGATTGAGGAAGCCCTCACAGAACAGAGGAATGAGATGATGGATAGTTTCGCGCAAATCCTTCGACGACTACCAAAAGGCGATGCATCTTATTCGAATGGAGGCACCACCCCCTTCAAGGTACAAATAAAATTTTATATTAGTTTATTTGAAGGTCAGATAGACACAAATGCTGTAGACAAGTGGTTTAATCTACTAGAAGGGTATGTTTCTGTTCATAAATTTTTGGATAGAGAAAAGATTACTTTTGTGCTCCTCAAAGCCATTCCCCATGTCAAAGATTGGTGGGAAAATTTCTGTGAGCAAAAGGAAACAGAGAAAACCTCATTATTTTCATTCACAGCCACCTGGCAATCCTTCAGGGATGCTATTAAGGAACAATACTACCCTGTCGGAAGTTATGACGACCTGTATACCAAATGGACAACACTGCGACAAGAAAGAGACCAAGCAGTGCCAGATTTCACAAATATCTTCCATACCTTACGCACCAAGTTGGGTATCAAAGATTCAGAGAGACATCTGGTGATTAAGTATCATGGTGCTCTGCATAGATACATCCAGAACGAAATGGAATTTTTGTACATCTCATCCTTGGGCGTGGCCTACCGATATGCCGTTAAAATCAAGCAGAATCTCAAACAAAAGACATGGAAATTTGGGCCTGGGAACCCCTCACAACAAAAGCCAGGAAAGAGCGGCCCCAACCCATCGAACAAAGGACAGAGCAAAGATGGGAAGTATCAAGACAACCATTACAAGCCACAAGAAAATAAAGACACTGGAAAGACAAAGAAAGATATCGGGAAGTGGTGCGACTTCCATAAGAGCCCTTGGCATAACACTGTTGATTGCCCCTCAAAGTAGTCGCTGGTGGCCAAAGTGAAAGCCTCTAAATTAGATGCAGATTATGACTTCGAGATAGAACTAGAAAGGGGAAGATGTATCATTGACGTGGAACCCAGTGCCACCGTTGCTACCACCAAGATCCAGCCTGGTGAACCAGATGAGCCAGAAGAAGGAGAGCGCCTCTTCCATTCATAGATGTGGGTAAAAGGCACCCCACTACACTTCATCGTTGATAGCAGTAGCCAGAAGAACCTCATATCAACAGAGGTCATCAAGCGGTTGGCCCTGTCAACAACGTCGCACCCACAACCCTACACCATTGAATGGCTCCGCTAAGGAAGTAATCTCCGTGTCAGCCAACAGTGCTGAATGTCGTACAACATCGAGCCCTTCAAAGATGAGGTATTGTGTGATGTTTCTCCTCTTGAAGTTTGTGATGTTCTTTTGGGCCAACCGTATTTATGGAAATGTCATGTTGTATATGAGTCTAGGCCTCGTAGTGTTATTATTACTTTGAACAGGAAATTTTACAGGATACCTAAGGTAGTCCCGCCTAGTGCTATTTCCTTGATCTCTGCTAAGCAATGTAGGAAGGTCATCTCACAGATGAGGAAGTTTGTCTTCTTCAAGATTCGCTCTCAGAACAAGCGAAAGATCACAGCCACATCCAAGGTCTCTACAATCGATCTCTACACACAACAGAAGCAAGTAGATAAGGTCGTGGAAGAATACTTGGATATCTTCTCCTCACCTATAGGGGTACCTCTCCACTACCAGGTCAAGCACCCCATCGATTTGACCCCCGACGCACCGCTGCCCAATGGGCCAGTCTATCGTCACTCTTTGTTAGAGAACGAGGAGATCAAGCGACAGATCCAAGAGCTTCTCCACAAGGGGCACATCCGCCCTAGATCATCACCTTGCAGGAGCCCAATCATGTTGGTACAGAAGAAATATGGAACCTAGCGACTCTGTATTGATTATCGGGCTCTGAATAAAATCACTATCAGAAACTGGTACCTGATTCCCCGAATCAATGACCTCCTTGATCAACTCCCGGGGACAAAATACTTCAGTAAGATTGATCTGAAGTTTGGCTACCACCAGGTCCCGATAGAACAGACAGATGTATGGAAGACCGCCTTTAACTCAAAGGAAGGAATTTTTGAATGGCTGGTCATGCCCTTTGGTTTGACAAATGCTCCAACCACTTTCATGAGGATGATGGAAAATATCCTATGACCACTCACCAATACTTTTGTAGTGGTGTATCTAGATGACATTCTAATTTATAGCAAGACTTGGGCCGAACACTTGCAGCACATTCAACAGGTTCTGCACACCCTGCGGCAGCACAAGCTATACACCAACATAGAAAAATGCTCCTTCGGCATGGACAGGGTCCATTACCTGGGCTACATGATTGATCAGCATGCCATACATGTGGATCTAGCCAAGATCCAAGTCATCCGTGATTGGCCAGCCCCAACAACACTCACTGAGCTTCGAAGCTTCTTGGGACTTGCTAATTTCTACCGCAGGTTCATGTTGGGTTTCTCCCATATTGCATGGTCCCTCATCCAAATAAAGAGGGGTGGTGGTAAGGAAAAATTTGCATGGGGCCGGTCCCAACAACAAGCGTTCGATGATTTGAAGCAACGCTTGTGCTCAGCCCCAGTACTTTCATTACTGGACCTGCAACATCCCTTTGAGATCAAGACAAATGCTTTAGACTATGTTGTGGGTGCCGTTCTCACTCAGCACAACCACCCCGTGGCCTATCATAGTGAGACACTGTCCGATACTGTCCGTAAGTACCCTACTTACGACAAATAAATGTACTCCATTGTGCAAGCATGCTGCCTATGGAGACATTACATTCTTGGGAAGTAGACAGTCATCCACACTGATCATAAGCCACTGTAGTTCATGCAGACATAGGGAAAAATGTAGAATGACCACCATCAAAAGTGGTCCACATACTTGTAGCGATTCCACCTCAACATAAAGTATAAAACAAGAAGCACCAATCACGTCGTTGATTGCCTCAGCAAACCGCCATTCGTAGCACTCACCACGGTGCTAGAATCTTGGGGCCATGAGACATCTGGATGGCCCCAACTCTATGAGAGAGACCCTAACTTCGCCACCACCTACCAAATGTTGGGTGCAAATGCAGTTGTCGATAATTTCCATCTTCAGGATGGGTTGTTATGTCATCTAGGTCATATATGTGTTCCATCAAGTGAGAGAGTGAAGCTAATCTGAGAAGCCCACTACAGTCAGGTGGCAGGACACTTTGGCATCGAAAATACAGTGGTGATGCTACATGAACATTTCTACTAGCCAAAACTTTGACAAGAGGTCAACAAGTATACCAGGTCCTGCACTGCCTGTGCTATTGCCAAACCGACCACTAAGAAACAGGGCCTGTACACCCCTCTTCCTACTCCCGACAGACCATGGGAATCCATCTCAGTGGACTACATGTCAGGCCTCCCATCTACCAAGAGGGGAAATGACTGCATTTTTATGGTTGTTGATCATTTTTCTAAGATGGCGATTCTGGTTGCCTGCAAGAAGAGCATCACAACAGAGGCCACTGCCAAGCTCTTCTTTGAACGAGTTTGGGTACATTTTGGAATCCCACAAACCATTGTATCAGATCAGGATAGTTGATTTCTCAACACATTTTGGTCGAGCCTCTGGTCACTGTTGGACACCAAGCTCACCAAATCCACGGCCTTTCACCCCCAGACAGATGTCCAAACCGAGGTTGTAAATCGAATGATTGTGCATATCCTTCGCATGTATAATTCAAAGAACCCTCGCACATGGGATGAGAGCCTTCCCTATGTCCAACATAGCTACAACCGAGCCTTGCATAGCTCAACCGGCCACAACCCCTTTCAAGTGGGGTTGGGATTCCAACCATTGGGTCCCATAGATGTTTCACTTCCCCTTGCGGTCACTTCGACTGACTCATCTCCTGCTCCAACTGAAGCTGACAAAGCCACCTGGTTCATTGAGCGGATCCAGCACATCCACCAACAGGTTCAGGATATCCTATAGAAGTCCAATGACAAGTACAAATAGCACCATGATAAACATCGGGTGCCACATAAGTTTCAGGTGGGCAACAAAGTTTGGTTGCACTTGCAGAAAGAACGCTTTACAGGACCCCATCGGAAGCTTCTCCCACTCTATTATGGGCCATACACCATCACCAAGGTCGTGGGGGGTAATTATTTTGAGCTCAAAATTCCTCCTTTCCTTGGCCTTCACCCAATGTTCAATGTGGATCTCCTTCGCCCTTATTTCCCACCATTATTGGACACATCAGAAGTAGCAGAACAACTGACACCAACAGAGCTCAACCTCGACTGCATACAATAGGCATCCAATGATCATAGTGTGGATAGACAGATCAAGGGCACTCAACAACAAAGGATCCAGCTTTATCGAGTCGTCAAAGCAGGGCAACTCCTGCACCAAGGCAAGTGGCTCACCCGAGGCCAAATTCAGCAGAAATTTCCTCATCTAATGGGGCACCTCAACGCAATAGAGACCATTTATTCCTAAGGAGGGAGGATTTATCCACATGGATATCGGTGGCCACCCACCTTTTCCAACTGGCTCAAAACAGCTTTCTGGCATTTTTGGCAATTTACTATTTTTAGCAGTTTTTACTTCCGGGGCCATTTTAAGGGCCTAAATGAAGGTTTTTCGGTATAAATCTCCTCAATTATAGCTAAAGAAATTATTTAGCCCCCAAAATGAATCTCCTCAACGATTCCTTTCCAATGAGCTATCACACGCCTAAAACGGAGATCGTATGCAAAAGTTACGACCCCGGGAAGTTGATGTACTAGCTTACCCAAACGGGGCCCACATGACTTTTGGCACTTCATCTCCTAGGGTTAGGTTTTTGGATGTCTAGGGTTTTGGGAATTATTGCTTATTGTAAAAATGACTTTAGAGCCTCATTGTAATATTCTTCTTGCGAAAGCGCACTGCCGTCACATCTCTTCTCAGAGATAAGACGCCACCATTCCAGCAAGCTTGTTTCCACTGCATTTTACAGTTTCAGCTTATTTCATTATTGAATAGAAAACCAATTTTATTGTATCTATGTTATTTTCTGTTAAGCACCTGTTAATAATCTATATTCATTTCATTCTTCTCATAAAATCCGGATCAAGCTTTGTGTGCAAGAAAGTGAAAAGTGCACAAAATATTTTTTAATAAGTTAAGTGTAATATTGTAGCATGTGGACTTCCTATGGTCCTTAAACATCTTCTTACCTAACTTACTATGTTTCTTTGGTACAACCTTMTAAAATATTGAAAGACATGTGRACATATGGGTCCTTTCTTGATCGTTTAAACTCCCTAGAATGTTGTCTAAAATAGAAAAAGTTTTGAAACTATCCTAGGATTGTAGACATGTGGGCATGTATGGGTCCACTACTTGATCTTTTAAACTTTCCTAGAGTGTTGCCTAGACTAAGAAATTTTTTAGAAACTATCCTAAGATTGCAAACATGTGGGAATGTATGGGCCCTTACAAATATTTAAGATGATTTCCAAAACTAAGAGGTACCCTAGGGGGGTTTTGTCTTCTCCTAATAATTTTAAAGAGATGAAATTTTCTTTCAACCACCTTTTTCTGATTCCCAAGATCACACTTGGGTGAGGGGGAAGAGCTTACTTGGGATTTAAAATTGATTTCTAGTCCCAAATTAATTGATTGTGTTTTGAAAAAGAAATAACTTTAACTCAAAAGTTTAAAATGCCAAATGAGCCATCCACGTGGAAACAAAATCAAAGAGAAGCATTGTGATTCTTTTTACCCCTATGCGATTATGTTATTTAACCTTCCTTATGAGAAATGACTCTAAGTGAAGTGTGGTTGATTTACAAAGTGCAGGAAATGAAAATATGAAGGCAAGGGGCCCTCAAACCACTCATAAAAATCCTTACAATTTCGAAAAAAATGAACTTATGTGTAGGTTGTAGTTCTAAAATTTGCGCTAAGCATGTAGAATCCACACAATGTACATATTTATGAAGTTTTTCATGCACACAGATCACAGAGTGCATAAATGCGCATCTATGTGCCTCGAAATCTGCATACTATTTGTGATGCGTCGAGAAAGAAATTTCAAAATGAAATTCTCTTGCCTTGGCTCTGAATTCTGAATTTGAAAGAATGGATTAGGTTGGTTTTGGTACCTGCATATCCAAAAAATTAGAAATAAGTTCGCTCAAGACTTAAGTAGGGAGGAATTTGATTCACAATCCATAGTATGGTTGCCAATCTGTTGTGTTGGTTTTTTCACAGGGGTGAGAAAAAACAAAACACTTACTTTCCTAGTTAAGTCAACTAAACAAGACAGAGGTTTATGAGTTGATTAGATAACCAAATACACATGAAACAAGGAAATATAAAAAAAAATAAATAAATTAGATGTTAGAGAATCTTGCAAGAACTAGAACCATGAAAAACAAAAAACGACAATCATATAGCTACCAATGGATCAATACATTGATAGGCTAGCATCGTAGAGAAAGGAAGGGACTTATGAATCCCATCTTCGTCCTTGGGAGGGCTCTTGAATTCCCTAATAGGGAGATATTCTCTTCATTCAATGGAAAGTAGAAATGGTGAAGAAATAGAATTCTTATCCTCTCAAGAGGTAAGTGGAATGACCCTCGCTATAGTGCTTGAACGATTCAAAGAGAAAAGAGGATTCTCCAAGAATAATTCTTGCAACATAACAATACCTTGAATTTATTATTTTTATAGAACACCCATGACACATATTTATACTGTCCATTCATGGAAAGATACAACTGCTTCATAGTGTGAATAAGGGGCCTTTTAGGGCACTTCCTAGCCCTCGACTAGCCTCCAAGCTAGATTTTGCTCAGATCTAAGTGTCAAATCTGATTCATGAGAAGTGCATGGATTTTCTCATAGACAGTCATGTATCTTTCCCATTCTATGCACAATGTACGATTAGGTCTTTGATAGCCTGCACATTTTGCATGCGCTTCCTTTGGTGAATTTGCACACTTTATTTTTTGAACCAAGTATATAGTTTTGTGCCTTTTTGATGGATTTTGGTGTTTTTGGTGTACTATTTGTTGATGGAATTGATGTTTTTCTTCAACCATTTTTTGTAATGCTACAGATGATTTTTTAGTGATAACAATAACCATCATAGCCCTTGCAACTAAGATGAAGTGGAAGTTACAACAAATTAATGTGGAAAGAACCTTCTTGAATGATGTCATCGAAGAAKAAGTGTATATAGAACAACCTCAAGGGTTTGAATTTGAAGACAGTAAGACACATGTCTTTAGGTTGAAGAAGGATCTCTATGGATTGAAGATCCTAGAGCTTGGTATGGAATAATTGACAGTTTTTGGACGATCTTGGGATTTACCAAGAGTAAAGYTGATTCTAACCTTTACTTCAAGGTCATGAATGATGATCTTGTTATATTTATGTTGTATGTGGATAATGTATTCTTAATTGGAGAAGAAACTCTCATAATTGATTGTAAGAAGAAGCCTGTTGCAGAACTTGAGATGAAAGACCTATGCCTAATGAATTATTTCTTAGGTCTTGAGGTGCAGTAGATCCTAGATAAGTCATTCCTTAACCAAGGGAAGTATGAAGTTGAAATGCTAAAAAGGTTTGATATGTTGGAGTGTAAATCCATGAACGCACCCATGGAAAAAAAGTTGAAGCTATGCCGGATATATGTTTTGATATGAACATATTGAGTTAGTATCTAGCAGAGCCTATATGTGTTCTCCTTGTTTCTGCAAAACATGTGATGAGATATCGTAAGGGTACGTTGGAATTTGGTCTCTGTTATAATGGAGATCACAAGTTCATACTAATTGGTTATACCAATTCAGATTGGGCTGGAAGTGTTTCCAATAGAAAGAGCACTTCACGATGTTGTTTCAGTCTAGGGTCATCCATGACTTCATGGAAGAGTAGGAAGCAATATAGTATTTCTCTCAGGACAACAAAAGCGGAATACATTGATGTATGTTCCGCTAGTTGTCAAGGCATATGGATTTGAAAGTTGTTGATATGTATATTTGATTTGGAGATGAAAACAACCATGATTCTATGTGACAAAAAGAGTTGCATAAAGATGACAAAGAACCATGTATTCCATGACAAGTCTAAGCACATAGAAATACGGTATCACTACATTCGTGATATGGTGCAGAGGGGAGCCATAAAGCTCAAATATGTTGGCACATATGATGAGGTTGTAGATTTTTTGAATAAGACTCTCTCTCGTTTAAAGTTTGAGCACTTTCAAGACAAGCTTGTTATTTTCCAAAAGGACCTCCCTCGAAAGGGGGAGTGATGTTGATGACACTATGGTATCCTGACCAACAATGGGTAGCTCAGTTACAATTTTATATCCTAGAGGACTGATCATACTTGGACAGATCCTGAAGGTTCGGTAAGGATGGTCTTTCAGAGTACATGTACATGTATATGCTAGTTGTGGTCAGTAGTGGTAGATCCATTAGGATTTTTATAATGCTAGGGAATCTTATGATTTATTGGAATATCCCGAAGTTTGGGCAAGGACGGTTTGTTAGAGTACCACATGGTAGCTCCATTAGGATTTCATATCCCAGGGAATATTATAATTCTTGGGCATGTCCCTAGGGACTATCAGAGTACCACAAAATAATGTTGATACTCCTGCCTCATTCTATTGCCCCATGATGATGATGATGTTGTTTCTCCAACCTCGTGTTGTGATTATTTTGTTTCTACAACCTCGTGCTATGATGATGTTTCTCCAACCTTATGTTGTTGATGATGATGTTATTGATGCTATTTTTATTTCTTTTACTCTAACTGATGTTGATGTTTTAGGTTCCAAATTCATGCTCTGAACGATGATGATGATGCCATTCGAGCTCCATACTATGAATGATGATATGATTGATGATGAGAAAAACTTCCAATTATTTATAGATATGTCATTCAATGTTCCATATGTTGTTAATGTTTCTTCCCTGTCTCTCTTGATGATGTTGTAGAATACCCTTCTTGTTATGTGGGAGTGTTGAAATATTGTAACTGCAACGAATATTCTACTTATTATAGAGCTATTATATTATAGATAAATCATGTTTTGTGGATTGATCATGTTTGGATTTGTAAAAGACTAAATCCCATTTTTTGGTTCGGTAAAACTATAATTTATATGATGCTAATTAAGAAATCGCCCCCCAGGCCTAATTAAAGTTGTTTGAGCCACTAAAGATGAAGTCGGACCTGTGTAATGAAGATACACCACTCTATTTCCTTCCATATAGTATAAATAAGAGTGGAAGGCACCTCATTAGCTCACTCATTTAGTGCGCAAGTTTGAAGGAAGATGTAGTTTCCATTTGTCAGAAGAAGAAAGAAAGAGGCACATTGCTTAGTGTTGGATATTCTCTGGTGTTTTGATTTATTATCTTGGCATTGTATTGACAATGTATATTAAGGAAGCCTTTGCTGGGTTTTCTCCCCCATGAGGGTTTCCCAGGATAAATTATATGTATCTTGTGATTGTGTTTTTCTTAGTGATCCTGCAAATGCTATTATTGTCTAGTAAATTGAAAAGAAACTTAATTGTTATTCTAAATTTAACAAAAATATCTATCAAGAATTTTAGGGTGGAAATATCTCTCAAGATCCATGAAATCAGGATATTGGTTTGAGAAAATATCTCAACCATCCATGAGACTCTCAACTTCTCCTTGATATTAGGAAACTAGATGTGAGGTGGATTCTCACACTAAATTAATTTCTTTTTTTCAATAAAAATGAATAATACATTTTCACATAGTATTTTGACCTTCATATGATAAATTTCTCCCCCAACATGTCACCAAACAGAAGGATATCAAGGCCCAACATGAGGCTACTCTATCAAGTAGCTTTGAACTATTCACTGTAGTCAATGAGGCATATTCATAGGATTTTACTCCTAAATAGTCACAACTAGATATCCCAACACCATAGAGACTTAAAGTAATCAACGACCACATTCAATATTTGGAATCACATAATAAAACACTCCCCATCCAGCTTCAACAGACAACACTCAAGGAGAGAGAGCTATAAAATAATATTGTAATAGTCGAAATACTCATCTGCTATGGCCAAAACAAATTGAAGGATTTTTTGGGAGTGATCAAATATAGTTTCACCTTGTGGAACCATCTATAGAATCCCCCCAAATTAAGTCCTATTGGTGATAGAGTTTGTGTGGTAGAAGTGAAGGTTTCCCAAAAGAAGAGCATCTTGGCTTCTCTACCTCCGGCCGAGTGCTAAGGTGCGATGATAGCCATTGCGACCAAGACAAAGGGAATTAAGTTACAACATGGGTGGAGAAAAAATGTTTTCATAATTATCTATTGATGAAGCTAATAAGGCCCTCATATTTTTTACTTAGTTAATAGATGCACAAATCATCATCACCCATGTGATCAAGAATATGGAGACAATGCACCCGACATCTACTCAAGCTACGACGGTCGATGCATATGAGGTCGTTCAACTCATCCAAGAAATTCAAGACACCCTTAATGAATCTGATGTCAAAGATTTCCTTTAGGAACTCATGAAGACAGTTCCTTTCGTTGTGTTAGTCACTCCATGAGGCCATTTTCTCAAGGAACATAAAATAATAGTGGTGGGGGCTTGTTGGCACTCAATGTTTTGGGTAACATTTGTGCACATACACTATAGTTTAGCACACACACCATCAGTTGTGCAATGGATGATATGAGGTGCACACACTAGTCTTATTTCTACTATGCATGTCAATTTTAGTTCTACTCTATGCGTTAGTCTGATTTCTACTATGCATATCAGTCTAAGTTCTACTATATGTGATAGAAATCTTCCAGAATGATTACATCATGCATCATGAGAGATCATTAAGTTATTAATGGATGACTTGGAAAGGTAGTAATGTTTCCATGAGTCCAAAGAGGCTATGTGGACTACATGTGGGTGGAAAAATCATGCAAGAATGGCATTCAATAGACTGCGTGGAGCAGAACTAAAAGTGATAGGGCACCAGAGTAGAGAAGGAAACAAAAGGGATCAAAGATTTCAAATAAGGAGTTAGTTAGTTGGTTGATTGGTCAATTGTCAATTGTTATTTTGGAGAGCATTGTTGATGTCCATTCATTGGGTTCAATCTAACTTCATGCTTTGTAGAGATTACAGTTGTGAGTTTATTCAGGAAATAGATGCAGATTTTGAGAGAAAGAGCATAACACCATATAATGAACTATTTTGAGAATGTATGAGAGTGCAGGGCATTAATTTTGATAAATTTTGAGACTCTTGATCTATGTATGTGACTGGTTGAATGAATATAATAAAATCTACAATGATTGTCGTCCTTTGATGTGTTCATTATGTGTCCAATGAATGTATGTGTTTTTGTTACATATTGTTATTCTACAAGTTTAATGCAATGGAATGTATGACTGTCAACCCAAATGGATTCGTTGTGTAACTAACCCTTCATCATTGACCCAAGGAAAAATGGTCTCTTTGGTTCTCATGGCATCTCAAGTGAGACCTTGTCCAGTTGTTGAATGAATATTGATATTATGACTCCTTGGGGGTTTCGTTGGTCAACTCTAGAGAAACCCTAGGGTTATCAACCTCCAAGCATTAAGAAGGATGTGTGCAAGCAATCCAGTAGTTAAATAATTTTAGTTATCTCATATTTCCTACAACACCATAAGTAAAAGAAAAACCAAAGCATTGAATTCTCCATCTACTTCTAAGCCTATGAAGAAATCTTCAACTTCTCATTAGTCCACTTCCACTATCACAAATCTTCATCTTCCCCTGCCTTAACAAGTCTAGAATATGATTTTGTGGAAGATATGAAGAAAACTACAACCAATATTTCCTTATTTGAATCGTTGAAGTTACCACAAATACAAGAAAATTTCATTAAGGCTCTTCAACGATCATCTTGAGGCAAAGACAACGACACTAATGTTGAAGAATAAAATGAAATGGAAAAGTTGTCGAGAGTGTAGATTTTGAGGAGAAAGTTTCTAACAAACAATTAAATCTTTAACATAAATGTGTGCAATTGTATGATTGATGTAGGTGCTTCATCCAATATAATGTTCTATATAGTATGTTAAAAATTGAATGCTAAAACTAACAATAGTGACACTCTTGTATATTTTTCCAAAATGGGTGATTTTTATTTATTTATTGAAATAATGGATTTATTTTAATATTTCCGTAGCAATTAATGGAATTTCACTCTTAAACGTCTTGCTAAAATGTAACTTGGAGAGAGGTAGAAAACTCCCCCTTCTTAATGGAAAAGTTGTCGAAAGTGTAGATTTTAAGGAGAAAGTTGCTAAGAAACCATTAATCTTTAAGAGACATGTGTGCAATTGTATGATTCATCTAGGTACTTCATTCAATGTAATGTTCTATACACTATGTTAAAAATTGAATGCTAAAACTAACAATAGTGACATTCTCGTATATTTTTTCAAAATGTGTGATTTATTTTTATTGAAATAAGATATTAATTTTAATATTTTGATACCAATTAATGGAATTTCACTCTTAAACGTCTTGCTAAATTGTAACTTCCAGACATGTAGAAAACTCCCCCTTGTTAACCCTAATATTAAAACTTAGATTATCAGAAAACAATCACTTACATTAGATAGAATTTAATAAAATATTTTTATTAAATTATTTAATAAATGGATAAATTTAATGCTTTTAATGAATTTAATTATTTTAAATTGGTTTATAATTTTAATGGGCCAAGTTTTAAATTAACATTTTTTTAATAGTTTTATAAAATTATAATAATGATTTAAAAATTGTAATTGTAAATTTTTTTAATAATTTTATAAAATTATAATAATTATTTAAAAATTGTAATTGATTAAAGTTTTATAAATGTTTTTAAATTTTGATCAAAGTTTTATAATTAAAATTTACATAATGATTCAAACTAAACTAAAAAATTAAAATTAATATTTAAAAAAAAATACAGATTTATATAATTCTTTTTTTTATTTAATTAAAATTGAGAGAATTTTTTTTATCAATTTTTTAATTTTTTTTATTTAATAAAATTATCAATAATAAATAACAAAGAAAAAAAAAACTATAATTGGAGTTTGAACTCTCTGCATTAGGCATAATCTTTTGAACTAATAACACAGTATTACACTTAATATAAACTTAAACATTCATGCATCACTTAATACAAACTTAATCTCGAAACAATAAGCTAGACACCATATTGCTTTTTAAAAAACAAACATCAACAAAACGCTGCTCTTAATTGGTAAAGGTGAAATGTAAGCGACTTCTAATTGTGATCCATTTTAAGTTAAATCTAACCATGTCATTTCAAAATCAATTCAAGTAAATGTAAAAGATGCTATTAGTGCTTTTAATACTAGTGTCTACCATAACATGTAAGGTTATGATAATGAATGATTAATGTGATAGATCATGTAAAGTTAATGTGCTAGATCATGTAAAGTTGTGATGATTGATAGGAAATGTGAGGAGATCATGTGAGATTGTGATTATTGATGTAAGATTGTGATGATTGTTGGAAAATGTGTGGATAACAATAGGAAAATTTCTTACTCAAATGGTTATCATAATTATTCATATACTATGAATTTTAGTTTAAAAGCTCACAAATAATATGGATTAGAATTTTGAGATGCTCCAAACATTTTAAAGTGCATTTTTTCATAAGAAATATAAACAAGAAAACTCAAAGAAACACTCAAAACATGCATTTAAAAATTCATTACATTTCATAGGCATGACCATAGTATTTGGAGTGAGTTTTTTCATAAAAAATGCAAACAAGAAAATTCAAAAAAACACTCAAAACATGCATTTAAAAATTCATTACATTTCATAGGCATCAACATAGTATTTGGAGTGAGTTTTTTCATAAGAAATGAAAACAAGAAAATTCAAAGAAACACTCAAAGCATGCATTTAAAAATTCCTTACATTTCATAGACATCAACATAGTATTTGGAGTGAGTTTTTTCATAAGAAATGCAAACAAGAAAATTCAAAGAAACACTCAAAGCATGCATTTAAAAATTCATTACATTTCATAGTTTAAAAATTCATTACATTTCATAGGCATGAGCATAGTATTTGGAGTGAGTTTTTTCATAAGAAATGCAAACAAGAAAACTCAAAGAAAAGCTCAAAACATGCATTTAAGAATTCATTACATTTCATAGGCATCAACATAGTATTTGGAGTGAGTTTTTTCATAAGAAATGCAAACAAGAAAACTCAAAACTCAAAGAAACACTCAAAACATGCATTTAAAAATTCATTACATTTCATAGGCATGAGCATAGTATTTGGAGTGAGTTT
>JASDQU010735782.1:326257-342011 GCA_032191745.1 Picea mariana | reverse complement strand
TGTTCACTGCCATATCTTAGCTTTCTTCCAGTTCATTTCAAATGAACATGTTCAACATCCAGATTGGTGGTTTTTCAAGCAGTTCTTCATTGAGGCTCAGCTCAAGAGTTTCAGTATAATGACTTGGAATTGATACAATTTTATGCTTTATTGTTGGTATTATCGATCAGACTTGTGATTGAGGGGGGGATTGTTAGCCTATGGCTTACCTTTACCAATCACTAAGTCTAAATTGTCACCTATATTTATATTATTCATTTAAGATATTAGTAATATATCCTCAAGTGATGACTAATGAGTTAGTTAAGATTGCCTAGCCTAGTCATCATGCATGATTTTAGGATCTAGAGCAAATCTCTCTATGAGGTGGCATCACCCATTGTACTATAAATATGTAACATTGGAGTGAATAACTGAGTGTTGACTAGTGAACCTTTTCTGGCATGTTGTTGTTCTTGTTTCTGTTTTATTACTAGGTGCTTCATCCAATGTAATGTTCTATATAGTATGTTAGAAATTGAATGCTAAAACTAACGATAATGACACTCTTATATATTTTTCCAAAATGTGTGATTTATTTTTAATTGAAATAAGGGATTTATTTTAATATTTCCATAGCAATTAATGGAATTTCACTCTTAAACGTCTTGCTAAAATGTAACTTGGAGACAGGTAGAAAACTCCCCCTTGTTAATGGAAAAGTTGTCGAAAGTGTAGATTTTGAGGAGAAAGTTGCTAMGAAACAATTAAATCTTTAAGAGACATGTGTGCAATTGTATGATTCATCTAGGTGCTTCATTCAATGTAATGTTCTATACACTATGTTAAAAATTGAATGCTAAAACTAACAATGGTGACATTCTCGTATATTTTTTCAAAATGTGTGATTTATTTTTATTGAAATAAGATATTTATTTTATTTCACTCTTAAACGTCTTGCTAAATTGTAACTTCGAGAAATGTAGAAAACTCCCCTTTGTTAACCCTAATATCAAAGCTTTGATTATGAGAAAACAATCACTTACATTAGATAGAATTTAATAAAATATTTTTATTAAATTATTTAATAAATGGATAAATCTAATGTTTTTAATGAATTTAATTATTTTAAATTGGTTTATAATTTTAATGAGCCAAGTTTACATATATTTTTTAATAGTTTTATAAAATTATAATAATTATTTAAAAATTGTAATTGTAAAATTTTTTAATAGTTTTATAAAATTATAATAATTATTTAAAAATTGTAATTGATTAAATTTTTATAAATATTTTTAATTTTTTATCAAAGTTTTATAATCAAAATTCAGATAATGACTCAAGCTAAACTAAAAAAATAAAATTAATATTTAAAAAAAATACAAATTTATATAATTTTTTATTTTATTTAATTAAAATTGAGAGAATTTTTTTTTATCAAATTTTTAGTTTTTTTTATTTAATAAAATTATAATGATAAATAACAAGGAAGGAAGAGAAAAAACTATAATTAGAGTTTAAACGCTCTACATCTGATGAAGCTTTTGAACGGATGACACAGTATTACACTTAATACAAATTTAAACATTCATGCATCACTTAATACAAACTTAATCTGGAACCAATAAGCTGGACACCATATTGCTTTTTAAAAAACAAACATCAACAAAACGCTGCTCTTAATTGGTAAAGGTGAAATGTAAGGAACTTCTAATTGTGATCCAATTTAAGTTAAATGTAACCATGTCATTTCAAAATCAATTCAAGTAAATGTAAAAGATGCTATTAGTGCTTTTAATACTAGTGTCTACCATAACATGTAAGGTTATGATAATGAATGGCTAATGTTCTACATTATGTAAAGTTGTTATGATTGATGGAAAATGTGAGGAGATCATATGAGATTGTGATGATTGATGTAAGATTGTGATGATTGATAGAAAATGTGAGGATAACAATAGGGAATTTTCTTACTCAAATGGTTATTATAATTATTCATATACTATGAATTTTAGATTAAAAGCTCACAAATAATATAGATTAGAATTTTGAGATTCTTTAAATATTTTGAAGTGAATTTTTTCATAAGAAATGCAAACAAGAAAATTCAAAGAAACACTTAAAATATGTATTTAAAAATTCATTACATTTCATAGGTATGAACATAATATTTGGAGTGAGTTTTTTCATAAAAATGCCAACAAGAAAATTCAAAGAAACACTCAAAACATGCATTTAAAAATTCATTACATTACTCAAAACATGGATTTAAAAATTCATTACATTACTCAAAACATGCATGTAAAAATTCATTATATTTCATAGACACCAACATAGTATTTGGAGTGAGTTTTTTCATAAGAAATGCAAACAAGAAAATTCAAAGAAACACTCAAAGCATGCATTTAAAAATTCATTACATTTCATAGGCATCAGCATAGTATTTGGAGTGAGTTTTTTCATAAGAAATGCAAAGAAGAAAATTTAAAGAAACACTCAAAACATGCATTTAAAAATTCATTACATTTCATAAGCATCCGTAGTATTTGGAGTGAGTTTTTTCATAAGAAATGCAAACAAGAAAATTCAAAGAAACGCTCAAAACATGCATTTAAAAATTCATTACATTTCATAGGCATCAGCATAGTATTTGGAGTGAGTTTTTTCAGAAGAAATGCAAACAAGCAAATTCAAAGAAACACTTAAAACATGCATTTAAAAATTCATTACATTTCATAGGCATCAACATAGTATTTGGAGTGAATTTTTCATAAGAAATGCAAACAAGAAAATTCAAAGAAACACTCAAAACATGCATTTAAAAATTCCTTACATTTCATGGACATCAACATAGTATCTGGAGTGAGTTTTTTTATAAGAAATGCAAACAAGAAAATTCAAAGAAACACTCAAAGCATGCATTTAAAAATTCATTACATTTCATAGGCATCAGCATAGTATTTGGAGTGAGTTTTTTCATAAGAAATGCAAACAAGAAAACTCAAAGAAACACTCAAAACATGCATTTAAAAATTCATTACAATTCATAGGCATGAGCATAGTATTTGGAGTGAGTTTTTTCATAAGAAATGCAAAGAAGAAAATTCAAAGAAACACTCAAAACATGCATTTAAAAATTGATTACATTTCATAGGCATGAGCATAGTATTTGGAGTGAGTTTTTTTATAAGAAATGCAAACAAGAAAATTCAAAGAAGCACTCAAAACATGCATGTAAAAATTCATTACATTTCATAGGGATCAGCATAGTATTTGGAGTGAGTTTTTTCATAAGAAAATTCAAAGAAACACTCAAAACATGCATTTAAAAATTCATTACATTTCATAGGCATCAACATAGTATTTGGAGTGAGTTTTTTCATAAGAAATGCAAACAAGAAAATTCTAARAAACACTCAAAACATACATTTAAAAATTCATTACATTTCATAGGCATCAGCATAGTATTTGGAGTGARTTTTTTCATAAAAAATGCAAACAAGAAAATTCAAAGAAACACTCAAAACATGCATTTAAAAATTCATTACATTTCATAGGCATCAACATAGTATTTGGAGTGAGTTTTTTCATAAGAAATGCAAAGAAGAAAATTCAAAAAAACACTCAAAACATACATTTAAAAATTCATTACATTTCATAGACATCAACATAGTATTTAGAATGAGTTTTTTCATAAAAAAAAATGCAAACAAAAAAATTCAAAAAAACACTCAAAACATACATTTAAAGATTCATTACATTTCATAAGCATCAGCAGCATGTCAGCATGTTGGTAGCTAACATTTTTTCAAAATCAAATGGTGCCCTGTCTCAAAGCTATGCTTCTATTCAAATTGAAAAATGTACATAACAAATGAATTCCATCTACAAGTTATTTCTATTACATTTCATTCATACGAATACACACAAATTCAAATTACAAGGGAAATGTAACCATGTCATTTCAACTTCTAATCGTGAAATGTAAAAAATGCTATCAGTGCTTTTAACACCAGTGACTCTTAAGAAAATACAAAATGTTTAAATAGGACTGAAGTTAAAAGAAGTAAAATTACGTGGACATTTCGGATCGGCAGACTGGACAGGTATCTCCAAAACCCAGCCATGTAGAAATGCAACTGCGATGGTAGACGTGGCCGCACTCCAGTTGAGATGCCTCTTCACCTAATTTAAAGTTGTCATGGCAAATTGGGCAGGATGAACTGATACTGTTAGGGTTATTGACATGATGCTCCGAAATCGTTATGGCTCTGTCTGTGTATTCAAATCCTCTCGGCATCTCCTCTATAATGGCACATGCCCTTAGATCTATGTCCTCTATAGGCCGGAATAATTGGTCTAGTGAATACTGCTGACCAGTATTAGGTTCCCTTCTGTCTACATCCTCTATTTCATTAACATTAGCATGCTCGACTGAAGTGGCTATCTCGTGGATAGTTTCTTCTGTAGCCAGCTGATTCTGTGGACCAAGAGGCGGCAATGCTTCTTCTACTACAATATCTTCTGTCTGGCTGGGAATTTCTTCCATGTGATTATCAAAGACATGCTCGTCTGAATTGGAGACATGCTCGTCTGAGGAGGGATTTGATGATTTTCCACCATCGTCGCTCCAACTCGTACTTCGCCGATCTGGGCCTCTTTCTTTTTGATTTTCCATATCTGATAGCCTCTGCAAAATTGGAAACAAAAATTCAACCTCTTTACTTGCTAAAGATTTTTTTCGATAAATACTGTGTGCGAGATCTTAATCTTTAGATTGGACACTTCACCAATTCTGAGCACATAAAAAACTTGTATAGTAGAAAGAATGCCGAGTTTCATTTATAAAACAAAAAAATAAGTGACGGTTGAGAAAGAACGTACACCGTCAATTAATGGATGGTAAGTAGCCGTGAAGATATAAAAAAACTTGTATAGTAGAAAATAATGCTGAGTTTCGTTTATAAAACAAAAAATTAAGGGACCGTTGAGAAAGAAAGTACACCGTCAATTAATGTATGGTAAGTAGCCGTTCAGATATACATAAATAATTTAAAGGAGATGAGAAAAATGAAGGGTCAAATTAGACGGTTAAATTAGGAAAAGACTAAAACTCATTTATAAAACAAGATAGTAAGTGACCATTGATAAAGATTACATGCCAATTAATTTATGGTAAGTATCCGTTGAGATATGCACAAATAATTTCAAGGCGATGAGAAAAATGAAGAGTCAAATTAGACGGTTAAATTAGGCAAAGACTAAAAGTAAGGAGAGGAAGAATTAGCTAGCCATTGAAGTAATAAGATTTCAGAGGGTAAAATGTGGGAGTAATAATATAAAATGTGGAGGAAAGTTTAAAATTTATCATTAAAATATCTTAGAAATATAAAAAAAAGAATATTAGTAAAATAATCAGATGTTAAAGTGATTAGATGAAAAAAGGGGGATAGATGAGAGGAGGCAGTCGTTAAACTTTATGAGTATTTAATTGTTTTTTCCATTTTTAATAGTCAAATACGATAAATTTTTAAATTTACATATTATTAATGATCTTCACTTCCTGTATCCATGTATATAATGTAATACAAATATATTATTAATAACAATGATGATGATGATGATGATGATGATGATTAATGTACACTAAGACCAAATTGGTCTATCATACCTTAAGAGGGTAAGTGATTACTTGGGATTCTTTAGAATTTTGTTTATGTGCTCTAAAAGCACTAAGAGAAGCTTTCTGATATCATCATAGTTTTGTCGAGTTAAGAGGTTAGGAAGGTTGGTAGTGTGACCAATATTTTGAAAATGAGATCTAATCTAGGTATAGGATGGACAATCTAAGAGAAAGTACCTTTCATCTTCAACCTTCTTAGTGTGACAATGGTGACACACTCTTTCATCCCATGGCATTTTAGGAATTGACCAATGCCAAGTTTCACATTGGAGCTAGTCAGAGGTTCTTATCTTAGCAATGCTTACTTTTTTATTTACACTTGTCAAAACAAATAGATAATTTTGATCTTCTAGATTATGGTTCATTACATTTTTATAATACCTTAATTTTCTTTTTTCCTCTAACTCTTTTTCACATCACGTTTTCTCTTAAATTTTGATTTGATGATATTTTTAATAGTATCTTTATTCTGCAAAATGGTGACTTCCATGATTCCCCAATAGTTTAGCCAAGACCAGACATATTTATCACATCCTCACTTGAGTTGATGGTGGTTACGACTTGAATTTGAAGCAATTTTAGGAAGCCTCTTTTCTTCCATGTTGTTTAACTTGTTCTTATACATTAGGTAATCTAGTCATAGCCATGCTCTCAATGGGGTAGAGGCTTGTTTATAAGAGGAGGATGGGATATGATGCATTTCCTTTAATTTTGAGATTATAGGTTATAAAACTCTTTTGCATTTTCTCTATATTTATCTAGGATTCACGAGAGATACTATAACCCCAAAATTCACATACATAAAGAAAAACAAGAGTAACAAGTGTCTCGAAGAAAATTTTCTTCTTATCCCAACTCTGAAGATCGGTTGATTTACAATTGTTTTCAAGCCCATAATAATCTTTCCATCCCCCAATAATCCTTTTCTCAATGCTATAATTCGAGTTGATCTTGTGGTGAATATCAATTCCAAGATATTTGTATGAAGTCACTTCCTCCAAGTTGTTGTTGTTGTATACGAAGGTATCATAAGTGCTCTTATTGGATTTAATAATCATGACCTTAGTCTTATCTGTATTAATAGTCATACCCATATTTGAGAAAAAATACTGCAGGATTATTAGTTAGTTTTCAATATCACGGGGACTCATTTCCATAATAGCAGTATCATCGACATAAATAAGAAGATTGATGACTATACCAGTGAGAGTAGGGCCAACACAACCTATTTTTTCCAAGCAATCTTCTAACTTGTTAATCTGTATTCCAAAAAGGGTAGGGGACAAGGGACAACCTTGTTTGACTCCAATACTGCAGTTAATATCTTTTAACCAACCCTCTTTGTTTTTAAACTTAGTAATAATGTTCTAATACATCCTTATTACAACAACCATCAACTCGAGGGGCAATTTATCTCTTACAACCTATTCCAAAGGTCTTTCCTAGGAACCATGTCAAAATCTTTTCGAAAGTCAAGAAAACAACAAAAAAAATTGGTTTTAGCATTGCATAACTCCTCTGTAATGATCCTAAAGGTAACAATATGGTCCACAGTTGAATGATACCTCCTAAACTTAGCCTGCTCTTTAGCTCCTTTACCGTGACTTTCTAGTCAAAGGCTAATATTCTTTTCCAAAATAATTCCATAAAACTTGACTAAAATCAGGTTAATCATAATGGTCCTATAATTAGAGGGAATGTTTCTATCCCCATTTTTTAAAATAGGAACAATGAGGGTTTGCATCTAGGGTTTAGGGAATCCCTACTTGACTACTAAATTGAAGAGCTTGTGTATGTGAGACATAAGGATAGGCCCTCCGATTTTAAAAATTGCAGCTTGGTAGTCTTCAATGTCCTTAGTTTTCCCATTTGCAAGTCGTTTAACCCTGAACTCTATGTCATCTAAAGAAAAAACTTCATCCTCCGTAGGGACAATAAGAATGGTGTCCATGGAATTAGAGAACTCGTAAAGAATTTTAAGGTTGGAATTCGAGTCCTTAAAGGGAATCATATTATTTTATTTAGTATTGTGGCAGGGATGATTTTAAGGATGGAAATTTATTTTAAAATGTAGAAACCTTGGCGAATATTACTAATCCTTCATATATCAACTATAAATGTTTAGCAATATTTTTTAAAAAATATTCAACTTTATAAGTATTTTATATAGTTTTTATAAAATTTTGGCGATTTTTAAGGTAAAATAATTTTATCCTATAGAATTTGGGCAAATCATTTTTAAAATAGTGAATCTCATTTTTGGAAAAACCAAGGAAAATTATCCCATGAGCGAAAATTAGCCCCTAAAATCATCCTTGTATTGTTCTTTAGAATTTGTCTCTAGAACTTCTTAGGATCCAACTTAGATAGTTGTGAAAGTTTCTCTTCCTTTTATTGATATAGTACCTTTTTTTCCCATTTAATTAGGGATTTGTACATATTGATCTTATCAAGTTTTAAGGATTCATTAGAAGCATACCTAATGTCTTTCCTATCAATTTTACATTCTTTATCATACCAAGGGTTGGTCGTTCTATTATTCTTTTTATACGACACCTCGAAAGAGAAATTCTTAATAGAAGTGGAAAGGGTAGTTTTTAAATTATGATAGTGTTCTTCAATGTTGTACTTATAAGTTATGTTATTTAACTTACTATTTAAGCCCTTTAATAAAAATTCAACTTTACTTTTGTCAAAGTGCAATTTCCTTTGACTATTTGAATTCTCTTCAATGATGCTCCCATGCATGGAAAATTTTAGATTTAGGGTTAAAGGTTTATGATCAAAGTCAAGTTCATGGTCATTTAAAAAGTCAAAAGTTGTTATATGGTTAGAAACAAGGATATAAGATAGCACATAACCTATGACACTACTACCTAGCACATGAATACAAGTCATCCAGTTGGAGTTTGGCAACTTCATTACTCCATTGCAAATTATTAGGTATTGAGAGTTGCAGAGCTTGACCAACTCAGTACCAAACAAATTCTCAATGAGGTCTTTAGAGCTTCTTTTGTAGCTATTAGATAAAACAAGTTCCTCATCTAGCCATAAAATATTATGGTTAGAATCAATACTTAAAATCGTATCTTGTTTAGTTGCAATCATAGCATTAAGGTATCCTATTAGGAGGATATTACCTTCATTTTTCAAACTATAAATACCTTTTTCTAAATTATTATAGGGACAATTGCTATCTAGATTGTTTTTCTTATAAAAAGTAGAATTAATAGGTGTAAAATAACAAATCTCTATATACATATTCTTAGCATTGGTGTCTAGAATTTCTATCCAAATGCACTGATTGAGAGGGTCCATATTATGAATTTGAATGTGAGGGGAAATGCTCTTTCTAATATAACAAGCTATGCCTCATATCCCTCTATGGTGGGACTTTTTGTTCCATGCCAACCACAAGAAAAATCCTTCTATGTTAAGAACCTTAGACTCCTCATGTTGCCAAGTTTCAACCAGAAAAAAAATATCAATATCACTTGGGATCCAACTTATCATAGGACCTTTACGCCATGGAAATCCACGAGAGTTCCAAAAAAGTATCCCGAGTGTCCCAAATTCCCATTTATTATTATCCTTTTAGTCTCTGTCCCTAACAATAAATTTTCGATTTCTAATTAGTTCCCATTTTCCTTCTTTCTTGTCTTCTTTTACCTTTTGAACTTCCTTCCTTAATTCAGCTTGATATTCAAGAATGAGGTCTTCATTTATAAATATTCCTGACCCTTTTAAACTCATATATTTACTAGATATGCTATATTTATGGTCATTACAACTTACTTTCACATGAACCAACCTATCTTTATGATCAATTATTTTTCCTAGCCTCTTTGCTTCTATGAGGTAAATGGTATCAATTTGTGATTTATTATTTAATTCTTCTTTTACTATTGCTAGTGTATCCTTCTCTTGTTGTTCATTTATACCAAACATTATGAGACCTGTTCAAGGATCTTTTATTATGCTCATGGTCAAGTTTGATTAGTTTATTCATTTCCTCTTTGATGGGTTTGATATCCAATTTGTTTTCTAGATTACTGAGGGTCATATATTAAAATAAAAACAATATATTATATAATAATAATATTATGTATTATAATATATAATATAATATAAAATAATAACAATTTCCTAAATCTGAATGTTTATTTTTGTGTAAAGCATACATAATACAAGTTATACAGATATAAATTATATAGCAAAGGCCATGCATAGTACATGTTACAAATTCTATAGCAGATGAAGGCTACAACTTGCAATCTGTATGCATATCACATTGCTTAAGTTACAAATATTATATCATAGGCTATGTAGGTGTGCACATGGATGATCACAACTTAAAATTCATTGGGATTCCTTGGAAATCAGATGGTATCACATGGTGGAAAAGTGAAGGTTGAGAGGGAAGAAAAAATCAAGGATTTAAAACTTGCATGCAAATATTGAGAGAGGTAAGGATCATTAATATTAAATTGCAATTGCAGTAATGGAAATTGTATTCCTTTGGATGAAGCTAGAAAACACATTCTTGCACCCTTATTCTCTCATTATATTTGGTTTTGGAGAATCCACATTTAAATACCTTCCTACGTGTGTTTTTAATGTCTTCCTAAATATTGATAATAATAATAATAATAAACATGGGTGTAGTTGACCTCTCACAAGATCTATTTTATTTCATTTTAGAAAACATTAGTAGTTGCTATTTAAAAATCACATCCAACATAATTCAATAATATTTATTATTTCATTATATTAATAATGATAATTATTGCAAATTTTGCAATCCATAAATTTTATTATTATTTTTACAACAACCATTCATAACTACTTTTTTCCTTTTCCTATAGGCTGTAGCTATATTGGCATCATTGCATGCACATGTTAGAAAAATAGGATCACAAAGCAATAAAATAAAACAAGTGTGGAAATAAAACACAAAAGATACATAATACAATAGAGACAGAGATATATGTGGTTCACCCAGTGTGGGATACGTCCACCAGAGAAATTTTCAGGTCCTTCCTTTATTATTATCCAACGAAATGAAGGGATACAACCTACAACACACCTGCTTTAAATTCATCATCCTTCTCTCATAGTCTCCTCTCTCAGAATATAATAATCGCATACATACACAACCACAATACATTCCCTCATAAAAGCGAGTTTTCTTCTGGGGAAAAAACCCTAAAATAACTTCTATCATAATATATACGACCTTATAATGAATGGGCCAGATTGACTAAACAATTACAATATTTTACAAGGAAAGTTTTCCCAAAAATTTTCTTTGGGGGCGCTGCCCCCCGAATCCATCGCTAGGTGGGGGATACAAAAATTGTCATCGCCCCCCCTAGATCATTCTAGAAACAATAGTGGGGGGGGGATCCCCCACACACTTCCCATTAGGGAATAGGGTCCAAGCACGACTGAAATAATCCTCTGAATCTCGAAGATAATCAAGCTCCTCAACCAATAATCTCCCACTTGGAGATTGATCACAACAACTCCACTATTGTTGTACCTAGATTATGATCCACCTTGGACATGAAAAATTTATCATATTCACATTAATTCTTGAAGGCCAACTTAAACTGAGCAAGAACTCAGTTTCTCCCTAGTCACTACCTTTGTTAACATGTCTGCAAGATTTTGGCTAGTATGTATATTTTCCAACTTCAAATGTCTATCTTCCAAGACAGATCATATGGAATGGTACCTGATCTGTATATTCTTAGTTTTAGAAAGGAAGGCTGATTTCTTTGTAATATGAATGACACTCTCACTATCACAATACAACTGATTATTATTCTTCTTCTTTCCCAATTCCTCCATAAACCTCTACAACCAAATCGTCTCTTTGGTAGCCTCTGTAGCAACAACATACTCTGCTTCTATTGTTGAAACTGAAAAAACCTATTGCATTTTTGAAATCCAAATTAATGTTGTTCCACCTACAGTAAAAACATATACTGTGGTGTTCCTCCTGCTATCTTTATCACCTTCCATATCTTAATCAACATATCAATGTAGAACAATGTTTGAACCTCCAAAACATAATCCATGAGTAGTGGTACCTCTCAAATACCTAAGAATCCACATTAATTCCTCCAAATGTTTTTTACCTAGATTGTTCATATACTTTCTCACAACTCCCACTGCATGTGAAATATCTGATCTTGTGCAAACCATCCCATACATCAAGTTGTCAACTGTTGATGAACAAGGGACCCTAGACATGTATTATATCTCCTCCAGTGTCTTGAGACACATTTCCTTAGTTAATTTGAAATGGATGGCCAAAGGTGTACTAACTAGTTTTTCACTCTGCATTCTAAACCTCTCCAACACCTTCTCTATGTACTCACCTTGAGACAATGTTAGTTTGTGATTTTCCTTGTCTCTTGTTATTCCCATAGCAAGGATTTTCCTTGCAACACTCAAATCCTTCATTACAAATGAACTAGATAATTTATTCTTGAGCACATTTATGCCTTTCATATTAGACCCCGCAACAAGAATTTCATCTACATACAATATCAATATAATATTACTTCTGTTTCTATCCTTTTAAAATAAACATAGTGATCCGAGCAACATCTATTATAACCTTATTCTGTCATAAGCATGTAAAAATTAAAATAAAAATTCCTTGGAGCTTTCTTTAGGCCATACAAAATCCTCTTCAACTTGCATACCAAATTCTCCTTTCCTTTAACCTCATACCCTTGTGGATGCTTCATATAAATCTCTTCCTTCAAATCCCCATGGAAAAAAGTTTTATTTACATTTAACTGTTCAAGATGAAAATCTACTACTGCCACAAGACATAAAATATTCCTAATTGAAGTCATATTAAAAACAAGATAAAATATTTCATCAAAATATACACTTCTTTTGTGCAAACCCCTTTACAACAAGTCTAGCCTTGTACCTCTTTTTTACTCCATCTTCTTCCTTCAAACTATAAACCTATTTATTTTTCAATTCTCTTTTCCCTATAGAAAATTGAACCAAGTCCCAAGTTGATCTATATTTAGGAACAGAACAAACTAATTAACAGACTCCATACAATAAACACACATATATGAAGAATAACACAGATATCTAGTGAACACTATCTTCTATTGAATAATGAAATAGGCTAAAAATTTAAAACTACAGAACTTAAACATTTGCTAGAATGGTGGTAGCTATTTCTGAGAAGAGATGTGGTTGTTATGCACATCCGTCTGAGAATAACAGATTATGATGAGGCTTCAGAGGCCTTTTTGATATTACTCATGAATTCCAAAACACTAGACATAAAAAAACCTAACCCTAGATGGTGAAACGCCAAAAGTCATGTGGGCCCCTATGGGTAAGTTGGTGTAAGTTGGTACCTCAACTTCCTAGGGTCATAAATTTTGCATATGACCTATGTTTTAAGTTTTTGATATCCCGTTGGGAATTTCTGTTAGAGAGCTACACATTTCTCCATCAAACTCGGACTCCATATACAGTTTAATTGTGGCAAGCCAAAGAAACAATGTTTGGGGCCCCAAAATGGCCTTGGAAGTACAATAAGATATGCTGACATGAAAACATACAAAATAATCTAGTTGGATTAGGCATAAGGCCATGAGTATCCTACTATAGGATGTGTGGGGTTTCATAAAGCCCCATAAGTGTAGAACCCACAATTACAAAGAAGTATAGAAGAACGTGCTGGAAAAAAGCGAACAAGAGGAGCCAGTTGGAATAGGTGGGTGGCCACCAATATCCACCTAAATCAAGACTCCCCCCTTAAGAAGCAATGGTCGCCAATGTGTTTATCTCCTCCATCAGGTGAGGAAACTTATTCTAGATTTGGCCCTGGTTGAGCCACTTTCCTTGGAGTAGGAGTTTCTCTTCCTTGACAACTCGACAAAGTTGGATCCTCTACTCATGAGTGCCCTTGACCCGTGTGTCAAATATTTGATCATTGGATTCATGTTCCATGCATTCAGGGTTGAGTTATGTTGGTTTTATTTGTTCGACGATCTCTGATGTGTCCAATAATGGTGTAAAATATGGCCAAAGGAAGTCCACACTGAACACTGGATGTAGGCCAAGGAAGGGTGGAGTGTTGAGCTCAAAATCATTTCTACCCATAGCCTTGGTGATAGTGTAAGGTCCATAGAGAAGTAGTTGAAGCTTTTGATGGGGCCCCATGAGATGTTCCTTCTGCAAATATAAGCAAATTTTGTCCCCAACCTAAAACTGGTGTGGTACCCTATTTTGTAGTATACCTAGAGAGGTAATATGGGGTACCTATGGAGGTACCCAATGGGAATGTGGTTATGTATTATTAGTGGAAGTCATTTAATATATGAGAATGTGGTCATTCAATGTAAGTTGGACTAGGTCCACTATATTAATAAAGGCTCAATATGGTAGTTGGATGTAATAAATGTGAGAAGGCTCTCTAGAAGGTTCCTAGGAGATAGAGAGATCTATGTAAAGAAGTGTAAGCAATATAATGAAACATAGTGAATAATATTGTGAATGTATCAAGCATTGCTTGAGGAGTGTTATCATTCCTTAAGGATTAATATATGGTGTTACCATACCTCAAGGGTTTTGGTTATTTCTTGTGTTCATTGTTTTGGTGAATGGTTTATGGTTTATTATTGGTCTTATTGAAGTATATTTGTAGATATAGTATTGGTTCTTAACAATGGGTATAAGAGAATTTTCCTTGGCCAAATAAGGGAATAAATGTTTTCTCTTTTTTGTACAATTTTTCTAGGGAAGAAAAAGAGGGTGATGCACTTCATGTTTATATATGAAGCTTTATGAGTTGAATTTGACATAAAAAATTGGGTATTTGAATTCCCCTTAGAAAAATACCTAATTTTAGAAAACAATCAGCCTAAATGGAGTCCAAGAAGTGAAGTTATGAACATTTTAAATTCAGTCGTTTTTCAGGGTTTTTCCGAAAAAAGCCACGATTTTCTGCAGTAATTTATTTTTAAACCCTTGTTATATTTTTGGGTTTTTTCATAGCAAGATGAATTTTACATGGAAATCTAATGGACCTAGTATTGAATCTTTCATTAAAGAAATAAATTCAACATGGGAAGAGAACTAGCCCCATTGGGTAGCTCTCAAATTACAAGGTGATGCTGCCATTTGGTGGAAATCATTTGATTATAAGGAGATGATGACACTCTTCAATGGATAATTTGAAAAAATATTGTTAGACAAGTGGTCTCATGGAAAAAATAAAGATACAGAGAAAACCAAGGGTTTATTTTCATGTGACAAATCTATATTTCAGGTTCATGGCTGTATTCATAAAGAAAATGTCATTGTTTCTACTAACCCTAGTTGCCTGCATAATTTTATAAATGTTCAGTTGGTAAATAGATTGAAAGTTACAATAAAGAATATTCAAAGCACACAAGTTGAGTTTTAAAATGTTCAAATTGTTAAAGATTTGAATATTAACAAGGATAAATATGTGTTGCATTCAAATTTTTATGCTATGGATATGGATGAAGTAGATATTGTTTTGGGGTATCCTTAGATAGAACTAGTGAGTAACATTAATATTAATGTTCAAAAGAAGTTTTCAAAATCGTGGTACAAGAAAAAGACAATCACATTGCAGGATGTATCTCTTAATAAGAAATATGGGCCCATAGAGGCCAAGAAAGCAGTTATTATCGAGTCCAAAGTTGAATCAGAGGCAAAGTCTATAGAAGGAGATGAAGAAAACCCACAAGAAGGACACAATAAAGAAGCTAAGGAGGTCATTGAATCAACGACACACTGTGTTTCATATTTGAATAAAATAGAACATATTCCTATATTTATTGTTTATAGTCATCCGCATCATATAGAGAAACAATAATCATGAAGGCAAGGGCATGAGAATCAACACACTTATGCACCAACATGGAACCAAAAAGGAAACCAATCCAAATGTACACGGAGGCCTACCAACAGTACAGGAAGACATCAAGATAGAGAACCAATCCCATGGAAACATTGACATAATGTAGAGAAAGATCAAGGTGGCAAGGCAACAATTGGAAATCATGTTCATCT
>JASDQU010735782.1:260561-271573 GCA_032191745.1 Picea mariana | reverse complement strand
TGCAACCGTTCAACATGATTTAGGTTCTGATTCAGGTGATGAAACAAAGATCACATCCATGGGTTATCAAGGTAATGGTTCTAATGCTAGTACTAGTTCTTCAAGTAACAATAATATCAATGTAACTCAACAAGAAAAAGAGAGAATTGAACTTTTTCACATAAGGGTTGTTTCAAAGCATACTAAGATAGATACTCTATTTGATACTGGATCTCAAGCAAACCTTATATCTGAAGAAACTGTCAAGAAATTAAAGTTGGAAACAATTCCACATCCTAAGCCATACCCTCTTGGTTGGATATGTGATAATGCTAAGTTACAAGTAACAAGAAGGTGTAAACTTAGGTTTGTTATCACTGCAAATTTCATTGATGAGGTAGAGCTTGATGTTATTCCATTGGATATTTGTGGTATTGTGTTGGGAAGCCCGTATTTGTATGATAGGAAAGCTATTTTTCATCATCATGAGAATAAGTATCATTTGTTTAAGAATGGAGTAGAGTACATTGTTAGAGCCCATACAAAGAAGATGAATTTATCACTTGTAAATGCGGGACAAATGAAGAGATTAGTCAATGCTAGCAAGAATTTTGTTCTCTTAATGATTAAACCCAAAGAAGATATTGAAACTAAAGCATTTCAAGGTTGTGATACAAAGTTGAAATCCAATCTATATGAAGTTGTTAATCAATATGATGAAATGTTTAAAGAACCTAAGGGATTACCTCCGAAAAGAGGAATCCAACATGAAATTCAATTGCAACAAGATTGTCCTCTTCCAAACATCGGTATGTACAGAATGTCAGTTATGGAAAATGTTGAGATTAAAAAACAAATTCAAGAGTTACTCGAAAAAGGGGTTATTGTACCAAGCTCATCGCCATGTGGATCTCCAATTGTGTTAGTGCCAAAGAAAGATGGTACATGGCGTATGTGTGTTGATTTCAGGGCTTTGAACAAAATTATAGTAAATAATCGTTATCCTCTTCCTAGAATTGATGATTTGCTTGATCAATTAAAAGATGCTAAATATTTTACTAAGTTAGATTTGAGAAGCAGATATCATTAGATCAGGATTGCCGAGGGAGACACATGGAAGACAACTTTCAAAACTAAGCAAGGTTTGTTTGAATGGATGGTAATGCCTTTTGGACTTTGCAATGCACCTGCTACTTTTATGAGAGTTATGAATGATGTCTTAAGGCCTTTTCTGGATGATTGTGTTATTTTCTACTTGGATGATATTTTGATCTTTAGAAAATCTCGTGAAGAGCATGTTGAACATGTGAAACAATTTTTGGATGTTTTGAGAAAAGAAAAAATATTTTTGAAGTTGTCCAAATGTGAACTTGGAAAGACTTCACTTATTTACTTAGGACATATTGTTGGTGGAGGTGAATTAAAAATTGATCCCTCTAAGGTTAAAGTTATATTGGAATGGTCTAAGCCCAACAATGTGACAGAGGTAAGAAGTTTTTTGGGAGCAGCCCAATATTGGAGGAAGTTTATTGCTAACTTTTCTTCCATTGCAGTTCCATTACATGTAGTGACAAGTGTCAAGCAAGTTTTTCAATGGGGAGGAAAGAAACATAAGGATTTTGATACTTTGAAAGAGAAGATCAGTTCAACGCTTGTTCTTGCACTTTCGAATTTAAGACAACCTTTTGAAATCCAAACATATGAAAGCAATTATGCAATGGGAGCAGTTTTTCTACAACATGGTAAGCCCATTTGTTTTCATTCTGAGACTTTTAATGGTGTTGTGATTAACTATCCTACTTATGATAAGGAATTGTATGCATTGGTACAAAGTGTAAAAAAATGGAAACATTATTTGTTGGGGAAAGAAACCATTGTGCACACCAATCATCAACCACTTCAATACTTACAATCACAGACAAAGCTACAACAAGCTAGGCACTTCAGATGGATGGGTTTTCTTCAACAGTTCCACTTGGTCATCAGGTATAAGAAGGCCATTTTTAACAAAGTCGCTGATATGATTTCAAGGCCTATTATTAGTGCTTCAGTTATTCTTAAGCATAGTCCTATCATGCATGAAAGTTATGTTGAGCAATATGCTTTGGATACTGATTTCAAAGAAGTATATGAAATTTTGTGCCACTCTAACCATGTTGAATAATTGGATTACCATGTGCATGATAATCTTTTGTATCATCTTGGCAAGTTATGTATTCCACGGGGAGAAAGAATCAACATTATAAGAGAAACACATTCTTCTCTTATTGCTGGTCATTTTGGTGTAGGAAAGACAATGGCTAATTTGCAAAGGTACTGCTACTAGCCTAAAATGAATGAAAATGTTTCAAGATATGTTCAAGGATGTTCGTTATGTGCCACAAGTAAACCTAGCAATCGAAATTTGGGTTTGTATACTCCACTTCTGGTTCCTTCTCGACCTTGGGAAAGTATTTCCATGTATTTTGTAGGTGGTTTGCCTATGTCGAGACGAAATCATGATTATCTTTATGTTGTGGTTGATCATTTTAGCAAAATGTGTATTTTGATGCCTTGTACTAAGTAGGTTACAAATGAACAAATGGCACAAATGTTCTTTCAAAATGTTTGGGTGAATTTTTGGATTACCTAAGTCCATTATTTTTGGTTGAGTTTACGGGCACTCATGGACACCAAACTTAAAAAGAGCACAGCTTTTCATCCGCAAATAGATGGTCAGACAAAGGTGGTAAATCGAACAGTGGTGCATCTTCTTCGTGCTTATTGCAGCAAGCATCCTAAACTTTGGGATGAGCATTTACACTACATTCAGCATGCGTACAATCGAGCTAAGCACTCTTCGACTCAAACGTCGACATTTGAAGCATGTTTTGGCTATTTGCCCAAATCTCCTTTAGATTTTATCTTTGGGAAGGATATTTATATCGATGGTCAATATGACATTGATAGGGCAGAAAAGTTCATTGAACAAATTCAGTCGATACATCAAGTGGTGCAAGAGCAATTGGAAAAGAGTCAAGCCAAGTACAAGACGAGACATGACAAGCATCATGTTGATCATAGTTTCCAAGTTGGATATGAAGTTTGGCTTTACATCAGTAAGGAGAGGCTTAAAGGAGAAGGTAAAAAATTGAAACCGATTCGATATGGTCCTTTCAAGATTATCGACAAGATTGGTAACAATGCCTTTCATTTAGATTTGCCTCCTTATATGCAAATGTATGCAGTTGTTAATGTTGAGAATTTGAAATTTTATGAGCCTCCGTTGATTGATTATCATGGAGAGCATGTTCAGATTCATTCTATAGATGATTTTTCCCCAAAATATCTTACAGAACTGCATGAAGACACCATCCTTGACAGGAGAATGCGAACTTCAAAACGAGGAAATGTGGAGTATCTTCGAGTTGGTCTTAAAGGTACAAATCCAAGAAAATCCAAGTGGATTGAGGTTGGAAGGGTGAGGGAACTATACCCTCATCTTCACATAGAATGAAAATAGTCTTTTGGAGGTCCAAAAGCTTCCCAATGGGGAGGTGTGATCAGGGGATCAAATTTTGCTCAAAAATTCAAAGTGCTTGGAATCGCTTCAAATCAGACGAGAGCGAAGGCCTCGTCGTTGCAAACCCAATGCAACTCATTTGGTTTCAAACAGACATTAGGAGCGAGAGATATCACAATCTATTCGAATCGTCAAATAGGTAAAAAAAGGACGTTGATTGGGTAGTCCGTACAGGCTAACGTGGCAGAGACCGTACATCTGTACACTGACATGGAAGAGGTGATGTGGTAGTTTTGGATTGGCTGACAGTTGGACGAATCATGTTTCGACACGTGGAAGTTTTTGGTTTGTGGTTGAGTGCCATGTGGCCCAATCATGGGTTGCCACGTGGCACCATTATATTGGATATTGGTTCAAAACTATATGGAGTCCGTGGGATTCGAACCTCAAACCTCCCCACTGGTCAAAGCCTTTACAAAGTCCACCCTGCCAACGGGCCACGCGTTGTTCCTTGTTAACTATATGTGTTAAAATATATTTGAATTAAAGTAATGTTACATATGGAGGGGGGTCGGGCCGGGGCTTAGCCTCGACCCGCGGTTCTATTGTTTATACATATGACCATTACCATATTATATGTGTGGGAGTTGGTATTACAAACGGAGCCCAGCCCTGGTTTCACATGTGACCACAGTTCCAACGCGCGTGGGTTTACGTATGGCAAATGGTTGAGCCTCCGAGCATATGACCTATGGCAGGTGACCTTACCACAGAGAGCACGGGGAATTTGTGTTTAAAACTTAGCCCTTTTATATTTGTACGAGGTCACATGACCCACATGTGCCCATGAGTTTGACAGCTAGGGGCTAGCACGCCCATAACCATCCTACAGTTCACATCGTTGGCGCGGTTGCATTTGGTGCCAGGTTTTTGCACTTAAATAAGCGTGTGTGATAGGTTGAATGTACAAGGGTGTGTTTTGTAGATGCAGAGACATCAAGCTTGAAGGGAAGACTTCAAGGAAGAATATCTTCTTTGTTTTTTGGCCAAATGAGGTGCCGAAAAAGCCCAGCTAGGGGTTTTTGGACGTTCTGAAGCCATTAAAGCAGTCTATTTGGCAGCTTGAGCATTGTAAAGCACATTTTTGAGAACTTTGAGCAAATAATACAAATGATCCATTGGAAGCTGGACTAGGAGATGTAGCCCAAGAGAGGGGTGAACTCCTTTATCATTTGTTGTGTTATGTGTTTTCTGTTCATTGATTATGCTACTGTTTATATGCATCTTGAATAAGTAAATATTATTAATAATGTGTTGCAAAGTTGATCCATTTGCTTTTAACACATAAATTTTACTTGCAAATATTTCCAAGTTTACAAGTCTTCTTCATTTTTAGATCAAATTGTTAGAGGATCTACCTTGGATTTTTATAGCTTCCCCCTTGTTAGAGCTTCCAAGTTCTAATTGTATGCTTTGAATTTGACTTGGGATTAAAATTTCTCTAAGTTTTCCATACAAAGTAAAGTTTTGATTTGTAGGAGAAGTAGAAGTTGATGAGTGGTCTAGTTTGGAGGAACTTGAACTCGAGTGATGAAGGTGTCGATAACATTAATAAATACGATGCCTTATTTATTAGATCATATTGTACCTCTCATGGTATGGATCCATGGTCTCCCAAATAATACCTTGTATTCTTATTTTGGAAATTTAAATACTCAAATGTCACCCTTGTTTTGATTCCATAGGCATCAATTTCTATTGTTGTCATCCTTCCCAATGATTATCAAGTAACATGGTTTGCGACCCTAGTCACTATCTTTCTCTATTTCAATCATGGTTTCCCAAATCATCCCAGAATCCTAAGGAAATGAATTTAATTTATGATTTAGTGTCTACTAATACATTCTTGATTTGTTTGTCCATTACAACTGCAGGTATTTGTAATTAGTTTTAAAAAATGGAGCTAATTTTGTGTACCTAGGTTTCTTCCAGGTCACTTTCCTGGTCTTCATTGATGTTTAATAAACATTCAAAGAAATCCTTGATTTTTCTTGGATGTTATTTTAGGAAATTGTTTTAATTTATCAACAATATCCTTCATTTGATTGTCTTTTTTCTCCTTTCATGATTTATCTTTCTATTTTCTCTTTTGATCCCTTATTTCTTGAACAACTTCCTTATAGATTTTCTTTTGTAGTTTGAAATCCATGTTCTCTCCCACCCCAAATTATGGTCTACAATATCCTTTTGATCTCACCTTGGTTGCAACATGAGCCTCTTTTGGTTTTGGATATATTTCAATTTGTATAATCTTATCACTTTTCTCCCAGGGTTCCTTCAATAATACTAGACATTGTTTGGTTTCTCGATGTGTGCCCCCAATTTCCATAGATGTAACATTTGCATGCTAATTTTCCTCTCAAAAGTGTCTAGACATTAGGGTGGTTGTTCAACTATGCTCATACTTTCTAGACATTGATATCCTTTCCCTATTCAAATATATGGCTTGTGAATGTTCCTCTGTTATTTCCTTTTAGATACCTAGGTTTGTAGGATCCTTGTTGATTTCTTGGATTCTTAGGGCAATGTTTCCATGAGTGATCTGATGTGTTATGGGTTTGGTAGAAATTGAAATTGACCATATTCCTTGGTCTTGTATTATCCTTCTAGATATCCTTAAGCCTCTGGTCCTGTGTTGTCTTAGGTTCATGTTGCTTCATTTCTCGCATTTTCTTTTGTTCTACCTCTGTATTTCCAACCTTTCATCATGTTCTTCCTTTTGATTATTATTTTGTTTTGTTTCAGTCACTACTTCTCCTTATATTTGGATGGATGCATGTACCACCTCCTTATGTTTATTAGAGTTTTTTTTTCTTACATGTGCTCCGATTGCAAGAAGAAATCATGTAATAAACTAATCCATTTTCATTATTTTTGACACATCACACGTAATTTGTTCAATCAAATTTCTCAATATATCATCATAGTGGACCGTGCTTTCTCGTTTCATCTATTTTATATCCCTAAGTTGTGTATTTATTTATGGTATTTCATCCAAATATGCATAAACATCTAGTATTTTTTCGATGGTTTCTTGCCATGTGTTGAAAAGTTGATTCTTTTCACACCTTTGATACCATGTCAATATTGGTCCTCTTAGTGACCCTTTGAAGATTTCCCATTTCTTTGTTGGACCCACTTCATCTACCGCCTACTAGAGCATGTTAATGAGAAATCAATGATCCTATTTATTCATGGATCCATCAAGCATTGGTATTTGTGACATGTCAGTTTGGGAAGATTGGGATTTAGTTGTGGCTTTGTTTCCATCGAAGGGGCCGTTGTTGGGTTTTCCAAGTTGTTCTTGATCCTTGATTCTTTGATGTGATGGTTGCGATAAATATTTAGAATGTATTTATTGTTATGACCCTCCTTAATAATTCATTCATTACTCTTTACTTTATTCTCCTCTAGTATGTTCTAGTGTGCCCTGCATCTAGTTGTGGGTTGGCATCCATTCTTCTTGGTGGCATCTTTATTTCTTCTGGTTTTTTTTGTAGTGAGAATCATATACCCTTCTTGTGATGGGTTTACCACTCATAACTGTTATCAAATATCATGTGTCAAAACTATTTTTTCTAGTGTATGTAGGGGTACAATTCCTTGGACTATGGTGCAGATTCATAAGTCAGAATTCCCTGCAAGTGTTGGCTATAAATATAGTAATAGTCTCATATTACCATAAATCGATCTTAACATACTAGAGATATATGGAATTATCTATAAAATTTTAGTAAAACAACACGATAACATCATAGATCCATCTATAGCATAAAACAAAACATCCCAATCATTGACAACATGATATATAATGGGAAAACCTCTCCTCTCAAGGAAAAAAAAACCACTCTCCTTAATAGCACATATCCCAATCAACCCTTTTTATTATATAAAACCATTGTCTTTCCACAATAGTTGTCACCCAATTGTTTCAGATAAATATAATGCACTCCTCATACACTGAGCCATATTACAAATCATAATACACAAAAACACATAACAACTACTATATTGCAACAATTGTTCCACTCCTACACACATGCACATGTGCGTGCCCACACATAGGCACACACATTCTTCATACCCCAGCCTTTAGTTTCTTTCTATTTTGCCAATTTTTCCATTTTATGAAAATAATTCCTTTTCTCTTTTGCTATCCATAGGAAGATAAAGCATTTTCTCCAAACTTTCTTCAAGATACCTTTTAATAATTTGGGCTAAAGTCAACCAACACACAAGTATTCCTTCCAAAATGTATTTTACTAGAGTAAGCGTACCTCCTCTGGATATCCAATGGTAGCACCAATTAGTTACCCTCCCTTCCTTCCTCTCATAAAGGTAATTCCAATCTTTCTCTTTATAGTCATTTGTATTTAAATGAAAACCCAAGTACTTTACCCCCTTATCAAATGTATCTAGGTTAAAGGATAATACTTTGGTACATTGCTTGTCTGATTCCTCCCCTAATCCATTGAGCATAATGGAATATTTGTGGGCATTCTTCTCCATACATATAGATTTACAATATAGGTCCAAAACTTCCTTGAATTCTCTGCTTCTTTGATTGAATCTACACCAAATACAATTACACCATCAACAAATAATGATTGGGTTAAAGAAATATAGTTTTCAATATTGATACCCTTGGTCCTTCCTTCTCTTTTACTAGATGAAACCATTCCACTTAAACCTTATGTCATCAATAAGAACAAGAAGGGGGACATTGGTCACCCCTACGTGAGACCCCTTGTGGCATAGAAGAATTTGGATGGTGATCCATTTATCATAACTACAAATGATGTTAAGGAAAAACAACCCATTATCCAATTGACCATTGAGGTTCTCATCCCTATTTGAATTACAATTAATCTCAGGTAGATCCAACTAACTTGGTCATATGTCTTAGACAAATCCAATTTGATCACCATAGAAGACATATTTTTTTTCTTTAATGTATGTAGGCCTTCTTGTACTACTACATCTATATCATGTATATGTCTATTATGCATAAAGACAAACTGTTATTTTGACATAAATTATCAAAAGATTCTCTTAAGCCTATTTTCCAAACTCCCCTAGCCATGTCCACTCCAACTATTGAGAGTCCATCGGCTTCTTGGTTCTACTGCATGTATACATGAGAATAATATATGTGAGAGAAATAACTTGAGAGTCTCATAATCTCAATGTAAATAGGCCAAATAATGTAATTGTGTAGAGAGTTTTTTCTGGTCATCGATTTATGATAATTTGTGAATCTCCATAGATATGCAATTCAATTATTCTTTTTTTCTTTTTACAGAAGGAGGGTGAGTTTCAAAGCCATTAATTCATTTTGGTTGTTAGTGGTATTTCCCAGACCGATTGAGAAGGAAAAGGAGGATCATTTAGTTATTTAAATTATACTTCCTTCTCCTCTGAGGGTGGGTTGTCCTTGGGCATCACCATTGAAAAAGGCCCAAGGTTGGTCCTTCAATATGTGGGTGATGGATCGAGGTTATTTTTGCGAATGAGTGGGGGCTTGAGGGAAAAAGGAGATAATGTATAGAGATTGAGCAGTGTAATGAGTGGGGAGGGGGGAGATTGTCTTCGGAAAGGGAGTGTTTTCAAGCTAGCCAAATACCCCAAGATGCAATGAGAGGGAGAGCTTTGAATTCTGAAACCATTGGAGAGGAAAATCATTATTTCAACTCTGCTTCTTTTATGTCTCTGGATAAGGTGCAAGTTCTCCCATGGCACAACTAATCTCATTCCATACCTCATTTGTGTATGGGAAGTCGAAGAAGAGATGTTGATTGGATTCATTTTCAGACTTGCAGAGGCTACAATGTCCAAGCCCAATGAAATTCCTTCTCTAAAATCTGTCCCAAGTGGGGGCTTTGTTGTAGAGGAGAAGCCACACGAACAATTTAGGAATTGATGGAAATTTGAGTTTCCAAAGAACTTTTCTCCACCAGGGGGGGCTCTCTGTGTTCCATGGACAAAACATTGTAGCCCCATTTTGGTATGCAAATGTCTGTTGAATTTGGGGACCTTAATAGTTGGTATTTCTGATCGGAAAGGTGGGCCATGGAGTGATGAAGAGTCTCAAAATATGTTGTCCATTGAAGTGAAAAATCATTTTCCAATACCAGGTCTTGGGCCTCTAACCACCTTTCGAATGAAATCTGATTTAGGTAGAAAAAACCTTGATTATTCAGTTCAATAATGAGTTGGTCATGGAAGGGATGCTTATTTTTACAATATATCTAGGGGTCCTTTCCAATGAAGAGATTATGCCCATTTCCTACCTTTTAGATGAGTAAATTCCCAATCAGTGGGAAGTATTTTTGGACAACTTTCCATACAATTGATCCATTTCAGAAGATTGTATTTAGATTTCGATCCAGCCAGTTCAAGATTCTCTTGGAAACTATTTTTCCCAAAGGACTCGAGGTTAGGGGCCATTTCCTTGGACTAGAATCCACATGTTTTTGGTAGCTAAGTATTGAGAGAATAGGTGGATGTTTTTTAGTCCCCATCCCACCACCTCCTTTGGGGAGGTGATCTTTTTCCAGGGTGCAAGAATAATTAAGGATTCAGAGTTGGATCCAGACCAGAGGAATATGAAAGAGAGATGATGGATTTTGTTGAGTATTCCTTTAAGAACTCGGGTGAGAGTGAGCCAATAAACTGGAATGGATTTCAGTAACACCAATAAACATTCCCTCGAGAGCCATCTATTACACCATGAATTTCTTTTTTTCTTATTTTTTTCCACCATCCATAAACAATCCCTTTTGGCATGTTCGTTTGTTTTCAGGTGAAAGCCCAGATATTTAAAGCTCAAGTCCAATGTCAGGTGGGGGATACCAAGGATTTGAGCAACCTTTGTTGGGATTTCTTAGACATTCCCCATGAGAAGAATGAATATTTATCCTCGTTGATTTGCATCCCAATGTCTTTGCAAAACAAATCAAGGAGGGACCAGAGGTGCATCATAAAACCCAAATTTCCTTGACATAATATGTGAATTTCATCTGCAAAGAAGATATGTGTAAGGGATAAATGAGGGATTACCAAAATTCCTTTGAGATTACCCAAATCAACCACCTTATGTAAAAGTCTATTGAGGCCTTTTGCAACCAAGAGAAAGAGAAAAGGAGAAAGTGGGAAGCCTTGGAGGATTCCTCTTTCTGGCTTGAAAAAGGGGGAAGTAGAGTCATTTATGACAAGGGAAAAGAGGAGGTGTTGATACAAATCATGATCCAGGAGACAAAGGAGATGTTAAAAACCACTTGAATGAGGAGGCACTACAAGGAGAACACCTTCTAGAAGAGGTTTTTAGTGTTACAAAATTTGGAAAAAATTTCAAAAAAAACTCCACTACAACCTCCTCTATTTGTTGTGGAGGTTTTAGCAAAGGTTTTAACAGATGTTCCATATAACTAAAAAAAATTGGGCAAGTAGAAGTTGTACCGGATGCTTTTTT
>JASDQU010735782.1:212976-230786 GCA_032191745.1 Picea mariana | reverse complement strand
ATATCACTCTCAATATTTCTTCTACTCCTGTTGGCTCTTCCCCCCACTCCCCTTATCTCTCTCTCCCCCCCTCTCTCACTTTAATGTACTCCTCTCTCCCCCTCACTCTATACCTCCCTCCATGTTTTTCTCACTGTATCCCCCTCCCTCCCATTATCTCTCCTCTATATCTCTCACACATCTACCCCTCTCTCCCCCCTCACTTTTTATCCCACTTCCTCTCTCTCCCCCACTCTTCCCCCCTTTCTCTCTGTACATTTTTCTAACCCCCTTTCTCTCACTCTCTCTCTATATCTCTTTCTACCCCCTCTCTTTGTCTCCCTCTCCCTCCCTCTCACAAAATAAAACACTCCCTCTCCAACCCCTCTCTCTTTCTTGCTCTCTTCCCCTCTCACATTCACACATTCTCTCTCTACCCTCCTCCTCCCTCTCTCTACCCTCCTCCTCCCTCTCTCTCCCCCTCCCTCCCACTATATCTCCTCTCTTTATCTCCTACATATACCACCTCTTTCTCTCTCTCCTCACTATTATTCTCACTCTCACTCTCTCCTCATTGTATATTATTCAATATTAGACTGTTGTTGTTACTATTTACATCCTGGTAACAAGCGTAAAAGGTTAAATTTATTTGATTTTTTATTTTTTGCAATCAGTGTTTGACATGCCCTAGATTATGTATGATGTCACACTTATCTATATGTACTCTCACACAGTTCTCTCTCTCTCTCTCTCTACCCCTTCCTCCATCCCACTATCTCTCCTCTCTCTCTCTCTCCTACATCTACCATCTCTCTCCCACCTCTCTCTCTCTCTCCTACATCTACCATCTCTCTCCCACCTCTCTCTCTCTACCCCCCCTTTTGGTCTTACTCTCCAACCCTCTCACACTCTCAAACAATCCATATCTACCCTATTCTCTCTTTACCTATTGCATCTAAACCTCGCTCTCTAGCTCCCTATATCCCCCTCCCTCTCTCTCCCCCACTCTCCCCACCTTGCTCTCATTTCTTCTATTTAAACCCCCTTCCCTCTCTCCCCCCCCCTTCCTCTCACTCTCTCTCTCTATATCCCTCTCCCTCACTCTCTTTGTCGTCCCCTCTCCCCCTCTCACACTCTCTTTATTCCTCTCTCTCCACCCCCCCTCTCTACATCACAAGGAAAGAAATTTCCTTGACCTAGACATGTCAAGACCTGGACCTAAACCTAGACATAACAAGACTTAGACATGGAAAAACATGGAACATGACCTAGACCTATACAATGACCATGAAATAGACCTAGAGCTAGACTTAGACCATGACTTGGACCACGACATAGAGATATAGATAGACTTAGACCATCACCTAGACCTAGACCATGACCATGACCTAGACCATGACCTAGAGCTTGACCTAGACCATGACTTAAACACCCCTAACTCCATCTAAGAATAGGAATAATCTATACTCAAACCTTAACCCCCTCCACACTCGATCCCTAAGTGAATTATGCATATTCCTCTTGTTAAAGGTCCCACAACCCTTGCACCCACATCACCCACATCTTGGTGCTCTAACCATTGCTCTATGCTTCAAAAAACTTTCAATCCTAAGCCCTTAGGTCCTAGTTGTCCCCAAACCACTATACATTTTTATTCATAAAGATATTTGGTATATAATAAATGCTATATATGTTGCATTAAGAGTGTGAGGGTGCATCCTTATGATTGTGCACTCATCCATTCCCAACATGAGCGTGTGCGCGTTCCTAAAATGCGCACACATTTTAGGAACATGCGTGAATTCCTACTGGGCATTTTTATGTTCCAAACAAACTCCTATACCTCATCTATATAAAGATAGACATCTACATGCTTGACATTTGCACACAAAAATAGCAGGAATAGACAAGGTTTTGTTTTTTTTGTCTTTTTGTTTAATTCATAGACAATTTTGTGTTATTGCAAGATAATTGTGGGAAGAATTGGAAGACGAATTTGTCCAATTGGAATTGTTAATTGTGTCTTATTGTGTAATACCAATTCAAATTTGTTCAATTGGAATTGTTAGTTATGTATTCTTGTGTAATATCAAGACAAATTTTTTCAATAAGAATAGTTAGTTGTGTAATACCAAGACAAATTTATCCAATTGGAATTGGAATTGTTAGTTGTGTCTTCTTGTCTAATACCAAGACAAATTTGTCCAATTGGAATTGGAATTCTTAGTTGTGTCTTCTTTTGTAATACAAAAACATATCTTTCCACTTGGAATTGGAAGTGTTGGTTGTGCCTTCTTGTGTAATACCAAGACAAATTTGTTGTGGGGTGCTTGGAAACCATTTTTTCTCTTTAAACACGGGGAGCGATGGATTCGAGAAAGAAATTCCTCAAGGAAAGAGAAACCCATCGAAATGGTAGAAGAAGAAATAAAAAAGGTAAAGTTACATATGTCAAAGCGTAGGCTTTCAGAAGAGGGAAATCTAATTTCTAGTGGAATAGATGTCGTTGTTGTTTAATATCTATCACTGCAAGAAAAGTGAAGCAGTTCAATAGAGACCAACCCATGCAATTTCTCATAAAGAAACTTTTTGTGGATGACCAGATGTTAGAGGATTTTCTCAGAGATTATTATACAATGGATGGAATTAGAGAGGCAACTGGTGCACAACATTGTGGTGAAGAATTTCATGTGGTGCAACCTCTTGTTGGATAGTTAGACATTCCATAAACTAGTCAATCCCATGTCTACTCTTCTCCCATATTTGATCCACCAGTGATTGAAAGGGAAAGAACTACAACATTGTTAAGTCCACAACATGGAGGTCAAGAGTGTCAGAATAGGGTTTCATTGTCCCTACTTAGATTGAACAGTGTGCGAAGAAGAACTACTAAATGCATTCAAGTGGATGAAAGTGGTATAGCATCACTTGAAGGTAAGTTACCTAACCATACTATTGGTTATCATTCTTATAAAATCATTAAAAAATATTTTGAATCGAAATTTGATGCTGCTAAATGTCAATTTTTTTGGTTTTGTTAAAATCTAGAGTTTGACTGCTGTTAGGAAAATTTTAGGCATTAAAATAATCAAAAGTTTAGAAACAAGTCATCATATTGTTAGAAACCCTATAGATTCTTTTCAAAGAATTGGTAAGAAATATCATTCTAAATATTGAAATGTATCACGACGTGTATTGTCACAATAACTGTTAGAAAGATCACAGGAAAACATCGTTTTCTACAAAAAACCTCTCATCTCATGAAATGCAATATCAAAACCCTTAGAAAGTATTCTCGCAGATGAGATAACTTTGACACAGGTGGACCAATAGATTTGTGGGCATTCATTGGTAGGATACTTCATTCTGACATGAAGTTGATTAGAGCAGTTAAGGGACTAGTACAATATTTATGGGATGAGAGCACTAGGCCTTCTTCCAACCAAAAATATGTACTAAAATTGAGAAGAGGATCCAGGGACAATGAACTCAATACTAAACACTTTCTTGACATTTCATAGACATAATTGTATGAGAGATTCATGACAGTACATAGTGCACTTAACTTGGGCCAAAGATATTTCCATAAATGCAAGCCTTGGTATGTTCAAATAAGCACAATTCGTAACACATGTTGTTGTAGATATCACATTGAATATGGTTATTATTATGATACACACACACACACATTTCATGTTTTGCATAACACCCTTTTGTAGGAATGCTCAGTTATATTGTCGTCGCCATCATCTAGAGACTTTATTCACAACATATTGTGTACAAGGCCAGAGGTTTGTACATTTTATCAAAAAACTTGCTTAGATGGGACATGCCCTAGGTGCGATGGAATGACATTACTAAGTAATTGCATCCATGTAAGCTATGAGTATGAATTGGGGAGGAAGGAGGTTGTCTTGCAAAGCTTTAAATATGTCGCATATGATATTGATGGAGGGAAAGAAGAAACAAATATACAATTGGTGACTTCCATGTAAGTGCATCCATGTAAGCTATGAGGACTTTTTCGAAAAGACATCACAATATGTTCAGCATGTGCATGTGGCTCGATGGCAGGATGAGCATTTTAGAATATGCAAAGATACATTTCTTGTTGGTACTTTGTTATCAATGGTTTATTTTGCTGAGAACTACACCCTTCAACTGCAAAATGAGATTCAAAGGAAATATTATCACTTAGAGTAGGTCAACATAATGGTCCATATCACATACAAGCACGGGTCGAATAGTAACGAAGAAAACAAAGTTGTATTGAAGGAGCATCACTTCTACATAAGCGATGATCGGTGCCATGACTTAGCCTACATATAACATTGATTTCAATGGTTCTACAATCAGCTTAAGGAGAAGAAAATACACATGGATCAACATTGGATTTGATCATATGGTTGCGCAAGCCAGTTAAAAAATGATCATGTATTTCAATGGTTGTGTATGTTGCACAAAAAACTCAAGTTATCACACATTTGGAACTATTTCGAGTTTGGGCATGGGAAAGGGGAGCATGATGGAGCATGTGCATGCATAAAAAGAGAGTTACACAAGAAACAAACAAAGTTCACAACTACTTCCCTCATTCGAGATGCAAAATCCATTGTTGAATGGTGTTACTTAGTAATGGCAGAGGGAACAAGAACCCGTGAAGACCAATCACATAGGAAATGACATGTACACATATATTTTTGGGAGGTGGTCGATATAAATCGATCACAGTGGTATGAATGAAAAACAATCCAGGGAACTCATGGATTCCATTCATTTCAAACATCAGACAATGCAATAGTTGAAATATGGACAAGAAAACTCTCTTTCTTCTATGGTTCATGTAGTAGCAATGAATGAGATGATTGTGAATCGACAGATTGGGTTGATACATGGGATCGTGTATCACTCCCCATTGGTCAACACATAACTATGGAATTATCCCACTTGGAGGAGGACCAATCAAGTATTTCATCAAATTATGATCATGTCTCAGATCTTGTACTGCCAGGTTCGTTGAAACCTTCTATTAAATTTTGAATAACTAACATCAATGTTTTATTCTTTGGTCATTTAGTGGACTCATGTGTTGGAACTCAATTTTTTGCAGGGAACATATACACATTGGTTCCCTAAGAGGTAATGAATGGGGCACTGATTATTGGCCAATACATTGCTTATAGGGAAATAAGACCCTCGTGTGATCAGTAACAAACTCTGAAGGCATTGAATTTTTTATTGAGTCGATGGTTATTAAAGAAGAATATATGACACATAATGGAAGAAGATGGAAGAAAGGCAGTTATGTATTTCAAGATTATAAACCAGGTGAAGTCATATACCACTTTATGAACTTGGTTGTTGGTACAAACCTCCAAGTGCAAACAATGCCAAGTAAGAACTCATCAAAGGTACAATACTTCTTGCCTTACTTTGAGAACAAGAATTTAATGGAGACCATCAATATTAGAAGTGATCCTAATGGTCTACTTGAATGACCATAGGTATGTAAAATGAATAATTGAACAAATATTTCATATTTATGGATTTTTGAAATGTTGGCTTCATTTTATGCCTTGCCTTCCCTTGCCATGCAATGTCATGCCATGCATTGCTGATCTAGGGGATCAAAATATGCTCAAAAATCAAAGTGCTCGGAATTGCTTGAAAATAGAATCGTGCGTAGACATTGTCCTCAYGATCCCAACACAACTTGAACGGGTTCAAATAGACGTTGTATGCAAGAGATATCACGCTATGYCCATTTTGCCAAACAATAATTTTTTTGCTAACTATACAGTCCGTACAGTCCATACTGCTGACTGTGCAGACTGTACTGACATGTGGCATGGTATCGTACTGAAACGTGGAAAGTAGTGATGTGGTAGAGGCTTAAGTGGCAAGTGATTTGGAATATGCGGTGGACCTATCAGGTTTTGACATGTGGCATTATTGTGGATCAATGGTATGGTGCCACGTGGCCCAGACATGGGCTGCCATGTGGCACCCCTCCGTGGTATAAAATTTTGGTTGGAGTCCGTGAGGGTTGAACCCACGACCTCCGGGGAAAGTGGCAATGTGTTGGTGCAGGTTGGGATACCAGCCCGGCTACCATATGTTTCTTAACTATATACTATTCTATATCTATTTAAGTGTACTAATGTATGACTAGGCGGAGAAATGGGTCCGGGCTTAGCCCCAACACTCGGTTACATATCCCATTGCATATGACCTTACCTTAAGATCTTTCATGCAGGGTTTCAACAACTCTAACCAACAGTAAATCCATGTCGCGGGATCCAATGGCCAGTCCAAAAGCGTGGGGTCTGGATTTAGTGCTAGGACGTGGCCACATGGAGGCCATACAACCAAGACCTCCATCGAGAAAGGCATTATTCCTCCTAATTGTTTGAAAAAATTCCATGATTTGTAGAATGCGTGTGGGAGTTGGGTTTTGGCACAAAAATGTGTTCCAAAGCTAGGTTGTTTCCACATAGGTGTGTTTTGGTGAGCAAAGACAACAAAGAATTGGGAGAAACTTCCAAGAAGTGGTTCCAACTTAGTTTTTGGTTAAACCAGGTGCAGGAAGAGCCCAGCTAGGGGTTTTTGGACGTTCTAGAGCCATTGAAGCCATCTATTTTTCATTATGAGCATTGTAAAGAACAATTTTGACACTTTGAGCATTAATGAAAATGATCCATGGGAAGATGGACCAGGAGATGTAGCCAAACAGAGGGGTGAACTCCTTTATCATTTTGTTGTGTTAATGTGTTTACTTTGATAGTTGTTATCTCTATTTACATTGCTCATGATTAAGTAAAAACTTATTAATTTTTATGTGTTTGTAACTTGATCCTATTACCCAAGCACATACAATTTATACTTGCAATTTTAAAGAGACTCAAGCCTTTTCATTTTCATATCAAGTTGGTATTAGAGCATAGGTTTTTGAAGGTTTGAGTGTTTTGCAAGTGTTTATTTTATGATGCTTACAAGGTTGAAGCTCACAAGAGGAGAAGGTCAAATTGTAGAGCCAAGTTCTCAACTTTCAAGAAGGAGAACTACACAATCACCTCAAGCTTCACGGAGATATTCACCAAGTATGGTTCATGAGGAGAGTCATGAAACTCTTACTTCAAAGGATGAAACTTTAATAAAAGATTTCTATGATATGATAGAAATGATGAAAGTTTTATTTGAGGAAATAAATGCAAGGTTGCAAGGTGAAAGTTCAAATTCTCCAAAGGGTAATGAACATAGTGGTGATAAAACTCCAAAAGGAAATGGAGGGAATTATGATACTCCGCCTCCTTCACCTCCATATTCCACTTCTTCTACCATTTCACAACCACCTCCATATTCTCCAAAATAACATGGTAAACTTCCTCTACAAACTCATTTTCTTAATATTGATATTAATTTTGAATTGCCTATGTACAATAGAGAGGTAAATGTTGAGAAATTGGATAACTGGATTCGTCAGATTGAAGTGTATTGTAGGATACAAAGATTCAAAGATAATGAAACTAAGATTCAACTTGATTCTCTTAGATTGGAAAGTGAATCACTCATTTGGTGGGAAGCCAAAACTCAAGAGGACATGAAGAAACATGGTAAAGTTTTATCCTCTTGGAATGATTTTATTGTTGCACTTAAAAGACAATTTTATCCATTAGCATACATGCAAAAAGCTATTCTGGATTGGAAAAACTTTATACAAGCTAAAGGGAAAAGTGTGAAAAGCTACAATCAAGAATTTATAAGATCTTTGATTTTGGGTATAGATTTATCTTCTCAAGAAACTTTACTCAAATACATTGGAGGATTGCATAGCTACTTGAGGCACACAATACTTATGTTTAACCCTACAAATCTAGATGAAGTGTGTGTACATGCAAATCATTTGGAAGAAAGAGGGAGGAATGAACCTCAAGAGGGAAACAAGAAGCCTTTTGTTAAGGGAGGCAAGGGAAATAGGAAATTCAAAGGAAATGGAAGAAAGAATGCTTCAGTCAAGAAAGAGGGAGAGAAACTTTCATGTAAACATTGTTCAAAGGATCTCCATGATGAAGACCATTGTTGGAAACTTCATCCTGAAATGAGACCCAAAAATTTTGGCCATAAGGGGAAACCAAAGACTACTGCAACTACACAACATGATTTAGATTCTAATTCGGGTGATGAAACAAAGATTACAGTCATGGGTTTTCAAGGTAAGGATTCTATTGTAGGTACTAGTTATTCAAGTAGTAGTAACCTCAATGAAACTCAACATGAAAAAGAAAGAATAGAGCTTTTCCACATAAGGGTTATTTCAAAGCATACCAAGATAGATACTCTTTTTGATATTGGATCTCAAGCAAACCTCATATCTGAAGACACTATTAAGAAATTAAAATTGGAAACTACTCCACATCCTAAACCATATCCTCTAGGATGGATATGTGACAATGCAAAAATGCATGTGACAAGAAAGTTTAAACTTAGATTTGGCATCATTGCAAACTTTATAGATGAGGTAGAGCTTAATGTTATTCCATTGGATATCTATGGTATTTTGTTGGGAAGCCCAAATTTATATGATAGGAGAGCCATATTTCATTTTCATGAGAACAAGTATCATTTGTTTAAAAATGGAGTTGAGTACATTGTTAGAGAACATACAAAGAAGTTGAATTTGTCACTTGTAAATGTTGGACAAATGAAGAGATTAGTCAATGCTAGTAAGAATTTTGTCCTCTTGATTATCAAACCCAAAGACAATGCTGAAAAAGAAGCTTTCCAAGGTTGTGATGCAAAGTTGAAATATGATTTATATGAGTTTGTTAACCAATATGATGAGATGTTTCAGGAACCAAAAGGATTGCCTCCAAAAAGGGGTATCCAACATGAGATACAATTGCAACAAGATTGTCCTCTTCCAAACATTGGTATGTACAGGATATTAGTCATGGAGAATGATGAAATTAAAAAACAAATCCAAGAGTTTCTTGACAAAAGGGTCATCATGCCAAGCACATTGCCATGTGGGTCACCAATTGTTTTAGTGCCAAAGAAAGATTGTACATGGTGTATGTGTGTAGATTTCAAAGCTTTGAACAAGATTACGGTAAATAATCGTTATCCTCTTCCTAGAATTGATGATTTGCTTGATCAATTGAAAGATGGTAAGTATTTTACTAAGTTGAATTTGAGAAGTGGATATCATCAGATTAGGATTGCTGAAGGAGACACATAGAAGACAACTTTCATAACAAAGCAAGGTTTGATTGAGTGGATGGTAATGTAATTTGGGCTTTGTAATGCTCATGCTACATTCATGAGAGTCATGAATGATGTTTTAAGGAATTTTCTTGATGATTGTGTGATTGTCTACTTGGATGACATTTTGATATTTAACAAATCTCATGAAGAGCATGTTATGCATGTAAAACAAGTTTTGGATGTCTTAAAGAAAGAAAATTTGTTTTTGAAGATGTCTAAATGTGAGTTTGGAAAAACCTCACTTGTTTACTTGGGACATATTGTTGGAGGAAGAGAACTGAAAATTGATCCTTCCAAAGTCAAAGTCATTTTGGATTGGCCCAAGCCCAACAATGTGACAGAGGTAAGAAGCTTTTTGGGAGCAACCCAATATTGGAGAAAGTTTATTTCTAACTTCTATTCCATTGCAGCTCTATTACATACAATGACAAGCATCAAGCAAGTTTTCCAATAGGGAGGCAAGAAACAAAAAAAATTTGATGCATTGAAGGAGAAGAATAGTTCAGCTCCAGTTCTTGCACTTCCTAATTTGAGAGAACCATTTTAGATCCAAATAGATGCAAGAAATTATGCAATGGGAGCAGTCTTGTTACAACATGGTAAGCCCATTTGTTTTCATTCTGAAAATTTTAATGGTGTTGTAATTAACTATCCTACTTATGATAAGGAGTTGTATCCATTGGTGCAAAGTGTGAAAAAATGGAAACATTATTTGTTGGGAAAAGAAACTAGAATTCACATAGATCATCAACCATTGCAATACTTACAATCACAAATAAAGCTACAACAAACAAGGCACTTTAGATGGATGGGTTTTCTACAACAATTCCACTTGGTTATAAGGTATAAGAAAGGCATTTATAACAAAGTTGTTGATATTATTTCGAGGCCTATTGTAGTTATTCAGTTATTCTTAAGCATAATTCTACCATGCATGAGAGCTATGTTGAATGATATGCTTTAGATGTTGATTTTAAAGAGGTTTACACAACTTTGTGTCTTTCTAACCAAGTTGAGGAATTGGATTACCATGTGCATGATAAGCTTTTGTATCATCTTGGCAAGATGTGTATTCCACAAGGTGAAAGAGTCAACATCATAAGGGAAGCACATTCTTCTCTTATTGCTAGCCACTTTGGTGTAGGCAAGACAATGACTAATTTGCAAAGGTATTGATATTGGCCTAAAATGAATGAAAGTGTTTCAAGATATGTAAGAGGATGTTCTTTATGTGCTACAAGTAAGCATAACAATATAAATTTGGGTTTGTATACTCCACTTCCGGTTCCTTCTCGTCCTTGGGAAAACATTTCCATGGACTTTGTAGGAGAGCTACCTATGTCTAAAAAGAATCATGATTATCTTTATATTGTGGTTGACCATTTCAGAAAAACGTGTATTTTGATGCCTTGTAAGAAGCAAGTTACAATTGAACAAATGGTACAAATGTTCTTTCAACATGTTTGGTTACATTTTGGGTTGCCCAAATACATTATTTCTAATCGAGATTCTCGATTTATTGGGAAATTTTGGTCAATCTTATGGAAACTCATGGACACCAAGTTGAAAAAGAGCACAACTTTTCATCCACAAACTGATGGTCAAACATAAGTGGTGAATAGAACAACAGTACATATTCTTCATGGCTATTGCAAAAAACATCCTAAGCTTTGGGATCAACACTTACACTACATTCAACATGCTTGCAATCGTGTTAAGCACTCTTTGACTCAAACATCTCCATTTGAGGCATGTTTTGGTTATTTGCAAAAATCTCCTTTAGATTTTATCTTTGGGAAAGATATTGCTATTGATGGTCAATATGACATTGATAGAGCAAATAAGTTCATTGAATAAATTCAGTTGGTGCATCAAATGGTACAAAAAAAATTTGGAAAAGAGTCAAATCAAGTACAAGACAAGACATGACAAGCATCATGTTGATCATAGTTTCCAAGTTGGAGATGAATTTTGGATTTACATGATTAGCAAAAAGAGGCTTAAAGGAGAAGGTAAAAAAACTGAAACCAATTAGATATGGACCTTTCAATATTCTTGAAAAGATTGGTAACAATGCCTTTCGTTTGGATTTGCCCCCTTATATGAAAATGTATGCAATTGTTAATGTTGAGAATTTGAGATTGTATGAGCCTCCTTTGATTGATGATCAAGGAGAGCATGTTCAGATTCCTTCAATAGATGATTTCTCGCCACAATATCTTTCATAACTGCATGAGGATACAATCCTTGACAGGAGGATGAGAACTTCAAAACAAGGGAATGTGGAATACCTTCGAGTGGTTCTTAAAGATGAAAATCTAAGAAAAAACAAATGAATTGAGTTTGGAAAGGTGAGGGAACTGTAATCTCATCTTCATATCAATTGAAAGTATTATTTTGGAGGTCCAAAAGCTTCCCAATGGGGAGGAGTGATCCAGGGGATCAAAATATGCTCAAAAATCAAAGTGCTCAAAATTGCTTGAAAATGGACTCGTGCGTAGGTCTCATCCTCACGATCCCAACGCAACTTGAATGGGTTAAAACATACTTTGTATGTGAGAGATATCATGTTCTGTCCACTTTGCCAAACATGGACAATTTTTGCTAACTGTACAATACGTATTGCTGACTGTGTAGACCATACTGACATGTGGCATGGTACCATACTAACATGTGGTAAGTGGTGATGTGGCATATGCTAATGTGGTAGGTGATTTGACATATCTGGTGGACCTATCTTGTTTTGACACGTGGCATTTTTTTGTGGACCAATGGTATGGTGCCACATGGCCCAAACATGGACTGGCATGTGGCACCCCTCCATGGTATAAAATTTTGGTTGGAGTCTATGGGGGTCAAACCCAAGACCTCTGGGGCAAGTATAAATGTGTTGGTGCAAGTCGGGCTACCACCCCACCTACCATATGTTTCACCATATACCATTGTGTATCTATTTAAGTGTACTAATGTATGGTTGGGTAGAGAAAATGGTTGGGGATTAGCCCCCATCCCTTGATTACATATCCCATTTCATATGAACTTACCTTAAGACCTTTCATGTAGAGTTTCAATAGCTCTAACCAACGGCTAAGCCATGTCGCAGGATCCAACGGTCCATCCACAAGCACAGGGTCCAGATTCAGCGCTAGGACGTGGCCTCATGGAGGCCATGCGACCAAGACCTCCACCGAGAAAGGAATTATGCCTCCTAACTATTCGACAAAATGCCATGATTTTTAGAATGCGTGTGGGAGCTGGGTTTTGGCACGAAAATGCGTTCTAGAGCTAGGTTGTTGAAACATAAGCGTGTTTTGGCAAGCAGAGACAACAAAGAATTGGGAGAAACTTCTAGGAAGTGATTCCAACTCAGCTTTTGGCCAAACCAGGTGTAGGAAGATCCTAGCTAGGGGTTTTTGGAGGTTATGGATCCATTGAAGCCATCTATTTTTCATTATGAGCATTGTAAAGAATTTATTTTGACACTTTGAGCATTAAAGAAAATGATCCATGGGAAGTTGGACCAGGAGATGTAGCTAGAGAGAGGGGTGAAATCCTTTATCATTTTGTTGTGTTAATGTGTTTACTTTGATGGATGTTATGTTTTTTTATGCTACTCATGATTAAGTAAAAACTCATTAAGGTTTATGTGTTTGTAACTTGATCCTATTACCCAAGCACATACAATTTATACTTGCAATTTTAAAGAGACTCAAGCCTTTTAATTTTCAGATTAATTTCCTTTCCTTGCCATGCCATGCCTTGCCTTTCCATGCCATGCCATGCCTTGCCATGCCATTCCATGCCTTGACATTCCATGCCTTGCCTTTCCATGCCATGCCTTTCTTTCACTTACCATGACATTCCTTGCATTTCCTTCACTTGCCATGCCATGCCTTGCCTTTCTATTCCATGCCATGCATTGCCTTGCCTTTCTATGTCATGCCATGCCTTTCCTTGCCATGCCATGCCTTTCCTTGCCATACCATGCCATGCCTTTCCTTTCCTTTCCTTGCCATGCCATGCTATGCCTTTCCTTTCCATGCCATGTCTTGCCTTGCCTTTCCATGCCACGTCTTGCCTTGCCTTTCCATGCCATGCCATGCCTTTTCTTATATTTCCTTTCCAAGCCATTCCTTTCCTTGTCATTCCATTCCATGCCTTTCCATGCCTTTTATTTCCATTCCATTCCTTACCTTTCCTTATCACGCCATGCCTTGCATTTCCATGTCAAACCATGCCTTGCCATGTCATGCATTGCCTTGCCTTGCCTTGCCATGCCTTGCCTTGCCTTGCCTTTCCAAGCCATGCCTTGCCTTTCCATTACATGCCATGCCTTGTCATGCCATGCCTTGCCATGCCTTTCCTTTTCATTCCATGCCATGCCATGCCTTTCCATGCCAAACCATGTTATGCCTTGCCATTGCATGCATTGCCTTTCCTTTCCAAGCCATGCATTACCTTGCCATGCCATGTCATGTCTTGCCTTTCCATGCCTTGCCTTGCCTTGCTTTTCCATGCCATGTCTTTCCTTTCCATGTGATGTCATTCCATCACATGCCTTGCCATGCCTTGCCTTGACCTGCCTTGTGAATCCATGCCTTGCCTTACCACGATGTTCCTTTCCTTTCCATGGCATGCCTTGCCTTGTCATTCCTTGACATGCCATGCCTTTCCTTGCCTTGTCTTTCCATGCCATGCCATGCCTTGCCTTGCCATGCCATGCCTTGCATTTCCATTCCATTCCTTTTCATGCCTTTCCTTGCCTTTCCATGTCATTCCTTGTCATGCCTTGCCTTTCCATGCCATGCCTTACTATTATGAAACTATGACTTACTATATTTTTAACAATTTTAACCTTTTCAATTATATTATAGGCATGTTATATGCAAATTTTTTATGGCCACACATTGTTGTACAAGTATTTTAGAGATGTCCCTACCATCTCAACCCTTCTTGTCTTCAATGGACTCTCATTGACCATGTCGATATTTGGCTTCTTGTAGTAACAATTCTTATATCCCCGTGAACACTTTGATTTGATATTTTCTTTTGTTGTTAAAAAAACAAGTTATGAAGACTAAGGCTTTATGCTATGCCCCTATTGATAAAGCAACGAGTGATGAAAACTAAGGTTTTATTTTAAGTTGGTCTCTCTAGTTTCAAATGGACATAGTTTTGATCAATATGGTATAAATATGCTATTATTTCAAAGTCATAAATCAAATATCTCTTACCAATTATTTCAAAATCATAAATCAAATATCTCTCACCTTGCCATGTCTTGTCTTGCCATACCTTTCCTTTCCATACAATGCCATGCATTTCCTTGTCATACAATGTCATTCCTTGCCATGCCTTTCATTTCCATGACATTCCATGCCTTGCCATGTCTAGCCTTACAATGTGTTAAATTGTCAAGCATATGTAATAAGCACTGAGAAAAACCTTAGTTCCAAATATCCTCCATCAAATGTTTTTTTGGGTAATGAAATGACATCGGTGGGGCCCCACTAATTGAAACCTAGTGCCCCATATCCAATGCAACTGACAGATTGTCCATCCGAGTCCCTATTTGAGTTTTATTGTGAGTTGCAACTCTCCTCCTCAAGTCATTCAGGGATATGTTGAAAATTTGGTTCGGGGCATAAAATCCAAATCGAGCAACATAGCAAAGTTCTATAAGCTCCTGCATGTCTATTTGGTCAAGGCCCATGTGACCATGCTACCCATAATTTACCAACACAGTATTCTTGAAAATTGACCTCTTGTTCAAAAATTGCACTATGCCTCATTGAGAAAATCCCTAATGTCGAAGATCTTCCAAAAAACAAATTTTCAGGTGATGAATGAAAGCAAAGGGGCCCCACTAGTTGAAACTCATTGCCTCGAATTCAATGCAACTGACGACTTGTCCATCTAAGTATCGGTTTGAGTTTTATCACGAATTGCAACTCACCTCCTCAAGTCATTCAGTGACATGCTGGAAATTTTTCCCGAGGACATAAAATCCAAACCGAGTAGCATAACGGAGTTCTATAAGATCTCACATATCTTTTTGGCCAAGGCCCACACGACCATGCTACCCACAATTTCCTGGCACAATGTTCTTGAAAATCGACCTCTTGTTCATAAATTACATTATGCCTCATTGAGAAAAACCCTAGTGTTGGAGATCCTCCAATAAAAAAAAATTCGGGCAATGGAATGACAATGGAGGGGCCCCACCATTTGAAACCTGGTGCTCCAGATCCAATGAATTTGACAGTTTGTCCATCTGAGTCGCACTTTGAGTTTTATCATGAGTTGCAACTCACCTCCTCAAGCCATTGAGGGACATGTTGGCAATTTGGTCTGGGAGGATAAAATATAAGACGAGCATCATAACATAGTTTTGTAAGCTTCCACACATCTATTTGGCCAAGGCCCACATGAACATGCTACCCACAATTTCCTGGTGCAATGTTCTTGCAAAATCGAACTCCTATTCAGAAATTGCACTATGCCTCATTGAGAAAAAACCTAGTTAAGATATCCTCCATCAAACACTTTTTCGGGAAACAAAATGACAACAGATGAGTCCCACTAGCTGAAACTTGGTGCCCCATATCCAATGCAATCAACAGTTTTTCCATCTAAGTCCAGGTTTGAGTTTTATCACGAGTTGCAACTCGCCTCCTCAAGCCATTTAGGGACATGTTGGCAATTTGGTTCAGGGGTATAAAATCCAAACCGAGTAGCATAACGAAGTTTTGTAATCTCATGCACATCTGTTTTGCCAAGGTCCATATGACCATGCTATCCATAATCTCTAGAAACATGTTCTTGAAAATGTACCTCTTGTTCTGAAATTGCACTATGCCTCATTAAGATTTATCCTAGTCTTAGATATCCTCCAAAAAACGTTTTTCCAGGAAACATAATGATAGTGGAGGGGCCCCACTAGATGAAACCCAGTGCCCCAGATCCAATGCAACTGACAAATTTTAGATTCGAGTCCGCTCAAGCCATTCAGGGACATGTTGACAATAGACCTAGACCTAAACTATGACCATGACATAGACCTATACCTACACCTAAACCATGACCTAGACCAAGATCTAGACCTACACCATTACCATGATTTAGACCATGACCTAGACCATGGAAAGGCAAGGCATGGAAAGGAATGACAAGGCAAGGCACAACAAGGAAATGCCTTGGTATAGGTCTAGGTCTAGGTATGGAAATGCAAGGAAAGACAAAGCAAGACAAGGAAAGGAAATCCAAGGCAAGACATGACAAGGCTAAGCAAAGCTAGACATGGCAAGGAAAGGCAAGGTCTAGGTCTAGGTCTAGGTCTAGGTCTAGGTCTACATGCTATATCTTGTTATAAAAGTTATTGAATTGAAAGATTAGTTTTTGTTTCTTTGAATTTAAATAAGGCCTTGAAGTTATGTTGTTTTCCATAGTATAATGAGACTACACAATAAGGATGGGACATAAACCTATTTGGTGACAGATCCCTTTCTATGTAAATCCTATTAATTATGATAATCATGTTTCACAGTTATGAAGACACCTTATATATATGAATAAAGAGATCTTATGTTATGACATTGAAATTCTCATGCAAGTATTTTTATCTAAGATAGATGGGATAACAAGTTCTAGAATTACATGTTTAATGAATCCTTTGATTCTAATTTTTACATATTAAACTTGTTCATTTAGTACAAGCGTTATTGTTTTAGGCAAAAAAAAGGTATTATACATGAATGACATTGGTTTTTTATTAAATTAACTTGATAACAAATTCTCTCTAATGATGAAAATAACTTTATTTTTACAAACAATTAGTTTTATGAATATCGTAATGAAAGTACCTTTTAGATGAATTGTGGCTAGCCAAGGCAAGGCATGGAATGACAAGGAAATGCAATGCATGGCATGGCATGTCATGGAAATACATGGCATGGCAAGGCAAGGCATGGCATGGAAAGGCAAGGCATGGCTTGGAAGGCAAGGCAAGGAAAGGCAAGGCATGACAAGGCAAGGCATGGCATGGCATGGCATGACAAGGCAAGGCATGGCATGGCAAGGAAAGGCATGGCATGGAAAGACATGGCATGGAAAGACAAGGAAATACATGGAAAGGAAAGGAATTGCAAGGAAAGGAATGGCAAGGGAAGGCATGGCTTGGCAAGGAAAGGCATGGAATGACATGGAAAGGCAAGGCATGAAATGACATGGCAAGGCAAGGCATGGTAAGTGTTATCACATATGTTGTATGAAGGGGTGTTTTTCCATTAGGAATGGACACCATGGCGAGAAAATGATAAGAAAGGGGGAAAATCCCCACAAAATGGATTTATCCTAAGTTTTTGTGCCCAGGCACGTTGTGCTAAGGGGTACATAGATTTGAGAGGATGAGATCTGTGCACTCAGATATGCAGCACAAGATCCATATCTGACCCCCTCCACCCCCGACATTATACCTTTAATGAGGGGGGGGTCTGAGTTGGTAGTTTTTGAGCATGGCCCCCCCACTATCATGGCACTTCCTTGTTAACTCGAACCCCCCCCCCCCC
>JASDQU010735782.1:193431-212099 GCA_032191745.1 Picea mariana | reverse complement strand
CTTTTAAAGCATGACAAGATCGCCTGAGGAAGTCAGAGCCAATTCTAATTATATGTAGGAAATTTTTCCATTTTGTTAGGGTCGATAGTTGAGCTAATCTCTCGTATTGTAAAGTTTTAATGAAGCTCTGGTTCTTCTGGTTATGTATCTGTATTTGAGACTTCTTGTTTAATGTAAGTCAGTTTCCTTTCATCTCTCTATAACAACTATGTTAGAACACTTGGGCATAGATGATCCGGTCGAGGGAAGTTATGTCTTTGTGATGTAGGTTTAATCATAGTGATATCACGACCCATTTTAATCAGTTTCATGTGTCATATTTTCCCCCTTACGCTGAAGATATTGAGCATGGATGAGCCTGTCAAGTTGTTGTGGCTGCATCATGATGTATGTTTGATCATTGTGTTGCTTAAATATACTTCAGTGTCTGAAAATTTGAATCCAAGAGGATCTTTCCTTCTGATGTTTTCTCCTTTAGGTTGCTGGAAGACCGGATGTCCATAGAAGACCTCTTCATTCTCCTCAAGTTATTCCTCCTACTCACCCTTACTACAAATTACTGACCGAATTTGAATCAAGACCTCATCTGATTGTGCATGCTAGTCTAGTTTTCTGAGTTAAAGTGATATTTTCTTGATTTTGTGCCCATTTGACCCCCCTTTAATTTATTCATTGTGACATACAAACTGATGGGTACTGGGCTTACCTCTGTCGCAATACGAAGGTGACTTMTATTGATAACATTTCTAGCATCGTTGTCAGGGATGAATTGAAGATATTCCCTGGGATAGAACAACAACAAGCTTCTAATTCTGAATGTGCATCAGATGTCAGAACCATTYAAGATTTCATTTTTCCACCTGAAGACTCCATTAAGGCGACACCACTGTTTCAGCTATGGCTTCTAGGGGCAGACACACGAGGTCCACTCCACAACTGCCTTTAGCAACACCTAAGGCAGACCCAAATAAACTATCAGAAAGGGAAAGGCCCTTTGAGAAGGTACTTCTACTGTTGAACCAGGTATTTCTGATGATTTTTATTATCCTCCTATAGAAACTCCAATATCCAATTCTCATTTTCTTATTATACCATCTGTTGGAGTTTCCCAAAGTTTAAATTTTTGGAGTGTTTCTGTTGATTTCTCCCCTCCTGGTCTGGGATTGGAGGGAGAAAGATTTGTCACTCCTTTTTCCCCTGAATTTGTACTTTGGTTTAAACCTAGGACATCATAATATTTTCCCACTCCAGAATTTACCACTCCTCCCCCTGTTAGAGTTATTGATTTTACAAAAGGGGAAACTTCTATTCCCTCAAGCCCTGTAGCCTTTTCTCCAAATCCTTTGTTGTTTCCTTTTCCTCTCGAAAGATCAATTCCAGTCTCTATGATTCAAACTCCATCTCCTCCTAATTCTCCTCCACCTATCACCCCTATGGTAGGTGCCAATACCCCTAGAAACAAAATGGATGCCATAGTGGTTGCTCGATATGCCCCTCTAATCTTACCTCGGCCAATGAATGCTCTCCCTGCTAGAGATTATCTAAAATACATGCCCAAGTTCACTGGAGAAGAAGACATAACTGTGGAAGAGAACCTTGTTGCCTTCTACAGCTATGTAGAAAATCTATATATCGAAAATGAGGACGTATGGATGAGAGTCCTTGTCCAGAGCCTTGACGGTGAGGCTAGGAAATGGTTTAGGGGGATGACCCTTGGATCTATTGCTGAGATTGAGGCTTTAGATGATGTTTTCTTAAGACAATGGGGGAATAAAAAAGACTTCATGTATTATATCACAGAGTTTGGGTCCCTAAAGAGAAAACAGGGAGAATCTGTCTTTGACTTCTCCAAAATATTCAACAAAATGTACAACAAGATTCCTGTTGAGATAAAGCCTACAGAAGCCTCTGCTAAAATTACTTATGTTAGTGCTTTCGACCTTAATTTTTGCATCCTATTAAGAGAGATAAGAGATACTTCCTTGGCTCATATGGAAGATGAAATCTTGGAAGTAGAGTCCAATGTGTTGGTAGTTGACAGACTTAGGAATAAAACTGATAGAGACAGAGGAAGGGGGAGATATAAAGCCTCAACCTCTGGTTCCTCTACATCCCACCCTCAAGTAGATGAATTGGCCAAGATGGTAAAATCTATTTCTGCAGAGATGGAGAAGATGAAGTTCAAGGGGAATCAAGGTTACAAGAATGCCCAAAATATTGATAACAGAGGTAACTTCAAGAGACAAAATATTACCCCTTAGATTCTCCCAAGAGAACCCGGAAATAGAGATAGGGATGATCAGAAAATCCAAACCCCTCTCCAAAATAACCTTGTTGTTGATGGGGAAGGTGAGGAAGAAGAGCTTTATCCTGAAATACATTGTCTTGGAGACACCTCCCCATTTCCTCATTTGACCCAGTCTGCATACGAGGAATCCCTCATGGACAGCGAAATAAATGAGCTGAGGAAAGGGGAGAATGTTAGAATATAGAATATTGTGCTCATTTTACCATTGATGATACCCTCGTCACCCAACCACTGGMCGAAGCCACCCTCCGAGCACCTTGAACTTGATTGAGAAGATAATCCTGGTAGTAATTCAATATCCAAGAGAGGCTAATGCACCAAGCAAGAAATAGAAACTAAGTTGAACATATGATCCCACCCAGAAGCTAGTGCACCATTTTCCCAGCTCTCCCARAAACTTGTGCACCAAAATGTTGCTGCCTACAACTACCTGTGCAAATTTAGCTCTCTTTGCAACTGCTAAGATGATGAATAATAAAAACTAGTGCCCTATATTTATAGTGAATTGGGCAGGCTAATTGGGGACGATTTCTCCTTCTGGGTATCAATAAATTCATTTTAAATGTATTTGTCCAGCCGATAACTTGTCTAGGGTTCCTTCAATTCTTTTCTTCCTTCTGGAGGATTCTAGTCTCGTCATAAGTCACAATATAGGTTCATACCTCCTGAAGCTACCATAATATTAACACTCCCTCCTAGCTAGGGAGGTATGGTCTTGAGCACAACATACCATTCAACTGGTAGCACTACGAGCACCTATCATTATTATCCCACTGGATAACCTCCTATGACAACTTATACAAAATCAATTAATAGAAAAAACCTGTGTCTATTCAGGTAGTATGAAACTACTCAAACCATGAAACATAATCACAAATAGTGGAACAAATCCACTACAGTAGTATATCTATTGTCATATATTCTTCATAACAAACATCTGATGGCAACCTGCATAGAAACAATGTTGTGATAAAAACTGAATCATCTGGGCCAATCTTTCACTCACGTCTATGAGATCTGAAAGAATATCTTCCCTCAACATAGAATATCAACAATGGGCTATCTACCCCATTCTTCTCAAACAAGGAAGAAGGATTATTTTTTATTTCTGAGCCTAGACCATTTCTCACCCTGGGCCATTCTTCCTACACTAATTAAAGTGCACCCTGGACATAATGTATAAACCCTAAGAAATGTTTGGACCATTCCTCACCCTAGGCCATTCTTCCGACACTAAACAAAGTTTAACCTGGAGAGAATGAGTCTGCCCTAAGGAATGACTGTCCCTGATTGTTGAGCCTGGACTATTCCCCACCCTGGGCCATTCCTCTGACACTAAACAAAGTGTAACCTGGAGAGAATGAGTCTGCCCTAAGGAATAACTGTTCGGACCATTCCCCACCCTGGGCCATTCTTCTGACACTAAACAAAGTGTAACCTGGAGAGAATGATTCTACCCTAAGGAATGTTTGTCTTGCATCAACCTCCAAAATGGACCATTCTTCGAAACTGCTCACAACTATGAACTTCAAAAGAATGACTTCCCGGTGAGGCAGACCATTCTATTTGACCACTACTCAGAGTAACTGTCAAGAAGAATGATTGTCCTAGACCACTCCCCATGTTAACCACAATGGGAAGTAACTATCTATGATACATCAGCAATCAGTCTGCCTCCCATGTTAGCTGCAATGGGAAGTCACTGTCCGTCAGAAATCTCAATCCACTTTCCGAACAGGAAATCATCTATCTAATTTGGACTGATTTTCAATTATAAAAATAAATAATGTTTTCAGTGCTCCCTCCTAACTAGAGAGTTATTTAAATCACAAAAATAAATGTTTTTCAAGAATATTTTTCCATACCTTCTCTAGCTTGGAGAATCTTCCATTTTAGCTAAGGGAGTTATTTCCATGATCCCCATCTTCTCTCAGAAATATGCAAACTTGATTCTGGATAGAGGTTTTGTCAGGATATCTGTTGTTTGCTCATCAGTGGGGATATACTCGAGCTTTACCTCTCCTTATTGGACTTTATCTCGAATAAAGTAGTATTTGATCTCAATGTGCTTCGACCTTTCATGAAACACTAGATGTTCGAATAATCTTATGCAACTTTGATTTATCACAATATATTATGGTTGATTTTGGAGTCTGATCAAATAAATCGAAGATTAGATTCCTTAGCCATACTGCTTCTGTGCATGCTTCACAAGCTACCATATACTTTGCTTCTGTTGTACTAAGTGTGATTGAATTCTATTTCCTGCTACCCCAAGATATCATAGCGGAGCCCAAGCTGAAACACATACCTGAAGTACTCTTTCTATCTTATGCACTTCCTGCCCAATCAAAGTCTGTGAATCCATGAAGTTGGATATCACTGGATGTGGTATATCTTAGTCCATAATTTATTGTCCCACAAATATATCTTAATACATGCTTTGTAGCTATCCAATTCTCTTGTCTAGGTTCCACCTGGAACTAACTTAATGTATTTACAACAAAGAAAATATCTGGTCGAGTATTTACCAAATAGATCAATGATCCAATTAGCTGTCGATATAGAGATGGATCTATTGGATCAGAATCTGGGACTTTCACTTTTCTTATATCCGCATTCATAGGAGTGTCCATGGACTTACAGTCCATCATTCCAAAATTCTAAAGGATCTTTATTGCGTACTTTCCTTGTCCAAGGAATACTTCACCATGCTTCTGCCATACTTCTAGTCCCAAGTAATAATGCATGAGACCTAGATCTTTCATATCAAATTCAGAGGCTAAATCCTTCTTGCACTGGATGATTAGAGATTCTTCAGCTATTATGAATAGATCATCAACATATAATAGTAGAATCACAGGTGTGTTATCCACGACTTTGTAATAGAGGTTTGGATCTACATGACTCTTGGAGAAACCAAGTCTTGTTAGATAGCTATCCATTTTGGCGTACCAAGCCCTTGGAGCTTGCTTGAGTCCATATAGAGCTTTCTTCAATCTACAAACATGAGTGTATTTGGAATGTACCTTGAATCCTTGAGGTTGTTCAATATACACTTCTTCTTCGATAGCTCCGTTGAGAAAGGTTGTCTTAACATCCATCTGGTGTAGATTCCATCCCATGGAAGTGACAAAAGATATGATAGCTCCGATGGAGGTATACCTTGCCACCGAAGCAAAGGTTTCATCATAATCTTCTCCCTCCTTCTAGGAGAACCCTCTGGCCATGAATCTTGCCTTGTATTTATCCACGCTTCTGTCTGCTGCATGTTTGATCTTGTATACCCATTTTGAGGTTACCACTGATTTTTCCTTAGGTCTGGGTACAATTTCCCATACTTCATTTTTCATAATGGACTGATATTCTTCCGCCATAGCTTCTTTCCATTGTCCCTTTTCGACAGCTTCTTCGAATGTAGTATGTTCTTCATCTAGAATCTTTGTCATGTATGCTCCATAACTTGAGAATCTTTTCAGTCTTTTACTCTTCCTGGATGTTCCTTCTGGAACCTTGATTCTTTCTGTGTCTTGTAATGTGGCTTCAAGACAAGATGGTCATTTCTTACTGTTTAGTATGATATCTGGATCAATTTTCTCACATGGCTCCATAGGATGATCARGTTGATCCTTTTCGTTATTTTCACTTTCTRTGCTTTCTTCATTTGGTTCTTCAAWTTCTTATTCTTATATAGTTTCTTCAATAGATTTCATGAAGGTCATCCTTTCATTGAATGTTATGTCTCTGCTTACTTGTATCTTGTGTTGTTTTGGACTATATATTTTGTAGGCTTTGGATGAATCACTATATCCCACGAATATCCCCTTCTTTCCTGAGGGTTCTAATTTATTTATTTTATCTTTGGAGATATGAGAGTAAACTTGACATCCAAATATTCTTAAGTTTTCTACCTTAGGTTTATTACCTGAGAATGCTTCTTCCGGTGTCATGTCCTTCAATATGCGATGAGGGCTTCTATTCTGTACATATATTGCCATCATTGTTGCTTCTCCCCATAGGAACATGGATAGATCTTGATCATTCAATAAGGCTTTTACTGTTTCTTCGATAGATCTCTTCTTTCTTTCTGCTACACCTTTTTGTTGAGGATTATGAGAAACAATCAACTCCCTCCTAATCCCTACTGATTTTCAGAATGAAACGAACTCCTTCGAGGTGTATTCTCCTCCATTATCTGTTCTTAATGTCTTAATCTTCTTGTTCGTAAGGTTTTCTATTTCTGCCTTGAATTCCTGGAACTTGTTGAATACTTCGTCTTTTGATTTTAGTAGATACAACCACATCTTTCTTGAATAGTCATCTATGAAGGTTACGTAGTAGAGATATCCTCCTAAAGATATGACTGGCATTGGACCACAAACAAATGAGTGTATTATATCTAGGGTTTCCTTAGATCTATTGTTGCTGCTTGGGAATGGTTTCTTGATATTCTTCCCAAGGGCACATCCTTTGCAAATTCCTTCGTGTGTGGATTTCAATTCTGGTATTCCTTCAACCATCTTTCCGTGGAAAGGTAATTCTTGATAATTTATATGAACATACCTTCTATGCCAAAGCTCATTAGGGTTGACTTCATCATGTTCTAGAGCTTCTTCATTTTGTTCTAGTAGTCTATACAGATTTCCTTCACATCTTCCAATAACCCTAGCATATTCTATGCTGGAATTCTTATACCATGATAACACCTTTCCATCCATGAAGGCTATTCTATTTCTTTTGTCTTCTAAACATGATATTGATACAAGATTCTTTTCTAAACCAGGTACATATAAAACATTGCTTAAGTGAACATGATTACATGATTCCAACTTGATGGAGGCTTGTCCAAATCCTTCGACGGGGTAAGTACTTTTGTCTCCAAGCTCCACTTTGTACGATGTCTTTCTCTCATTTAGATTTGAGAGTCTGGCTTGATCTCCCGTCATGTGCCTGGATGCTCTAATGTCGATTATCCACATATTATCTTCAATTGTCCTGGTAAGTGCTGAGTAGTGTAAGAGACTGATTGTTTCACATTTGTCTTTGGTTGACTGGTAACTGGTCATGCCTTGATCCAAAAATTCAACTTCGTCATTTCTGTCTTCAGAGAGTGCCAATAGGTGCGCTGAGTTAGGGTGCATCTGAGTATCTTCTCCTTGAAAAAGATGCTCCATCACAAGGTGCTGGATCTGAGAATTAGGGTTTCTACAACTGCTTCTGCTAGTAACCCTAGCTACAGTTCTTTGGAAGTTTCTCCTGCTAGTAACCCTAGTGGCATTTCCTCAATGAGCTTCAATGTCTAGCAGCTATGTTTCCTTCCAGCGTTTTAGGATGACTGAAGGGGTGTGGGCCCATAACCTGTTAGAATATAGAAGATTGTGCTTGTTTTACCATTGACAATACCCTCGTCACCCAACCACTAGCCGAAGCCACCCTCCGAGCACCTTGACCTTGACTGAAAAGAGAATCCTGGTAGCAATTCAATAGCCAAGTGAGGCTAATGCACCAAGAAATAAATAGAAACTAAGTTGAACAGATGATCCCACCCAGAAGCCAGCGTAACACTTTCCCAACTCTCCTAGAAACTTGCGCACCAAACAGTTGCTTCCTGCAACTGCCTGCATAGATTTAGCTCTCTCTGCAACTGTTGAGATGATGAATAATGAAAATGGGCGCCCTGTATTTATAATGAACTGGGCAGGCTAACTGGGGCTGAATTCTCCTTCTGGGTATCAATAAATTCATTTTAAATGTATTTGTCCAGTCGACAACTTGTCTAGGGTTTCCTTCAATTCTTTGCTTCCTTCTGGAGGATTCTAGTCTCATCATAAGTCACACTAGAGGTTCATACCTCTCGAAGCTACCATAATATTAACAGAGAAGACCAATAATAACCCCAACAAATATAACCTCAGGTCCAAGAAGAAAGAATGGAAATCTGACATCCCTGAACAACCTTCCAGAGCAGAGAAGCATGTTAAAGATGCAGTAAACAATAAAAAGGAAAAGAAAGCACAGAATCCCTCACTAATAGACAAAGAACCTACCCCACAAGTGAGAGAAATTATAAAACCCCCCTCCTATTTTAGCTTTGAACATGAAATCCAAAATATTAGGATCCCTGTCCCCCTTTCAGAACTGGTCAAGCAAAAAGATTTCAAAAAATCCCTCTCTAAATTGTTGCAGTCTGAGCCATCTTGTAATTCCACAGACTTAGTAAACCTCTAGGACGAAACGCCAATAGTCATCTTAGGTCCTATGATATAAGACATAGATGATTCATCCCCTCCCTTCTATACATCTTTGAACATAAATGGCATGGCATTGCATACTTTTTTCATGGACTCTGGGGCATTTCATAATCTCATGCCCAAAACTGTCATGGAAGAACTCAGATTAGAAATCACAAAGGTTTACCATGATTTGTATTCTTTTTATTTGAGAAAAGTAAAATGTCTTGGGGTCATTAAATATCTAGTTGTGACCTTTTTTCAATGGCCCATGAAAAGTGTGGTCATAGATATTGTGGTGTCCGATGTTCCCCCAAAGTTTGGCACGCTCTTGTCAAGATCTTGGATAAAAATACTTGGGGGAACCTTGCAGATGGACCTCACATATGCTACCATTCCAGTGTTTGGGGGGGAACATAGAATACTTTACAGAGAATCTCAGTTGACCTACATTATCAGTGATGAAGCAGACCCCACCAATCATCCCATTTTTTCCCTCGACATTGATTTGGGATCCAACTTGTTGCAGCTCACTGATGCCCATGAACCCCCTCTCGAAATCAGAACAGTCCCTTACCCTCTCTGAAGATTCTCCTCTGATTACCTTTGTTTGGAAAATGTTCTTTGATGGAGCCTCTTCTAGAGAAGGTGTTGGTGCATGAGTGGTCTTTGTTTCACCTATTCAAGGAATTATATCTATGTCATACAAATTAGAATTTGAAACTACCAACAATGTGGCAAAGTATGAAGCTCTTGTTTTGGGTTTGAGGGCTGCAAAGGACATGGGGATTGAAGAGATATCAATGTTTGGGGATGCTAAATTGATTGTCCAACAGATCATCAATATTTATCAAGCCAGGCACCCTCAGCTCAAATGTTATAGAAATGGAGTATGGGACCTCATTGACAGTTTTTTCCTAGCTTTCAACATTTCATTTATTCCAAGAGAAGAAAATATCATGGTTGATTCTTTGGTTGTCTCAACAAGAAATTTTAGATTCCCTTTGCCACCTAATCTCAGGTATGATGTAGAAGTGAAATATAGACCCTCTATATCTGACAATGCCAAGTATTGGAAAGCGTTTGAGGATGATCTTGAGATCAAAAGGTTCCTAGAAACTGTCAATGATTTTTTTGCATTACACATTGATCAAGATCCCGATTCTGAAATGAATCCTCATGCTGATGTTTTTCTGAACAAGATTGTTGATCATCATATTGTTTAATCACCCAACAATCACATCCCAAAGGGACTAGTTTATTTGGAAGACTATTTGACATAAATGATGTGGCAATAAAAGGTAAAGTTTCAAATGATGATGTTGATGTAGCTGAGTGAAATATTGGCACAGAGAGGAATCCAAAGTTTTTCAAGTTGTCAAGCATCTTGTCGAGTGAGGAAAGGGTTGAGTATGTTGAGTTATTAAGAGAATTTATTGATGTGTTTGCCTGGACCTACAAAGATATTATAACATACGACACAAGCGTCATCGAGCATAAGATCTCATTGAAGGAGGAGGCCAAACCTTTTAGGTAGAAATTAAGACAAATAAATCTGATGATGTTGCCTATTATGGAAAGGGAGGTAAAGAAGTTGTTGGATGCCCAAATCATTGTCCCTTTGAGATATTCTGAATGGGTAACCAACCTATTCCTGGTGAGAAAGAAGAATGGATAAATCAGACTGTGTGTCGATTTCAGGAACCTAAACAGAAGATCTAAGAAGGACAATTACCCTTTTACAAAGATGGAACACATATTGCAGAAGGTGATAGGTGCATCTAGGATTTCCATGATTGATGGATTTTGTGGCTACAATAAGATCTTTGTCCTGCCTGAAGACAGAGAAAATATAACCTTCACCACGCCTTGGGGAACATTCATGTATGCCAAAATTCCCTTTGGATTGGTGAACGCATGAGATACCTTTCAGTGAGCCATGGACATCGCTTTCATTGGAGAGCGGGGAAAATTTGTGGTCATCTATCTGGATGATATTACAATTTTTTCCAAGTCTGATAAAGAACATTGTTGCCATCTAAGAAGGGTCTTCTTGAAATTCAGAAGGTTTGGTCTCTCCCTAAATCCCAATAAGTCTTTATTTTCCTTACAGGAGGGAAAATTGTTGGGACACGTAGTATCAGCTGAGGGGGTCAGGATTGATTCAAGAAGGGTAGAATCTATTCAAACCTTGCCACTTCCCATATCCAAGAAGGAAGTTCAGTCCTTCCTGGGAAAAATTAATCTTCTGAGAAGGTTTTTTTCAATTTTTTTTGAATTAGTGAAGCATATTACATCCATGTTGAGGAAGGAGAATGAAGTAAAGTGAACTATTGAGTCCATACAATCCTTCAACCAAATCAAGAAGGAATTGACTGAGGCACCTGTGCTTATCAATCCCGATTATTCCAAGAATTTTTTTATTTTTTCCTTTGCTTCATTTGACACAGTGGCAACTGTTTTATTATAGAGAAATTTTGAAGGGATGGAGAAGCATATCTCCTTTTTCAGCAAGGCATTAAGAGATGCAGAGATCAAATATGACATCATGGAGAAACATGCCTATGCTTTGGTAAAATCTCTCAAAGCCTTCAAAATCTATGTCATGCATTCAAAATTTATTTCCTTTGTCCCATCGTCTTCTGTGAAGGACATTCTCATTCAGCCTAACATAGAGGGGAGAAGAAGCAAGTGGATTCCCAAAATCCTTGAATTTGATCTGGAAATAAAGCCCACAAAACTAGTCAAAGGCCAAGGTTTAGCCAAGCTATTGGCTAAATCTAATTATAAATATTTGGGGGTTAACTTCGTTAACACTTGCTCACAAAATCAGCAAGCTGAGTTGTCTGATAAAATTTCTCAGGACAACCCTCCATTGGCAGAATGTGCCTGGTACAAAGATATTATATTCTTTCTGCAAGAGTTGCGGCCTCTTGATGGAATGGGGAAAATCAAGGCAAGATCTTTAAAGCTCAAAGCAATTAGATGTTGCATTATTGATCAGGTCTTGTATTGGAAAGACCCTCTAGGATTGCTTCTAAGATGTTTAGACCCACAAGATGCCCAAAATATTGTGTTTGAATTTCATGACAACCTATGTGGGGGACATCACTTCTGGAGAACCATGGCCTATAAAATTCTCAGGGATGGGTACTTCTGGCCTAGCTTGTTCACTGATGTTTGTGCAAAAATCAGGGCCTGTATCAAATGTCATAAATTCTCTAGGAAGTAGCAGCTCAAGTCTTTTCCATTGAAGCATGTGGTAGCTTCAGGACCCTTTCAGCAGTGGGGCCTTGACTTTATTGGGAAAATTCATCCTGCTTCAAGTGGTCAACACAGGTGGATCTTGACTGCCACAGATTACTTGACCAAATGGATAGAGGCTATCCCCACAAGGAGTGCTTCTTACAAAGTAATAATTGGTTTTCTTGAAGAAATTATAAGATTTGGTTTTCCGAAAAAAATCATCATTGATAATGTTGCATCCTTCAAAGTTGAACCATTGATCAAATTTTGTGAGCAGTTTGAAATTTCACTGATTCACTCTACCCCCTACTATCCCCAAGGCAATGGACTAGCAGATTCCTATAACAACATCCTTATAAAGATTATCAAAAGACTGCTAGAGGACAACAAGAAGGCATGGGATTCAAAGCTCAAATTTTCTTTGTGGGCTGATAGAGTGACAAGGAAGAAATCTCTGGGTGTCTCTCCTTTTCAGCTCGTGTATGGATTTGAGGCCATCTTTCCTTCTCATATTTCCCTCACTGTCGCAAAATTATTTCAGGATTGCCAAGGAGAGCCTGATGATATGATCAAAAGAATACAGCAGCTAGTAGAGGTGGAGTAGACTAGAGAGCAGATGATGAACAAGGCACATGAACATCAACAAAAAATCAAGTAGGCCTTTGACATGAAAGTAAGAAAGGAAGATTTCCAGCTGGGAAATCTGGTACTCAAATGGGATGCACCCAAACAAGACAAGGGAAAGCATGGTAAATTTAAATCCCTTTGGATTTGACCCTTCAAGGTTTCTGAAATATTTTCAAATTATACTTATAGGTTGCAGAATTTGGAGGGTGATGAATTTTTTGGCAGCCCTGTTAATGGGCGTTTTTTGAAAAATTTCTTCATTTGAGCCATGAGTGGCTCCTTCATTCCATTGTAAATATCATTTTCTTTCTGTTTTGAGCAGTTGACTCCACCACCCAACAGTAGGGCGACTGAAGCTACAAGTTCTTGGCATCTCATAGGAAGTGTGCCATCCCCCATGGAGCCTAATGTTATCACATATGTTGTATGAAGGGGTGTTTTTCCCTTAGGAATGGAAACCATGGCAAGAAAATGATAAGAAAGGGGCAAAACCCCCACAAAATGGATTTATCCTAAGTTTTTGTGCCCAGGAACGTTGCACGTAGATCTGAGCAACTGAGATCTGTGTGCTTAGATCTACAACGCACGATCCATATCGAATCCCCCCTAACATTCTACCTTTAACGAGGGGGGGGGGGTTCGAGTTGGTGGTTTTTTGGCGTGACACCCCACTATCATGGCACTTCCTCATTAACTCGGACCCCCCCGCTCAAAACCTCTTNGAGTAACCCACTTGTTGCCCTCGCTTACTGTCGTCACTCCCTTTGACACCTGTCTCCCACACCATCTCTCTCTTATGTCCGTCCCATCTCCTGCTTCCCATCCACCTTTTGCTCCCACACACCTATTCTCCACTCCATGTCCCACCTTCATACCTCGCCCTCTCACCTCCTGCCATGTGTCTTCCACTCACCACCATGGCATATCTCCTTTTCGCTTCTGCCTCTCACCTCCTACCATTTGTCTCCCACGTCACCTTTCCGTGCCACTCTGCCTCTGCACCTTTACACCTCAACTCTCATTGACGACACTCCAGTCTTTCCAGTCATTGCATCATCGACCATTGCCTTCCACCTGACTGTCAAGCATGTGTTGTAGCCTACTGATATTTCACCGGACACCTCGCCAACTCCCCCTAGTCATCATCCTTTGTCCACCTACCCATCTCTCCCGTGAACATCCAGCAGAGCACAAATGATGAAAGAAAGGTCTTCATGTCTTCCAGTTTCACGCGTTGACTCTACACACTTAGATCCTGATGAAGCAGTTAATGTAAACATGGAAGGTGGGTGAGACATCATCTCCTTCCATAAATAAAAGGTCAGGAAGGGACAAATTGCAAAAGAAGACTGTCAGTCCAGTCTGACAGAAGATTGCATGGGCAGTTTGACCAACGTCTGCATGCGCAGCCTGACAGAGAAGCTCCTCAATGTAAAGATTTGAAAGCATGACAGGATCACCTCAGGAAGTCAGAGCCAGTTCTAAGTATATGTAGGCAATTTTTCCATTTTGTTAGGGTCGATGGTTGAGCTAAGCTCCTGTATTGTAAAGTTTTAATGAAGCTCTGGTTCTTCTAGTTATGTATCTATATTTGAGACTTTTTGTTTAATGTAAGTCAGCTTCCTTTCATCTCTCTGTAACAATTGTGTTAGAACACTTGGGCATGGATGATCCAATCGAGGGTAGTTATGTCTTTGTGATGTAGGTTTGATCACAGTGATATCACGACCAATTTTAATCAGTTTTCTATGTTGTATTTTCCCTCTTACGCTGAAGATCTCGAGCATGGATGATCGAATCAAGTTGTTGTGGCTGCATTGTGATGTATGTTTTATTACTATGATGTTATGACCATGTTTCTTAAATATACTTCAGTGTCTGAAACTTTGAATCCAAGAGGATCTTTCCTTCTGAGTTTTTCTCCTTTAGGCTGCTGGAAGACCGGATGTCCATAGAAGGCCTCTTCATTCTCCTCACTTTCTTCCTCCTACTCACCCTTACCACAACTTACTAACTGAAGTTGAATCAAGACCTCATCTGATTGTGCATGTTGTTCCAGTTTCATGAGTTAAAGCGATATTTTCTTGATTTTGTGCCCATTCGACCCCCTTTAAATTTATTCATTATGACATACAAACTGATGGGTACTAGGCTTACCTCTGCCGCAATCCAGAGGTGACTTCTAGTGCTAACAGTAAGACCCATGGTTTTTCTCCTCCTCTATTCATTCTATTTTCTTGCTCCAATTGGGAAAATCATGAGGTACAATGTGCAAATGAGCACAAAACGCATTGGCAGTCCCTTAAAAATCGAGAACAACAGGAACGTGTGCATGTTCTTGTTGATGAACCTATGTGGCATGCTGACTAGAGGTTCAAGTCTTGTCAAACCTTTAGGATTAGGAAGCGCATGTGTTCCTAAGAATGTGCATGTGTTCCTGTGAGTGCACATTCTCACTAACCTCCTTGCCAATTTTTCGTCCACCAACTTTGTGCACACACCCTTTTATGTACATGTGGCATATTTTACTTGTATTTAACTTAGTCTCCTTCATTGTGTGGGTGAGAAGTCACCTTTTGTGATTATTCTAGGCTAATTTTAAGGAGATAGAATATAATAAAGAATGATAAGGATGTAGAAGCCTCATCTATAAATAAAGGCTCTCCTCTCATTCCAAATTGTTGTTTTTGTTGTTGGATATCATTCGAGAATACAATTTGTTGAAGATATACCTATTGGAGGTTTTGATGTTAATGCTTGAAGCTCTCTCTTTCTTGGTTATTTTCTTTGTGCATCAAAGATTATTTGTGGATGTTCAATACTTCTACTAGCTAGAAAGATCAATCCATTTGAAGGGTTAAATAACCACTTGGAAGGAAGACGTCTAGGTTTCTATCTCTTCCATATTCCTTTGTTGGTTTCGTAAGTGCTCAATCTCTTAACCCATATTTACTTTGGTTCCTTAGCAAGAGTTTCAAGTATTTTATTCAAGCCATAATTAATACTGTTGGTGAAGTTTTTTCCCTTGTGGAATCCCTTCTTGCACGACCTTGGTCCTCATATCTTATCTTGATTAGGTGAGGTATTACTCTACCCCTAGGATTCTAATCTCTTACCCTAATACTTAATATAGAAGTGACCAAATCTTAGAGGGGCATATTTATTGACCCCATCAGCCCTAATTAGAGAAAATGCACTAGTCTTCTCCCAACAATTAACCAAAAACCCTAAAATTCAAAACATTTTTATTTTTATTTGTTTAGAAGGAAATCTAATGGTGAAAAATCAAGTAAAAATATTTATTCAAATTTCTTTCATAGTCTAGTGCAAAGTTAATGGATCATCGCATTTCCTAGACTAACTTGTTTAAGGGTTTGTACATAATTATTGACTTCCAACCCTAAGAAGGTAAAATGGACCTATAGAAAGGTGCTTAAAGGTCTTATCTAATGTTTTGTGGGTTGATTTAAGGCATATCTTGTGGGTTGATTTAAGGCATTTCTCAAATATAGAAATTAAATGCAACAATAAGAATCGGATTTGGTGAAATCCTAAGGCTAGGGTTTGGCACTTAAAGGTGTACTCTTACTCATAAATAGCCTCTATTTCATTTCTAGATTGTTTCAACAAGTTTATATTACAGTTGTGAAATTAATCTCTAAAGTTCTTTCAATTGCTTATGTTTTACTTAGAGATCTTATTGGTGAATTATGGTGCTAATATTGGAGACCCTAAGGGGTATTCACCATATTTTTATCAAGTTCTACATGTTTATAACTTGCATATAATACTTGTTGGCCTATTGTTGCATATTATATCTCTTTCCCAAGTGGAAACATCTAAGACATGTTTCTTTTGTGTGTATAATCTCTCTCTTAGATGGTATTTTCATGCTCTAAATTTGAAATTTCTATGCTATTTTACCATACAACATATTTACAAGTAGTGGACAACCCTAAGCTTGTCCTTTTCTTAGCATCTTATCATTTAGTAATCAAAGTACACACTGCACCATTGATTTATGATAATTGGTTTCACTCTTTATGGCCTAAAGTAGCTTGAAGGTGGCTTTGACTTCTCTTGAAGTTTTATTAGTTGCGTGTTATAAACATAAATGCAAATACGAAATTGTTTAGATTGCTTAAATCTTACATATTAGGTTCGACACACACATCCACTAGCGCCTAACCCTCTTTTTCAAGTGGATATACATGTGGTTTATGCTATTGTTTCTAATTGTTTGTCTTAAAGCATTTAACCACTCATCAAAATCCCCTATGCATGGTCTTGTTATATATATTGGATTTGTTAAAGTAAATCATAAGCTTTGCATGCTCATAATTCACTTAAATAGGTCTACCTTTCATAAATAGGGATACCCCCCTTGGATTCTATGGAGCTAGCCTAAAGTGAAGGGGAAAGTGTACTGAGGTGACAATGGTGCACTTCCCATTTTGTTTCCTGAGTTAGTGCCTGTGTTGGGACTTTTCACAAGGGTGTTAGTTTATGTGATAACATAGAGTATTACATGTTGTAGGGATGGTTGTCATGGTGGATAATTTAAAATCCATGAGGCTTTGAAAAATTGATTTAGACATGGCAAGACCTATCAAAAATTCAAACATTATGCTTGAGGTAAGAAACTCAAAAACCCAACCACATTACAAAGTATATTGTTTGAAAGAAAATAAAGTAGAGTAAATGGAATCAAACCTTAAAAACAATGGTTTCAAATTGGAAGGAGAAACTTTAAAGAGGTGTCTACGTGTCATAAGTTTTGCACCTCATATGTTAAACCTTTGTAATATTATTGTATAAGTGATTATTAGTAAATGTAGGGAAGAAATGGTGTCTTCTTTCCATAATGAGTACTGTATGAATTACATTGCTCGAGAACTTGGTGAGCTCTTCTTGATTGTAAGTCATTATAACTAGTGCCATGGATTCTAATGAAAACAAATCCTTCAAGGTATGAGGGAAATATATGTTGATTGAAAGCTCTTAAGAACCAACTCTAACAATACATCAATTTCTCATATTATATAACTTAAGATTGAGAGATTGCTTTGTGAACCTTTCATCAACATGCATACAAGGGAGACATAGTCTAACAAAAAAAGTTACTAAGTAGAAACCACATGTGCAATTTTATAATTACAAATACAAACAAATCCATGATTTGGTTTCCCTAATGGAGTTTTTTCTTGGGCAATGGTTTTTCTTGAAAATTATGTATTTTTTCAATGTGAATGACTAAGATCTTTTCTTAAATGTAAAGGTACTAGAGGAGGTCTAATCCCCACCTTTTTCCTTTGCTTAAATGTAAAGGTACTAGAGGAGGTCTAATCCCCACCTTTTTCTTTACAAGTAGGGTAGGTTGATTCCTTTAAGAAAAAAATTGATGGGAATACACTCTTAAATATATATTTGAAGATTTTGAGTAATGTAGTGCTTGATTAGTTTACATTACTTTGAAGTGTTATATATTGAAATGGATACAATTTATGTGATATCTACATATTTTTAAGGGAAAAAAAACATTTTTATTACTATAAAAAAAATACATTGTCAGATGTCAATGGGATTCATAAATACTTTTAAGTCATTTACAATACATTCCTACTTCTGATCCGTCATCACTAAAAAAACTTAAAGTTGTTCGTGTTCAGTTACATCAATAGCCTCTTCAAAAAGAACAAAAATATCATTAAAAAAAGTACATCAATCATTCATCCAGAGATCAATGAAAGACCATCATTATACAAAAATCGAGATAGAAACTATAATGGCTATAAGTAGGTCCGTGGTTCATGATTATATTTTGCAATATGTCCATTTTGGATTACTAAAACAATCCAAGTTCCTCGTTCCAACCCATTTTGAGAGCCCATTTGCAACACTATTCTTGTAACTATAAATATGAGATAGAGATGTATATGAGAAAGATGTCAGTAGATTGAAAACTGAAGCTTATTTGCCCCCAAAAATTATGTACATTCTTGATATGAGTTTTTTAACATATCAACATGTTGAGATGATTTTATTATATTAATTTAATATGGAAAGCGAGTAACAATGCTAGTGTATTTTTCAAATATCTTGAATTTTAACATTAATGAAAATAAATTATGATAAATTATTATTTGCATTAGTCATATTAATATTATTTTTATTGAGATAATTATTAATAATGCTTTTTATTTTTATTAAGAATGGATTAAAATAATAAGAGAAAATGATAAAACAAAAGGAAAAAA